>NC_051168.1:149777925-150244572 GCF_013339725.1 Rhipicephalus microplus
GCGATCCCGATAGGTGTTCGCGAAAGTCAGGCTATGCTAACAAGAACCACGAAAAACTACGACAGTCTGTGCATCACTTGGAAGAAGACCCCGTCAAGGAAGACTCTACCACTTTTCGTTTTTTCTCAGACTTTCAGAGCATGGGTCATGAATGATGACAACTGCCTGCTACATACGTGGAGTTTTAGATGGTGGCAGTCAGAGGACTTTCGTTAACTGAAGATCTGTCCAAGCACCTCAAGCTGAAAAGAGTGGGAGCAACTCGAATAGCCTTCAATACTTTCGCAAATACATCGGACCAAGAGGCTAAGAGGCGTCGCGTAGTAGAACTACGAATGCGAAGCCAGTTTTCCGACGCGGAATAGTCTTAACTGCAATAGAGATCCCAAGCATCTGCCAAGACATCGCAGAGACTGAAATGGACGTAGCCTTCGTTGCGTCTTCAAGAAGCTGGGAAACGCTGTGCCGATGAGCTCCAAACTCCATCTATCATAACTAAGAGTGGCATCAGCGTACTTATTGGGTCCGATCAGATGTGGAAAGTGTTGACCGGCGAAGTTTCACGGTGCGAAGGCAACGAATCATTGATTGCACTGAACTCCAAGCTGAATGGACCTTCCAGGGAAGCACATCGCACTTTGTGGCCCACCCAACTACTTCACAAATGATGGTGTGCGTGCTAAAAGCCCAGCTACCGATTCCGACGAGATATTGCGCTCCTTTTGGGAACTTGAAAACATAGGAATTACGGACGCGATAAACAAGCCACCTGAAATGAGCGACACCGTGAGGCATTTTGAGCAAAGATTAGCTTTAAAAACAGAAGATATGAGGTGACCCTCCCTTGGAAGGATAATTTCGAGCTTGCAAGCAACAGGCAAGTGGCCGTTACTCGACTGGACAAGCTTGTCAACCGTCTCAACTCCAGAAAAGGACTGCTCGAAACGTATGACCGTACCATAAGGGAGTACTTGAGGGCAGGACACGCCGAAGTAGTCAGCTACGTACCTGCAGAGGTGACGAAATTATATTACATGCCGCACAAGGAAGTCATGCATGAACAAGCACTGACGACGAAAATGAGAGGGGTGTTTGACGCTTCGTCACATGCCAAAGGATGCAAGTCCCTTAATGACTGCCTTCAAAAGAGAAACAACCTATACCAAGACCTCGTGCAAATTCTGCTACGCTTCAGAACGCACCCGGTGGCAGTTATCGCGGACATAGAAAAGGCATTCCTTCAAATTGCGATTCGGGAGGACGACAGAGACGCTTTCCGCTTTCTCTGGTTTGCAGAAGGAGATTTATCCAAGGGCAAGCTGCAGAGTGGAGGATCACACGAGTGCCCTTTGGAGCCACATGTAGCCCATTTTTGCTCACAGCTACTATTCTCTACCGCGTGAAAAAAGCACCGGATGTCATGGCAAAAACTGCGCAAACTCTTGCCGAGTCGTTTTACGTGGATGACTTAGTCACTGGTGCCGACACAGAAGAGGAAGCCGCTAAACTATGCCGAGAAGCGCGCACAATAATGAAATCGGCCGGCATGACATTGCGAAAATGGACAACAAATTCAGCAAATTTGATGCGCACGCTTGAAAATCAAGTAGAATCTACTAGTAATGAGATGATCGTTCTTCACGAGACGTCGGTCAAGGTCCTGGTTTGGTTTGGAATCCTGCAAAGGATGAATTCAACTTTTCGGTTGAAAATGTACTCCAGTTTTTGACAGCACAGACGGGTACAAATGATTTGTCTTGCAGTCAGCATCAAGAATATTTGACCCGTTGGGATTTGTAGGACCATAGACTGTTGCCATACGAATATTGTTTCAGAGACTGTGGATACGAGGAATTGGCTGGGATGAAGTCCTACCCAATGACCTGCAAAAATAATGGAATGATTGGGTCATCCAGCTGCCGCAACTGCAAGACGTCGTCGTTCCTCGCTATCTGGGCGGCGGAGCATGGAAGACCAATGTGCTTCAAGTACATGTTTTCTGCGATGCCAGTCCAGCGGCATACGGAACAGCAATATACGTCGTATCAAGTCCTGAGAAGCCGATACTGTTGATTGCGAAGTCCCGTGTAGCACCCATTAAGGAGACAACGCTGCCGCGATTGGAGCTGCTGGCTGCCTAATCGGCTCAAGAATGTTGGCATACGTGAAAAGGGCTTTGAGGAATGTTCAAGTTGACTACACGATGTGGACAGATTCCGCCATTGTGTTGTCATGGATAAAAGGTGACGTAAAAAAGTGAAAACAGTTTGTAGCCAACAGAGGCAATGAAATTAGGTGCACTACAGATCCATCAAGTGGAGATACTGTCTTGGAACGGACAACCCGGCTGACCTACTCACACGTGGCGCGACGCTTGAAAGACTGCTGTGCAGCTCAAAATGGTGGCATGGTCCCGAGTGGCTAACTAAACCGATGTCTGAATGGCCCCTACAGCTCTGTGAACTAGACATAGCGGCAAGCCACCCAAGGTGAAGTTACAACAGTCCACGCCGCACTAATGACACGCTTCTCAGTTCCGATAATTGATATTCAACGGTACAGCAGGCTTCAACAGCTACTCAGAGTTACTGCGTGGATTTTCAGATTTACTGACCGATGCAGAAAAGAATTAATCACACAGGACATCTCGTGGCAACAGAAATCCTGAACGCTGAACAGTATTGGATAAAATGTACACAAGAGCAAGGCTTTCTCTAAGAACTCACCACTTTGACCAACGGCCAACCAGTCGAGTCTACATCTCGAATCGCTGAACTACGCCCTTACATAGACAAAGACGGAATTCTTCGGGTTGGAGGCGTTTATCCCTCATGCATTTCACACAAGATGTCAAGCACCCAATCATAATGCCGTCAAGTCACCACTTTTCGACACTTTTGGCAAACAGAGCCCATCTTCAAGTCTTACATGGAGGAGTTAGAGATACACTTACGCAGCTTCGGGAACGCTACTGGATTTGTCAAGCTCGCTCTTGGTAAAAAGAGTGCTGCATGGCTGCATCGCGGGGCCCTCTGTATGCACGCACGGAGAAAGGGGAGACGAAGTGCTACGTTGCACTTTTTACGTGCGCCGTATCTAGAGCCGTGCATCTCGAGCTTGTCTCGAAAATGACATCCGAGGCTTTCCTGCTGTGCCTACGACGATTTGCAGCTCGGAGAGGATTACCTAGGGTGATCTATTCTGACAACGCACGAAGCTTTCACAAGACATCGGCAGACATAAAGCGGCTAAACCGAATGTTCTCTGAAGAGGACGTCGCTGGTCACCTCAGCACCAACGGCATTTCGTGGAAGTTTATAGCACCAAATGCTCCTTGGTGGGGTGGATGGTGGGAGCGCCTTGTACGATCAGTGAAGCTTCCGCTGCGAAAAATTATCGGCAAAGTTCGTCTGAACTACGAAGAAATATCGACAGTGCTGGCGGAGGTAGAAGCAGTCGTAAAACTCTAGGCCTCTGACTTTCATCGAGACAGATGCAGGAGAACCTGCACTTTGACGCCAGCTGAACTTCTCCTTGGACGAAGATTGAATTCCATACCGTAGGCGACCGCTGACGAAGTCAACAGTAATTCCAAACGATCAGACGCCATACGCAGACACAACTACAGGAAGCTGCTGGTTGAAAGTTTTGGAAGCGTTGGCAAAAAGAATAGCTGTTGCAATGACGATCTGCACACTTTGCTGACACGAAATCAAATACAGCATTGAAGCAAAGGGACATCGTTCTCGTGCATGCGGACAACACTCCACGCCAGCTATGGAAGCTTGCAAGGGTCACGGAAGTGTACCGCAGTGCAGACGGTGTCATTCGTTCTTGCAAATCAAGTTGCAAGGCGGTCACCTTGCGATCAGGCCGATACAAAGACTGTACTAACTTGAACTATGTGTTTAACTTTGCGCGGCCGGGAATGTTGATTATTTTTCACGTTCTGGGCTGGGACAAGGAAACGAAGAAGGAGAAGAGCGCGAGCGAGAGACGCGGGGACGCTCAAGTGACAGCAGAGCGCTTCCGAACGCAGTTAAATAAACAAGTGTTTTTTGCCTTTTACCTTAAAGACGGAGTTGAGTCTGATCGCAGTGTCTGGAACGCCATCGTCTAAACAAAATGTATTATTAATGGTTGACTTTACGTATTCATACAAGCGTTCAGTCAAATGATCATGATGGCTTGAAGTAGGCACATAGGCCTGTAACTCCTTAATCTTGTACCTTTTGTTTAACCTAATTATGATAACTTTCACCATCTTACTGATGCAATAAATTTCTTTATGTTGCTAGCGGTATTTTGTGTATAAGAAACTCCACCTCTAGTTCTTTTCTGTCAACTGATTTACGGTAGCGTAAGACGTATTCGTTCTTCAGCATTGTATAAACCTCGCATGTCATTTTACCTTCGCTAATTCCTCTATTACCATCTAATTACTCGAAAAAGCAGCGCTAGAGTAGCCTCAGTAGATAACGTTCTACCGGTGAACGTGCCCCGCCGCGGTGGTCTAGTGGCGAAGGTACTCGGCTGCTGACCCGCAGGTCGCGGGATTGAATCCCAGCTGCGGTTGGCTGCATTTCGGTTCCGATGGAGGCAGAAATGTTTTAGGCCCGTGTGCTCAGATTTCGGTGCTCGTTAAAAAACTCCAGGTGGTCAAAATTTTCCGGAGCCCTCCACTACGGCATCTTTAGTAATCATATGGTGGTTTTGGGACGTTAAAACCTATATATAAATCAATCAATCTAGCGGTGAACGAAGCCAAGTTCAGATTCCAAGGGCGGTCTCTCCGGACCCAAGGGTTTTTAGCACCTTCCACTGCGTCACAGGTGCGACCACTGTCTTTCACAGTTCTTTCGCAGCCGCTGGGGACTGAGAGGTAAGACTTCATTGCTGTAGTGATATGAGGTAGTGGTCAAGTACTGCGCGAGGGTGGCCAATACTGCTCTCTTGAGGGAGTGCATTACCGGCAGGTGGTCACTAGTGAAGCCGCACCAGACCTCTTTTTTTAACTATTCCTTTATCACGTGCTTAATATTGTGCGAAAATGAAACAGATAGAAACGAAAAAGTTAATTCAAGGCTTTTCAAATGATAAGGTAACAATTCTGAAACAAGTAGCCAACTTCGCAACGTTTTTGTGAATGTGTAGGGAAACAAATTTATGAATATTACGATTGTTTTTTGACAACACCAACAAAAGGAACACCGCGATTATTCACACTATTTGCTATCAGCATAAAGCGGCCACTCCAACCTTGTAGATTTTTCTGATTTTTCAGCCTGGCTGATTTCAGCAAGTATACCTTCCCGTGATTATTAGCGCCATCCCTACTGAAAAAACCTATATAATTCCATACAGGATCCGTATGCTTCAATACAGGGGTTACAGGAGCTAATACAGGAGCTGTACAGGAACCAAATGGGGGTAGATGGGTCTTATACAGGAGCTATATGGTGGTATGTAGGAGCTGAATGGGACCTGGGCAGGACATATAGGGGTATGTAGGAGCTATACAGACATTATCGGTTTGGTATGTAGGACTCTCATCTAGCACAATATAGGAGCTAATGGGGCGGAATGGGGGCCATACATAGGACTTGATAGGGCTCAATGTCAACCTTGATAGTCAATGTAGTACATCAGTAAACTTATTAGACCAAATACCTAGGCAAGCATAACATTTTCGTTTTTTTGTGTGTGTTGAAAGGTCTAAAATACTAAGTTTTTCAGCTCCATTAGTTGGCTGTACACAACCTCAAGAAATAACCAATTTTAACTAGTTCATATCATGAGATGCAAATATGTGCAAAAGTATAACAGATAAGTATATCAGATAATTACCAAAAAACTTTATTTCATTTGATCACCTTAGTCGTACACGTGTTATATTTGCACAAATATTGCTGTTCAATTTATGAAAAAAAAGAATATTTTAAATGTTGTATTTGTGCAATGAATAATCTTTCTATGAGAAATCTCTAACAGAAAATAGTGAGTGAGTAATTTTCTATTATATGAACATACACAAGAAGATAAAAGACAATTAATCCTTATATTCAGGAGAGATATACCAAGCCGCGCTCACGTGCTCTGTCATTGAACCAAGGCACAAAGCACAAAGGGCCATGCAGGACTGCCAAGGAAGAGTGCAAATGAGCTCTACGAAGCTTGGACCTCGAGGAAAAAGTGCACAAGACACAGTCGAGAGGCAAGGCGTCTCTGTTATGACATAGCGATTGCGCTCTCTGGTCTAAACATACACAATGAAAGATATCGATGAAGTCTTTAATCTGTACAAGTACAAAATAATTACATACAAACACATTAAAAAGGTTTTGCAATACTGGTATTGTTGAAAGAAAACTACATCCAATATTCAGATCAATTTTCCATGCACTGCTCAAAACGGTCGATCTGAGAGTTTGGTTGGCTTCGCACAAGCTTGCTCACTTGTGAACGGTACTTGACTGTGTTTATTCCTCAGAATCAGAATAAGAGCAAATAATTATAAAATTTCGTTTGGTGTGCTTCCATCTGAGCCTTTGAAAACGGCTTATTGTACGTCTGCATCAAAGTATCTTCACCACTGGCCAACTAAGTATTTCTAATGCTACTCCTGTCTTACAACAAAATTGATTCAAATATACAGTTTAACTTTCAACACATTACTTTAAATAGTTGAATAAGTGTTTGGGTGGCACAAGCTTGCTTGCTCGTAAAATGTACTTGGCTGTGTTTATTGCTCAAAAGCTAAATAGGAGCAAATAGTTCTCAAGATTTTGTTTCGTGTGCTTTCATCTGAACCTTTGAAAACTTCTTGTTGTACGCATTCATATATCACATCATTCCAACTCAACAGCTAATGGTCACGATACTCATGTCTTGCAAACAAGAGTTGCTCAAGTTGTTGTTTTGAGCTTCCATGCATTACTTGAAAAGGTTGGCAAGAGTGTTTAGTGGCACAAGTTTTCCTCTTCGTGATACTTGGCTGGGCTATCACAGAGAAGGTGTACATTAGCAAATATTTCTCCACGATTTGTTTTGTGCGCTTTTGACTGAACCTTTCAAAACGGCTTGTTGTATGCTTGCATGTATAGCATCATCCCCATTGGTCAGCTATTTGTAACAGTACTCTTGTCTTGCAAATAAAAGGGGCTCAATTTTTCATTTTGAGTTTCCATGTATTGCTTAAAATGGTTCATGAGAGTGTTTTTGTGGCACAAGAATGCTTGTCTGTGATACTTGGCTGTGTTTATCACTCAGAAGGTGGACAAGAGAAAATAATTCTCCACGCTTTCTTTTGTGCGCTTCCATCTGAACCTTTCAAAACGTCTTGTTATATGCTTGCATGTACAGCATCATGCCGATTGGACAGCTATTTGCAACGGTACTCATGTCTTGCAAACAAAAGGGGCTCAATTTTTCATTTTGAGTTTCCACGTATTGCTTTAAATGGTTGCATGAGAGTGTTTTTGTGGCACAAGAATGCTTGTCTGTGATACTTGGCAGTGTTTATCACTCAGAAGGTGGACAAGAGGAAATAATTCTCCACGCTTTGTTTTGTGCGCTTCTATCTGAACCTTTCAAAACGGCTTGTTGTATGCTTGCATGTACAGCATCATGCCGATTGGACAGCTATTTGCAACGGTACTCATGTCTTGCAAACAAAAGGGGCTCAATTTTTCATTTTGAGTTTCCACGTATTGCTTGAAATGGTTCATGAGAGTGTTTTTGTGGCACAAGAATGCTTGTCTGTGATACTTGGCTGTGTTTATCACTCAGAAGGTGGACAAGAGGAAATAATTCTCCACGCTTTGTTTTGTGCGCTTCTATCTGAACCTTTCAAAACGTCTTGTTATATGCTTGCATGTACAGCATCATGCCCATTGGACAGCTATTCGCAATGGTACTCATGTCTTGCAAACAAAAGGGGCTCAATTTTTCATTTTGAGTTTCCAGTATTGCTTGAAATGGTTCATGAGAGTGTTTTTGTGGCACAAGAATGCTTGTCTGTGATACTTGGCTGTGTTTATCACTCAGAAGGTGGACAAGAGGAAATAATTCTCCACGCTTTGTTTTGTGCGCTTCCATCTGAACCTTTCAAAACGTCTTGTTATATGCTTGCATGTACAGCATCATGCCCATTGGACAGTTTTTTGCAATGGTACTCATGTCTTGCAAACAAAAGGGGCTCAATTTTTCATTTTGAGTTTCCACGTATTGCTTGAAATGGTTCATGAGAGTGTTTTTGTGGCACAAGAATGCTTGTCTGTGATACTAGGCTGTGTTTATCACTCAGAATGTGGACAAGAGGAAATAATTCTCCACGCTTTGTTTTGTGCGCTTCCATCTGAACCTTTCGAAACGTCTTGTTATATGCTTGCATGTACAGCATCATGCCCATCGGACAGCTATTCGCAATGGTACTCATGTCTTGCAAACAAAAGAGGCTCAATTTTTCATTTTGAGTTTCCACGTATTGCTTTAAATGGTTCATGAGAATGTTATTGTGGCACGAGAATTCTTGTCTGTGATACTTGGCTGTGTCTATCACTGAGAAGGTGGACAAGAGGAAATAATTTTCCACACTTTGTTTTGTGTGCTTCTATCTGAACCCTTGAAAACAGCTTGTTGTACGGATTCATGTACCGCATCATCCCAACTGAACAGCTAATGGTCACGGTACTTATGTCTTGCAAAGAAGAGTGGCTCAAGTTGTTGTTTTGAGCTTCCACTCATTGCTTAAAATAGTTGACAAGAGTGTTTAGTGGCACAAACTTTCTTGTTCCTGACGCATGGCCGTGCTATCACAGAGAAGGTGCACAATAGCAAATAATGCTCCACGCTTTGCTTTGTGCACAAGATGCTCATGTGCTGTGACATGAGTATCGTTACAAATAGCTGTCCAATGGGGATGATGCTGTACACGTAAGCGTGCAACAAGCCATTTTCAATGGTTCAGATGGAAGTGCACAAAACATAGCGTGGAGAATCATATGCTATTGTGCGCCTTCTCTGTGATAGCCCAGCCAAGTATCAGGAAGAAGAAAGCTTGTGCCACCAAACACACTCATAAACCATTCAAAGCAATGCATGGAAGCTCAAAACAACGACTTGAGCCACTTTTGTTTGCAAGACATGAGTATTTTGACCATTAGCTCTTCAGTTCGAATGATGTGGTGCACGAATTTGCATTGTTTGAAATATGTTATCTGAGTAATTGTGTGACACAAACTTGCGCATTTTCTGCTTGCCTGTTTTGAGTTTTCTTTAAAGACCTAGAAAACGTCATTTGAAGACATCTCTCTAATTTTATTGAGGGACGTAATCTTGCAGTGCCATGCAAGCATGGTTTAAAGAAAACGTTGGTGTAGTGTAACTGCAGAGAGAATTCATTCTTCAAAGAATTGAAGAGAAGTGTCTAGTGTTAGCCCTCTTTATTTACTTTAGGGAAGTATTACACTCATAAAACAAAACTAAGAAATACTTTGTGTCAAGCTTGAATTTCCGTAATATGATGGCAATTGAGTCTTATAACTTGTGAATTCTTATGCGTCACTTTGACATCAGCATGTTAATATTGATTAGCACTCATGAGAAACACTGGATCCTACGCCAGCTAGGAGTCACATAGAGAAGCATACTGGTTTGTTTCTTGTTTAACTTATTATTAACAAGACTGTTAGTATATATTACTCATTTTGTTTTGCACACTTATGCATGGGTGTCAGTAAGGGGAAAAAATTGGGTAGTTGTCCCCCTCAAGCCTCACTAGCACTTGCACCCACCCAAGCTATGGCAGTGCTTTCGCCCTACACCAGCCATTTTCACCCCTCAAGAGAGAATCCTGCCGATGACCATGCACTTATGGCACCGATAATACAGTTGTGTGAGAGAGCTGATCTCAAGGCGTGTGCTCCTCGGTCATGCGGCTTCGCTGTCTGCGTTGGAGGCGTAACCGATAGATCGAAGACGAGAGAGTAAGCGCGGAGTCTGTAGATATCAAGAGCGACTGCAGCCTCGTTTGCTTCCTCAGTCACACAGGCTGTCTCCCCACTCCTCGCTTTCGTTCCTTATGAATGAAGTTTGTGCGCATGCAGTGTGGCAGGCTTCGATTGTCCTAAAGTGGCTGTAGGCGTTCCGCTTAGTTCGCGGCTCCTTGAATGCACATAGTGGTGTGCGTGAAGCTTGAGCACTGGCAGTTTTAGTGGCAACATGTAGCGAATTAATGTTATGTTTCTACAACTGCGGAGTGCATGTGGCTGCAGTTAGCATTGCTTCAACAAGAAGCTGCGCGTTGAATGTGCGTTAAGTAATATCGTAATCTTCGTAGAATTTTTGGTTAGTAAAAATGGAGCGTGACTGGAAAAAGTGCACTAGAAATTGTCGTGGCTAATACGAGAGGGATCACTTTTTGGCCACGGGGTGAAGCATGCGCTATGACAGGAATCAGTGACTTGCAGCTCTAGAAACATAAAAAATGTGCTAGCCATGTAAAATTCTAGGAGTTTGGTTAACATAAAAGTTGCTGAGGGATGTGCAGGCCAGTCTCGTGCGTTAAGCTGTCTCACGTTTTAATTGTTCTTCCTACTAGCAGCACTTTAAAGAAGCTCCACCTTATTCAAAACAGAGCTTTACGCATAATTTACAACTTAGCCAAAGATAATTCTCCACAGCTCAGCTGTTTTTACACTATTACTTACGCTGAATTCTGGCATATGCATATACAAGATAAAGAATATATTAATGCTTACAGATACAGTAAGGTCAGCTGAATACTCATCTATGTAACACTTACGGTTCGTGAAAAAATTCTAAACAACACCACACACTAATTACAGGGCCCAGACGAGAATATCTCTACCATTACTCTGTGTATTGAACAAAAAATAGTCAACATCTCGCAGATCTGCGCTTTATGCTTTCGTCGTTAATCTAGATTAACACGGACGAATTTTATTTTTATGTGTTTTTTTTCTGTTGGTCTCCTCGAAGTTGGGTGTACTGGTCGCGTTCTTTTGGCGATTATGTATGCTTATGTACGCCAGTTAACGTATGCCGTCACGGCATGCTGCTGAACAATAATCAGCTGGGAAGCTTAGTGAAGTTCAAAAAAGCTTTTTTTTTTCCACATGCTCTCCGCTGTAGGTAGGTCCAGTTTGTTACTGCGTCGATGAGAATCAACGGGATCATCGCAGAATGCTTAACTGCCATTTGCATTTTTGCGCGACCGGATGTTTACGAGCTATAAGTCAACACCACCTGACAGCCGCACTACGGAAGCCAAAATACAAATTTTTGGTAGCGTGAAAAAAAAATCTATTGAGACCAATCAAACTTACTACATGCTTTTTTATGCGCGCAAAAAAACGTGAGTTTATGAATTTGAAATTGTGTCAATGAGTTTTCTCTTTCTCGCCAGCTTCGAGTTTTTTTTTTTCATTGTAACTGCGGGAGAGTCGGTTAACGACAAGCGGCCAAGACAAGCCCATTTCGGAGTCATTCGTCGTCAATATGGCGCTTGCAGGTTGTGCGAAGGGGTTTGTTGCTTGTCTTGTGCTACCGGATTTAAACGTTTCCTGTGTGCAGCCTCTATGCCTCTTCGAACTGTGCGGCAGGTGTGAAACAGATGTGGTTCAGTAAAACCGTGAGAAGTCATTTGAAATGCGGGGTGCACCAAAAGTCACGTTCGTCATTTGCGGAGACGGTTACCGCGCCGTTGTGGACAACCTCGAGAAGTGCTTCATATCGCTGAGCGTTGCCGATATGGCAAAAAAGGCCATTATCGGCAAAGTGAGCCGGGTAAGGACATCAAGAAGAGCTGCTATTACAGGGATGTCCACCTTCTTTGAGGTGAGTGTCATTTTATTTTCCATGACGTTTTCGCTGGCGTGCGTTTAGGCGAACAAAGGAGGGCACAACGAAAACATGTTTGAGTGCGTGTGTGTTTTATTTTTTTATGTGGCACATTTTATCCGTGTGTTGTGTATGTTGGCATGCTGCACCTGATACCGCGCGCTCGTGTCCCATGGGATCTTTCGATCGCAATCATGACCGATCTGGATCAAAATGTATTATGTGCGGCTGCACAGTGACCTAAGTTGTAGCTGGCACTGTTGATCGCGATCAAAAACCGCATTCGGGTCGGCCCTGATGGGGCTGGAAATGTCCGGTGTGACACTGGTAGAGTTATTAATATATGAACAAGTCGACGTCGCTATTCCTGATGGCAAACCTGCACTACATTGCATTTATTTATTGTTCGCATGTAATAGTCACACATTCTACGTTTTCATTTGTGTGGTTATTTATAGTAGCCTGCTCTCCAACTTTATGTGTTCTCTGATTAAACTATTTTTACTGACCTCGTGCAGATGGAGAAAAAAACGACTCGCCGTGCAACACAATCTTTTCTACCAGAGTGACTGTGAAAAGAACGTCAGAACTTGGAAGGTAAATGTGGTTTAATAGTAAAACTTATTTTAACAACATATACAAAATGCTAACTTCCAATGTCCTGGTTGCTTTCACAAGCCGCACGTCTATACAATAGTCGCTCATTCATGTACATTTGTGCTAATTGGCTAGGCAAGGGTCACTCATTCTATGTTGCAATTTTTTTTTCAAGTTCTGTTCGGTCGTGAAGTAGTAACCAGAGCGAAAATGAAGACTGCTTAATTTGAAACGTTTAGGTACATATACCAGCTACCTCTGTACATATTTGCCATTTTGATTCAGACATTTGACAGTGTGTAGCACCAACTCATTAATTTATTTATTCACAATACTACAGCCTAGCATAGCCCAAACTGCAGTGGAATTACAAGAAAGGAGAATGGTACAGAAATAATTAGTAACAATACTGGCACCACACGTAAATACGTCAGTTTTGCCGGGATGATTCTTACAAAGAAAAAGAACAGCACTAATAGTTAGCAACCACACTTTTGACTTAGTAATGTAAGAGTCTCAGTGATTTAGTATTCAGCACAACAAATGTTGATCAAGGGCTTCATCAGAACTGTCTGCCTTGCAACTTCCTTTACTCTCCGCCTAGAAGTTCAGTAAGCGAGTCTGCATCAAGCAGCAGAGCGAAGAACAGGACTGGGTGAAAGCACAGGCCTCCTAGCCAGCATTTCATGTTAGCAAAAATATGGCAATCAGAGATAGCTAAGTTGAGTCTGTATGGTGTTGGGCGACTGAACTTCCCGCTGCTTCCTCTGTGGCCCCTTGTTGTCATGAAAAAAAAAGACAGTGTCTTATGTCTCTCTTTGCTTATTCTTAATTGCGCTCTGTAGACATTTGAGAGTTAGACCTACAATACTGCAGTGAGGGTCATGCCATGTCCCATGAATAAGTGAGGCATAAACTTGCAAAGGCTCATGGGATTCATGCCATCTGCACCAGCTACCATTTCAATGGCTCTCTGCGTGCTGCATCACTCCTTGAGTATTGGCGTTTATCCGTGTCACTCGCTTTCTTCATGGTAACCCGACGCATATGCTGCAAATTTCTAGCACACAATAGCATGGCCGCACCTACGACTGACCACAAAAGAGAAGCATGTGCTGTGATTGCCAAATAATATTTTCATTTGAAGTGGCAAACAACCGACTGTATGTGCTATCACAATTATGTGTTTTCTTTTAAGTGGCGTGGCCTTGGTTGTCACGTCTTTCAACTAATTTTACACTTGCATAATAATGCACATCACCGACTAATGTGCTTATTTTTGCGTGTTTGCCTCAGTGAGGGCGCTCAGCTGTTTTTGCATTTGCAATTGAAACACTCTGTCGCTGTCTCAGATTGTTGGATATATAGTACCTTGTATCAACGTTCACCATGTGCAATCAGTATCATATGTTACTAAAACTACGTGTTCAGCGGTGACGGCCTGGTAAAATGTTCAAATGTTCATGAATGACATCGACTTTTATTTAGTAAAGTCGAGCTTCTTAGGCGTTTCGGCATTGCATCGTTTTTGTGAACAAGCTGGTATAGGCGATGCTCACCTCACAGTCAGGCACCGTGTTTGTTAAGCCTTGTTACCTGTCCTGCTCGCATGTGCACCAGATCAGGTATGAATAAATTTACTACGTAATGAATGCTTGGAGGAACAGTTGAAATCACTAGCAACACATTGTATACCTGTTCTATATATAGAATAGTGGAGCGCCCTTTCTTGTCTACATAGCATTACTGACACATCATTTTTTCCAACTGGTACGAAGTCGTCGCCTTCTTAACCACTACTAATTGTGTATACATCACTGCAATTGGTGCCGTGGATTCCACGGTGTCACCCCTGGCATGATATCGTGCGGCTGTTGGCTGCTCTGTCTTGCTGTTTTCTGTATCAAGCTCAGAGCTGGCTGCACGTTGCATAGCGGCCGTGCATTTTAAAACAAATGCCGTATGCTTGTCGTAGCTGTGTAGATAGTGATTGTGGTTGTGCTGATGAAAACTACACATCCAAACGACTTTTGTACTTCAGTCTTGGCGCCTTAGATTCTCTTTCGACGTGCCAATATGTTGATGGCACGTAGTCAACCTGCCATGGATCTTTGCTTGGAGCGCCTGTACATAAATACCGAATGTGTCAAACGAAACCATCCATGCAGGATTGTCGATAAATATTACTCACCTTACGCTAGACATATACCACTCACCATGTCTCTCCACAAAATTTCCTTCAATTTTCTATCTTTGTTCCAAGGGAATCTGAACATTTTTTCCCGTTTGGCACTATTTTCGACAGCTGCACAGCCGACTATGATTGTGCAAATGACTAGATTTCAACACAATTGAAAGAAAAGCCCTGTCTACGTCTCCAAAAGCGTGGCCAGCGAAACAGCGTGTCACGAATATCTTTAACTAGGAGCCGATGCAGATGGCAAATCTCATGAGTCTTTGTGGGTTTAAGCCTCACCTATTTTATCAAGGAAACACCACCATTTATCTCCCCAAACACAGCAGCCATGCACTTCTTCTTGGAGAAGGTTCACTTGAATTTCTTTGCGCTCATCGGAATGCTTCTGTTTGTATTGCACCTTCAGTTCTGGAGTACATCATGGTAGTGCCAGAGAAATGTCAAAATGGCACCCGTTTATCGTTTTGTTTTCATGACCAGTCAGCATTTTAGGAACTGACTGCACGCAGTTTGCAGCACTAGAGTCTCACTCTGTGTCCAACCATGGTATACCATCTGTGCTGTATTGAGCTGACTGCAATATTTTGGGAAATGAATTACTCAGCCCAAAAATTCTGACCCCATGATTTTACCGAATTATCTGATCCGTTCAGTCAACAAAATCATAGTTTTACACTTGCTTCATTCCCAGTCAGTTTGCATTGTAAATATTGTACATCATGCTTCTAATTTCCTACACTATTGCAGTGCCTTGCTGTCATGTATTGAAAGTGGTGCTGTACACATTGCTCAATATTCGATGAATTTCAGCTGCACTGCACTGCTCAGCACCCTGAAATTGAATTCTAGCACACATTTCACACTTATCCGAGGCATGCTTACATGGGTTTTGCGTCAAGAACTGAAAGCTGTGACCTCATAAGATAGACAGGCACACTAAAGAAATCGTACAACACATATGCGTTGCATCATGAAATTTTAATTGCTTTTTATTCGGAGGCCAGTTTGACTTTGAAAAATATAGGCATTGTATTTTATGAGCTGAAATGTATCTCCGGAGTGTCAACATGCCAAAGCAAGCTTCTCAAGTTATACTCATGCTGACTCTATGTTTGTTACGTTCATGAAGCAGTTAATTTTGTAATGATTTGCATAAATTCATGTGGCTAAATCACTGCATAAACATCAGTCTGCAAATATGATGTGCAATTATTGCATAGTTATAAATTAAGGAGCACATGCAGCTGTTGCGGTCAGCAACACAGCAGACAGTATGATATTCAAGTGAATATTCATGGCTACCTATGAAGTAATATATGACTTAGTAAGGTAGTTACTGCAACTCTAGTCTTGAGGTACGTGTAACTGGAAAGTACAGACTTTGTAGTATGTTGTGTTTATCGAAAAATTCTCAGCAAGTGCTCCTGGAGAGTGAATGATAATTCGACAAGGTTTGAAGAGTAGGCTCTTGCTCAGTCATCGGTCAATATTTAACGTGGAAGTGGAAGAATCACTGAGAATAAAAAATGCACATCTGTGCGTCTACTTAAGCACTTTCTTGAATGCCCATGCCTACACGGCTTTATTTCGCATTCACTCGGGAAATGAAAACAGTGAAGATGGTGGTAGAGGAGAAGAGGCTACTTATTTAGCACCTCTATTTAGCAAGAAAGTAGGGAGGTGCTTGCTCTGTTAGGAGTGCTTACTCTGGATTTTATGGCATTTAGAGCGTCTCTACTGAGTGGTAAAATTTTGGGTTTTATATACACTCCCAAGGCCCCCCCCCACCCCTTCAAAAAAAAAGTCGCAGAAGGCAGCGATTCAAGAAAGAAAAAGAGCCCTGTAGGATGGCTCTGGCAATTAAAAGCTTGTTTGATTGAGCCTCCTCCAGAAAGAGAAAATTTTTACAATGGAACGAGTGGATTGAGCAACAAATAGAGGCTTTGGAGGAAAGGAATGGCAGACTTCAGAACCCCTCTCAGCCATAGGTCGGCAAACTCCCTCACAAGCCGAGTCACTCAAACTCGGATTGGGCCATAAATGAGAATCTGAATGAGCTATATGTGCAAATACATTTTGCGATTGAGTGAGCTTCACTTTTTTTTTTGGTCGGCCTGTGCTTTCAACACACCTTCGACAATTTAAAGATAGAATTTTCGGTGAGCCTGTAGTTCGCGCTCTCTTCTTTTTCATTCATCTATAGTTAACACTGGCCCATCTTCCCTATGTAGGTATGGCCGAAGCTAAAAGGAACATGTTACTTTACGCCTGTATGGTAATCAACAAAATTTTTGGTGTGTTTACGAAACAAATGTGAGTCCAGCTTCTTGTCCCCTCTCGATGTTTTTCAGCATGACATTATATCTCGCCTAGTACCTAGTCTATTGGTGGCCATAATGCATTTATGTTGTATCTGTTTATCACTCTCTTTAGCCCCTGAGCTATGTTGTGAATGTAGGTACTACCCACGACACACCCTTTACATGCTACGCTTCTCGCTTATTATGTTCACAGAAGTCCAACATAAATCTCTACCAACAAGCTCAGCTGTCCATTACTCTAAGTTGCAAATTTCTATAATGTAGTGAACATTCTTTTTCATGATTTCTTAATGCCTATTATCTGTCACCCCTTAGGTTTCAGTGATATCCTCCAGGTCAGGCACCTTCGGCAGAAACACTGCAGCTGCTGCTACCACCACCACGACCTATATTTCACTTCAGCCATTGCTGCATCACAACCAGTATTACAACTTCTGAGCCGCTACCACAGTCCTTCCCAATGATGCCTCACCTTGACAGGGCTTCACATGCTTCAAGAAGAAGCTGTCAGGCAAGTGTGTACTGTTAAGAAATTTAGCTTTCAATAGCACTGATGTTTTCAATGGGCAGAATAATTGACAAGTCTGCCAACTTCATGCTTCTTGAACAGGGTTGAAACTACGTGTGTCTGTCAGTGTAGGGAACCAAGTTTATGTGAATTTCGAAGTAGCTTATTTTTATTTTATTTTACAATATTGCAGGCCCCTTCTCGGGCCAATGCAGGAATGGGTTGAACTTGAATACACAAAAATGTGAGGAAAATAAATCGAACTTATGTACAAAGCAAGTAAGAGCAAGAAATATGCACATTGTATAGTATACAGGTGTTCACATAAGTTCTGAATTCTGTTCATAAATTTGACAGAAGAGCAGTTCACAATATCAGCGGGCAGCATATTCCCTTGCTACAGAACTAAATAATATTTGTAAGGGTTATGTTATTAATTTTGTGTATGAAGGAAGCAGGGTAAGCAAACGTTAGAAGAAAGTACTTTTTCATTGTTTACTAGATATGAAAGCAGATTCTTTTTCTACAATTTTCGTGTACCGTGCAATCCTGAGCGAGTGCTCCCACTATGGTGAAGGTGACGAGAATTGGAGGGGGGGGGGGGTTCTTGCTCGGTCTTGCATCAAAAAATCAAGATTATGGTGAAAAAGTCGCATGTGCTTCCAACGAAACTGATACACTTTAATAAATATGCATGAATTCACTATGATTCTGCAACCTCGTTGCGCTTCTAAATAAAGGAAGTGAAGGAAACTACAGAAATGGCAAAAAGGCGGGGGGGGGGGGAGTGCTTGCTCAGTTGTTCGTACATGTTTTAAATATCTTGAAAGAGAGAGGATGGAACTTGCTTATGTGGGGGCGCTTGCTTGAGATATTACAGTATTGTCCTCATCCTGCGTATCTTTTTTTAATCAACTGAAAAAAGCGACCTGAAAGCAAATGGCCCTTTTATATATGGTATATTTGTAGCTTATTTTCTTTCTAAATTGACGAAAAGCATGAAGTTTAGCATTTTTTAGCAAAAAGAAAAGGCTGTCCAACTAGTGTTGTTTAAGCATTTACCGAAGTCAGACACAGTGAAATAGATAAGGTGGCACAGTAAAAAAAATAAGTCAGCACAGAAAAAAAATGTGCAATTTTTATTGCATAAGTAGAACTCCATCTTCTCGAAATGGCATTTTTTGTTATGTCAGTATGATAATTTTAAAATGGCAAAAGATGTCATGCTGATTGTTTGTGCACGTACTCAAGCAACACATGGTGGTGTACTGAACTGAACTTGATCCTTTAGAATAACTTTCATTTGATCTTAAAGAAAGTGTGCAAAATGTCCAAAATCATGTACAGGAGCAAAAAAATGCAATTTTTTAAATAAAGTAAACCATACTTTGGTTCGGTCAATAGAACGCAAGGCTCTGAACAAATTAGTATAAACTTCTGGTTGCTATCATTACATGCTCAAAAATGATTACAATAGGGTAAAAAATACGTGGAAGTCTGGGACTTGCCGGTCTTCTCTAATCAACACAGTGCTCTGAAGTAAGGCAGTGTTTACATACACCCGCAGAGCTGTCATATTCAATAATGGCAAAGTAGATACATAGAGCAGAAAAGTTATTGTCGCTACCCCTTAATTGGAGGCAGTGACCGGGTAGACTCCAATGGCTGACTTAACATCCCCCAAAATGCACTGCTAAAGCTTGAACAGTTTAACATCAGGCCCTTTTAGCAGGGGTGCAGCAGCTGTGCCAATCGCGCCAATTTGATACAATTCCCGATTGTTGCACCGAGCTGGGCCAAACCCGTGAAATTGTTAAAATTGCACCACGCTGCGCCAAAATGCCCAGCCAGCCTCAATTTTTTTTCAGGTGTACTAATTGCGGTGAGCAATGCAGGCCATGTCGGCCACCTGCAGCTTTGCACCATCACTAAAAGCGTGCAAACCCGAAGTAAACTGCCTAGAATATACCTAAAATAATCTAGCCACCCACCCTATGCTCGTGAGACGTGATCGACCTGATAAAGTAACAACACTGCATGTCTATCGGTCCGCTGACCACAACAGATACGTATCGGCGGGATGGCAGAACTTTAAAACAAAAATGTGTTGCACCAACCCTTCGCGGAAAATGTAAGTTCTCTTGCCAGAAACGCGGATATGGCTTAATAAGGCTTCGACGTGCTGTAAATGCCGGTGTTGATTACCTTAGCAGTGGCAAATAACAAATTTTGGCTGGAAGCTGCGTCCTTGCCACGGTCTTGGCGATAGATATCTAGTACCGTCGCCGGGGCAACGGGCGTGCGCCGTTGTTACTTTATCTGGTCAAACTCGTCTTGCAAGGTAGCCGAAGCGGCACATAGCCCCATGCTGAAAAGGGTGGGTGGGAGGGGGGTGGTGAGCGGTAAGAAAATTTGTTGACTTTCGTTCTAAAGCTGCTTGAGTCACCTTTGCCGCACTAGACCGGTGCCTGCGAAAAAGCGTGTTGAGATTTACAAGGGGCTGTTCGCGATACTGGGACACTTCACATCTTGCTCAGTTACTCATGCGTTTGTACACCATTAAATTCTGAGTACCAGTATAATTACTGACGTATAAATAAGCTACTGTCAATCATTTGAAGCAGTGTGTGACATTTATGCTTCTCTACAGAAATAAACTAAATTGTGCGCCAATTTTTTTTTCACCACCTCTACTTCTCGTTTTTACGAATCTTCCAAATTTCAAGCTCACAATATCGGCAGATTGATATTGAAATTCTCAGAGTTTGTCAATTGATTTAACAGGTGCAGTAAACGCTAATATGGACTTTATCATTGGTTCCTTAGCGAGGTGGTTCAAAATACTACCTTCATTGAAATAGTAGTAAATAGTATGCTCACACTACATAATTTAGGTTATGTTGAATTGTTTATACATGTTTTTTCTCTAAATGTAAGCCACCTTTTTTTATAGTGCTCCAAATTCGCTATGTCATGATAAAAATGCATGTTCTTTTTTTCCATAACCAGCTCCGAACTTGGAATTTAGTGCTCCAAAAGTAACATTTTGCTGCTCCAAAAATTGCTCCAAATGCTATTTCGGCTGTTGTACCCCTGTTTTAGCACGCCAGCAAATGCTGGTTGGGGTCCAAAGATAAAGTCTTAGCTCAGAGTTTTGTTACAAGCACGAAGCAATGAAGGAAATAGGAGCAAATGGGAATGCTATACAAAGATTAGCACTTAACTCTTCAGATTCCATTTCACAAAACGAAACACTGGTTAAAGTCAATGTCAGTGCTGCTGAGAGTGAGTGGGTTTTTGTGCTGTCGGTAGTCTCAACGAATAGAAAGTGCTGAGAGCACACCACGTAAACAAGCCGTGTAGT
Organism: Rhipicephalus microplus; assembly: GCF_013339725.1. NCBI lineage: Eukaryota > Metazoa > Arthropoda > Arachnida > Ixodida > Ixodidae > Rhipicephalus > Rhipicephalus microplus. The sequence goes on from NC_051168.1 coordinate 149,798,775, forward strand.
GATATTTATCCAAATAGCACGCACCAGCACTCATAACTGCGCCCTTATGTTCAATGGTAGCAGCTGTTGAAAGTGTCCATATAATTGCCATTGCAATATTTTATTCTAAATGAATGGCTAGTTAAATCACTGGACAACTCAAGTGGGTTTAACAATGATGGTGAGACAATCATCAAGTATTACTCATCGCAAGCATGAAACTCAGGCACTCCAGAATATTCAATCCTTCAAGCAATGATTTCATCACCAGCCCGACTAGTCCCTCCATGTAGACTGCAGTATTGACCAGGAGCTCCCCTGCTGCAGTCGGTGAATACTTGTTACTCCTCAGTGTCGAGACTCTCTTTCAAAACACCTCCTCAGTGACTGCACAGCATCATCTATAAAATCTTCATCATAGACCGACTGACTGATGCCCTATTAAGGTGCTATTAGGAGCTGTTTTGTATGCAAAACATCACACTGCATTGTTTCAAATTTTTTCTGGTCAGTGTTTTTCTCGGCAGCGATGTAAGATGATCGATGGTACTACTTAATAATGTAACACTTCTCTGGACAACCGAAGAACTCTTCTATATCATAACACATTGCCTTACCAGCTGAACCACTTCTGCATTTACCCTGTCTCTGCGTGCTTATATTGAGCAGCACCCTGCATAGGTTAAAAAGAAATCTGCGAATCATTCACACTCACTCATGAAATATATTTTTTCCTTAGGCCTTACTAGTGGACTCAGACTCGCTGCTCATTGCAAGTCTGACAAGTCTGGTGAGTAGACTTCCGAGTCCGTTAAAATATGATGATCTTTTCCACACATGATTTCAATGCTCCTTAACAGCAATGTGTTGCATAATTGGTGCTCCAGTTGATGATCTTTTCCACACATGGTTTCAATGCTCCTTAACAGCAATGTGTTGCATAATTGGTGCTCCAGTTACAACCTTTCAATCTCAGACCTTTATATAGTGACTGCAACCCAGTAAGGTAATCTCTATTCAAAGAGATGGCACCTCAGATATTTTATGAGAATGTCCCGGGAAGAAATTCACAGGAGGGCATGTCAAGGAACCTCGACTCCCCCCCCCCCCTCTTGTAGTTCTGGCCTCTCAGCTATAAATATTGAGTCGGTGCACAAATGCTTGTGCATTGAGATATGTGTGAGCTGTGAAAACTGAGAGCTCAAGGCGCGATTTCATGTGGAGGGAGGCCGCTACACTGCCACGAGACACTGCAAGGTGCCAGCTGGAGCACCTATTATGCAATATATTGCTTTTATGGAGCACTGAAACTATAGGTGAAAAAGATAATCATATTTTAACGGACTCGTAAGTTGACTCACCAGACTTGGTCATTGGTCACTAACAGCACAAAAACCCTTCACTCTTGGGAGCACTCACATTTGCTTTAACCAGCGTTTTGTTTTGTAGAGTTAAGTGAGATTGAATCCAAAAGAGGTTACTGCTAATCTCGATTCTCAATTGCTATGATTCTTGAACAAGGGTGCCAATAGTTGCCATTTGCACCCTGGTTCGAGGAATATTGACATGACTCATCCATGCATAGCAAAACAAAGGCAAAGCCTTGAAATGAATAAGTTTCTTGCATGCTTTTTTCATAGCACTGTAGCAGCTTCTACATGACATTGTGTCCTGAGTTCTCATTTTTTGGGGGGCTTTTGCACCAGCATTTGGTGTGAAGCATGCTGGCTATTGCGCGGTGCCTTCTTTCAGAGGAGGGTGCAGGAGCATGCATGCTTCAGAGAAACAGCTGTTGATAGCTCGTGTAGCTGCAAAGGGCTCATTAGAGGCTATGCTTGGGGGCTTCTTTTTTAATGCTGTTTAAGTGCTCATTTGTGTCAGCTGTGATTGCATGCTTGTGTGGAAGCACCTTATTTTATGGCTGACTTAACTATCCACTTTTTTTGCTTTTTGGGGGGCAGCACCCAGGGGGGGGGGACTGCCGCTTACAGTTCTGGCCCTCATAAATAACAAATTGGGCAGCTTTGCTTTTTTTAATTTTTGTTTGCTGTTGATGCATTAATACTCATCTCTACCAGTTCCACGACATTCGTCATACAGCCTGAATATGCCATTTATACTCCTGCAGCTTGCACTTATCTTTTTTATATCCATGTACTGTATTTGCTCACATAATAATTGTATTTTCTTCATTTTTGGACAATTTACTGATATAAAGGTGTGGTTTGTACAGTGGGTAAAGTTTTGGAACAGGTCGACTAAATTTAAAACTGGAAGCTGGAATTGTAATGACTACGTTGTGCCATAACAAAACCATATCAGGTTGAAGAGTTCCTACCTTCAAGTTACAGGCACATGTTCGCATTGCCTTGTAATGAAGAAGCCCTGAAAAGCCTTTCCAAGTAATCATCAAATGTCTTCATTAGAGAAACTTAATTCATCCTAAATCGACTGTTGCAAAAAATTTTGCAATCTGCGAAATACTAGCGGAGCTACAGGAATTCGTCACATACTTTACGTGCTTTCTTTCACCTTTCGTTCGAGTGAGCTCACTCAAAGCCACGCAGGAGGGGATGACTGGGGTACCAGAAGCTATGCCTATTTATCAACGTGCGTCCTGAAGTTGAGCTCTTTTATCCCCCCCCCCTTTTTTTTCTTCAAACATGGGGCTTCTTCTCAGTGTAATCACGAACATGTGCACGGGCATAAGGCAGCCTCCGGTTGCGGTTGTACAAATTGCACTTGAAGCGCAGTCAGTTGAATTTGGAGCCTTATTTGTTTAGGGGAAACAGCGTTTTTCAGGTGACTGATAATAAATTATGAATTACAGGCTGCGTGTTGCCCCATCATGTCTGTCTCACATGCTCTCAGGTGCCTCGACTACCCTCGGCAGCATTTTCTGACCATGCTCGAAAAGGGTTGCTGGGCCACTTAAACTGCTTCATGGAGAGTGTTGTGTATACTATACTGAATTTGTGAAAGAAATGCCCATTTTAGCATGCCTAATTCCTGTATATCTGCCATCTGCTACACTTTATAAGAACAATTTGAAAAAGATTTAAGTGATGACAGTAGATGATCGAGGCCCTTAAATTGCTGGACATTAAATGTTACCGTCAAGGCACTCAAAGAACAGGAGGAAAAGGTCGCTCTGGTGCAAGTGTGCCCTTAATTGGCTATGCTTTATATGGTTTTGCCTGCTTCAACATCATCAAAGTGCTTGAAGAACAAGAAGAATAATTCTCTGTGGCAGGAGTGTGCGATAAAATGCTCAACTAATTCTGGTTTTCCCACTTCTCTTGAACTTTATAGTATGTGTGCCAAAGTGAATTCTAATATTGAAGTGTGTGTGCAAATTGAATATTTTTCTGAAATTTCTCGAATACTTCTAGAATTTTTTCAAATACTTCATGTGAAATTCTAGAAAAAGTTGGAGAGGCTTCCAAAGTTTATTCTTATGAGATGAAAGTCTTCCTTTTCGCAAAATTGATAAGTGTTGGTAGGGTAGCGTTTCGTAGTTGCCTTATAAAGAATAAGGCAATGCACAATTGAATTTATATATGCACAGATGTGTTCATATGCACGATTTCATGCAGCCAAAGAGTTGATCAAATTTCAGGTCAAAAAGCAGTATAAGTAAGCCCTTGTCTCTGCCACACCTATCTTCTCCTTGTTAGAATCAGCCTTTTCTAGAGTCAGTACATTTGCGACCGTAGCAGAGCCAGAAATGCAGCTTTCATGCAATACGAGTGTGATGAGGTGAAACATATTAAAAATTTGGAGGGTCCCTTTCAGTCAGACATTGACCCTATTTTTTGTCTCTGGTAAGTTATAATAGTTCAAATAGCAAAATTTGCCGTACGAATTGAATCAAACAGCAAATATTATTCAAAAGATATTCAAAAATATGAATATTTGCGTACCCCTACTTATTGTTTACTTCAAATTTTTACCCCATTTTTCGTTCTCAGTAGAAAAGACATGTGCCCTTCTAAATGCTGTGCTAAGGCCACAGATCACAACTCATGCACGTGCCTAGAGCTCCACGCATATTCTTCTGTGAGACCTTCTATTTAGCTGTTTGAATTCAAAATTGTGAAACCTCGTGGATCAATTTTCACTATTGAAACTTCATTTTTTGAAGTAGTTATGCTAGTAAGTTTTCAGTGTTAAAGCAACAATTTGAGGGTGAGTGTAACGATGTTAACTCCCACACACAAGAAAGAAGGTTCACAGAGACATTTTTCCCCTGCAGGTTCATTTGAGAGGCAGAAGAAGGAGCAGTGGGCTTGGCTGCGGTCGTAATGCAAGGAGGCTACAAAGCTCCTGTGGAGTGTCCTTCAGCTTCAGAACAAGAGCCTCATAGTAGCCCGGCATTGGAGTATTTGTGCATCAAGAGGACAAACAAGTGCCCCTGAACGGGGCTCTGACAGCGAGAAATTTGGAGGTTGTGGCTAGTGATTATTGCTTAAAGAGGTACTGACGCAAATTTTTGTCTTGCAATATTAACATTGTTGACAGCCTATTAGTCACAATGTGGTGGATTGCTTGCTGCAGCATGGGACAGATGGACAATTGCTGTCTGTTTATTACAGACTAGTTTTAGCTTGGCACAGCTCTAAGAACACGAGCCACGGAATGCAACAAATGCCAACTAGTGTGCTAAATGGTACACATAAAACGGGGCTTCCAGGTGTAAGTAGCACTTGCACAGCAGGTCTATCAATATTGAAAGTGGACGGTGACAACCGACACAGTAATCAAGGCGCTGGGGCAAACAGCTCCCGCTCGGCGCTTCTGGCTTAAGAGATGGCCCACCATGGCGTATTGTTCTTCTTCCTTCTTACACACAGAACACTGACGCACTTCTGTGCTGCCTGCGTTATGTGCTCACATTGTTTTGCTGCTGCATATGCAGCACAATGTCGTTGTCGTCAAGTTGATCGTTCTCGTTCGGGTGCAAAGATTTTCTTGAGGCATCCTCACGTTCCACATGTTTACATTAGGCATGAACACAGCAGTCGCTGAATAGTAGCCTGCTAGCACAAGTGTGGCCAAAAGGCAATAACGACTATGATGTCAATAATGTAGCTGTGCCAACTCTGAGCTCAGCAACAATGGTGGCACCTGGAAGTTGGGACTCAGCTTCAGGTCACTTTCAGTGATTCAATGATGCGAGATGCGGCATATAGCACTGGATCAGGCACGCAAACTTTAATATTCATATAATTGGCCGTCTGAGCTATAATTGTTCATCCAATTTGTAGATATATGTACGTTCAAGGGAATCAATGTCGCAGGCTATATTAGCCACAAAATTTTGTGTCAGTACTCTTTATGGTATTTTGCTTTATGTTTTAACTTACAGTTAAACAAATAAGTAAAGAATTTAGTAAGTTATAGTAATCATATAAATAAATTCGAGGATGCAAAAATATTTGTCTTGTTTTTCTCAAATGTCCCGACACTACACTACATACAACACTTCCACCCGTTTAGTCTACTGTACTTTCGAAGCACCATTAAATTGCCCATTGTGGCATATTCATATTTTTTACAGTATAAACTGGTATAGTCTTATTACCATGCTTAGACAAACATTACTTATGACCCTTACTACTTGCCCAAAGCAACCGGGGTCGTTCTGCAGAAGGGCTTGTTTTTGGGCTAGTTTATGCTTGCTTAAAATTATATGGTGTGTGGTTTTGTGTGACTGTTCTCTCTTTTTTGCACTATATTATGATTTTCAGCAGGACCGGAGAATTCCTCGGACTCCTATCAACTATATTACCCACGAACCCTTAACTCCTGTATGGCCCATATACCCCATAAGCCCTGTATCTTCCATATGGCCCGTCATCCCTGTATCCCCCATATGGCCCATAATCCCTGTATCACCTGTATCCAATAACATCGTATGATACGGGTCCTATCTGCACAGGATTTTTCAGTAGGGTACGCTCGCACATCGCCCTCGTGGCCTAACGAATAAGGCATCGGTCTTCTAAATGGGGGAATCGGGTTCGAGTCCCACCGAGGGTGGGTTATCCTTTTTCATTACCAAAGGGTTTCTGCTACAGTTTTCTTGCTTGAACAAAAGAATGTGCATTTTCCTTTCTCCTATATTAATTTCTATGGTGTGTTCTACTGTAACCTAAAGTAAAAGCGCTAATGAAAGGAACGTTAGTGCATCAATCGCACGTTGCTCTCGTGGCCTAACGGATAAGGCATTGGTTTTCTTAACCGGGGATCGCGGGTTCGAGTCCCACCGAGTGTGGGTTATTCTTTTTCATTACCAAAGGGTTTGTGCTACAGTTTTCTGGCTTGAAGCAAATCATATGCGTTTCCTTTTCCCCTATATTCCTTTCGATGGTGTGTTCTACAGTAACCTAGAGTAAAAGTGCTATTGAAAGGAACGCCAGTGTATCGCTCGCACACCGCCCTCGTGGCCTAACGGATAAGGCATCGGTCTCCTAAACCGGGGATTGCGGGTTCGAGTCCCGCCAAGGGTGGGTTATTCTTTTTCATTAACAAAGGGTTTCTGCTACAGTTTTCTTGTTTGAAGCAAAGCATATGCGCTCCTTTTCTCCTATATTCCTTTCGATGGTGTGTTTTACTGTAACCTAGAGTAAACGTGCTAATGAAAACAAGGCTAGTGCAACGCTCGCACATCGCCCTCGTGGCCTAACGAATAAGGCATCGGTCTTCTAAACGGGGGATCGCGGGTTCGAGTCCCGCCGAGGGTGGGTTATCTTTTTTCCTTAACAAAGGGTTTCTGCTACAGCTTTCTTGCTTGAACCAAAGCATGTGCATTTCCCTTTCTCCTATATAAATTTAATTTCGATGGTGTGTTCTACTGTCCTCTAAAGTAAAAGCGCTAATGAAAGGAACGCCAGTGCATCGCTCGCACATTGCCCTCGTAGCCTAACAAATAAGGCATCGGTCTTCTAAACCGGGGATTGCGGGTGCGAGTGCCGCCGAGGGTGGGTTATCCGTTTTCATTACCACGGGTTTGTGGTACAGTTTTCTTGCTGGAAGCAAATCATATGCGTTTCCTTTTCCCCTATATTCCTTTTAAAGGTGTGTTCTACAGTAACCTAGAGTAAAAGTGCTAATGAAAGGAACGGCAGTGCATCGCTCGCACATCGCCCTCGTGGCCTAACGGATAAGGCATCGGTCTCCTAAACCAGGGACTGCGGGTTCGAGTCCCGCCGAGGGTTGGTTATCCTTTTTCATTAACAAAGGGTTTTGCTAGTTTTCTCGCTTGAACCAAAGCAAGTGCATTTCCCTTTTTCCTATATTCCTTTCAATAGTGTGTTCTACTGCAACCTAGAGTAAAAGCGCTAATGAAAGGAACGCCAGTGCATCGCTCGCACATCGCCCTCTTGCCCTAACGGATAAGGCATCGGTCTCCTAAACCGGGATGGCGGGGTCGAGTCCCGCTGAGGGTGGGATATTCTTTTTCATTAACAAATGGTTTCTGCTACAGTTTTCTTGCTTGCAGGAAAGCAATTGCGTTTTCTTTTCCCCTATAATCCTTTCGATGGTGTGTTCTACTGAAACCTAGAGTAAAAGCGCTAATGAAAGGAACGCCAATGCATCGCCCGCACATCGCCCTCGTGGCCTAAAGGATAAGGCATCGGTCTCCTAAACCGGGGATTGCGGGTTCGAGTCCCGCCGAGGGTAGGTTATTTTTTTTTTAATCACCGAAAAGGTTTCTTCTACAGTTTTCTTGCTTGAAGCGAAGCTTATGCGCTTCTTTTCCCCTATATTTCTTTCGATGGTGTGTTCTACTGCAACCTAGAGTAAAAGCGCTAATGAAAGGAACGCCAGTGCATCGCTCGCACATCGCCCTCGTGGCCTAACAGATAAGGCATCGGTCTCCTAAACCGCGGATGGCGGGGTCGAGTCCCGCCGAGGGTGGGATATTCCTTTTCATTAACAAAGGGTTTCTGCTACAGTTTTCTTGCTTGCAGCAAAGCAAATGCGTTTTCTTTTCCCCTATATTCCTTTCGATGGTGTGATCTACTGCAACTTAGAGTAAAAGCGCTAATGAAAACAAGGCTAGTGCAACGCTCGCACATCGCCCTCGTGGCCTAACGAATAAGGCATCGGTCTTCTAAACGGGGGATCGCGGGTTCGAGTCCCGCCGAGGGTGGGTTATCTTTTTTCCTTAACAAAGGGTTTCTGCTACAGTTTTCTTGCTTGAACCAAAGCATGTGCATTTCTTTTTCTCCTATATAAATTTAATTTCGATGGTGTGGTCGACTGTCCTCTAAAGTAAAAGCGCTAATGAAAGGAACGCCAGTGCATCGCTCGCACATTGCCCTCGTAGCCTAACAAATAAGGCATCGGTCTTCTAAACCGGGGATTGCGGGTGCGAGTGCCGCCGAGGGTGGGTTATCCGTTTTCATTACCACGGGTTTGTGCTACAGTTTTCTTGCTTGAAGCAAATCATATGCGTTTCCTTTTCCCCTATATTCCTTTGGATGATGTGTTCTACTGTAACCTAGAGTAAACGCGCTAATGAAAAGAACGCTAGTGCATCGCTCGCACATCGCCCTCTTGGCCTAACGAATAAGGCATTGGTCTTCTAAACGGGGGATTGCGGGTTCGAGTCCCGCCGAGGGTTGGTTATCCTTTTTCATTAACAAAGGGTTTCTGCTACAGTTTTCTTGTTTGAAGCAAAGCATATGCGCTCCTTTTCTCCTATATTTCTTTTGATGGTGTGTTTTACTGTAACCTAAAGTAAAAGCGCTAATGAAAGGAACGCCAGTGCATCGCTCGCACATCGCCCTCGTGGCCTAACGGATAAGGCATCGGTCTCCTAAACCGGGGATTGCGGGTTCGAGTCCCACCGAGGGTGGGTTATCCTTTTTCATCAACAAAGGGTTTCTGCTACAGCTTTCTTGCTTGAAGAAAAGCATATGCGCTCCTTTTCTCCTATATTCCTTTCAATAGTGTGTTCTACTGCAACCTAGAGTAAAAGTGCTATTGAAAGGAACGCCAGTGTATCGCTCGCACACCGCCCTCGTGGCCTAAAGGATAAGGCATCGGTCTCCTAAACCGGGATGGCGGGGTCGAGTCCCGCCGAGGGTGGGTTATCTTTTTTCCTTAACAAAGGGTTTCTGCTACAGTTTTCTTGCTGGAAGCAAATCATATGCGTTTCCTTTTCCCCTATATTCCTTTCGATGGTGTGATCTACTGCAACTTAGAGTAAAAGCGCTAATGAAAGGAACGTTAGTGCATCAATCGCACGTTGCTCTCGTGGCCTAACGGATAAGGCATCGGTCTCCTAAACCAGGGACTGCGGGTTCGAGTCCCACCGAGGGTGGGTTATCTTTTTTCCTTAACAAAGGGTTTCTGCTACAGTTTTCTTGCTGGAAGCAAATCATATGCGTTTCCTTTTCCCCTATATTCCTTTCGATGGTGTGATCTACTGCAACTTAGAGTAAAAGCGCTAATGAAAGGAACGCCAGTGCATCGCTCGCACATCGCCCTCGTGGCCTAAAGGATAAGGCATCGGTCTTCTAAACCGGGGATTGCGGGTTCGAGTCCCGCCAAGGGTGGGTTATTCTTTTTCATTAACAAAGGGTTTCTGCTACAGTTTTCTTGCTTGCAGGAAAGCAATTGCGTTTTCTTTTCCCCTATAATCCTTTCGATGGTGTGTTCTACAGTAACCTAGAGTAAACGTGCTAATGAAAACAAGGCTAGTGCAACGCTCGCACATCGCCCTCTTGCCCTAAAAAAAAACAAATTTTATTCTTGGTGAGGCGGAATTTGTACCCACTTCCTATAGTCAAACCACAATACTTTGAGCCAAATGATGTTCAGCATATTAACAAGGCCTAACATCTTTTTGTAGTAATTATAGCAATGACTTGAAAAAGGAAATGAGACTTGAAAAGAAGGAATGAGATGACGTAAATAGGCAAAGAAATACGACAAAAAAGCAAACATAGCATACGCAGAAGTATGCACAAATAAAAGTAACTTTAAAAAAAAAGCATCTCTAAGAAAGAAAGAAAAAGGGAGCAAGCGGTAAGTAGAAAGAGACAGAGAAATCGAAGAAGGTATAAGAAAAGCAGAAAAATCAAGAACAACAAAGTGGTAGAAAAATAAAAATAATAAACCCAAAAATTATGCCGTTTTCCTCTAAGAGAAACATGTGCAGATGAGAAGAAGTGGGCGCTGACGCTTCAACTTGCGGTGATTTTAGCGCTCATAGTGGCGGTTTGCAGGAAATAAACCTGGGAGGTCGCAAAGCATGCAGTGATGGACCGGTGTTTTCTACTGGAAGATGCGAATTGCTGCTAATAGGCAGTGAAAGCGAGAAGACTGATTGGACACATAAACCTGCAATCCACCTAATTAACGTGCATGCTGTGAACGTTTGTGGTTCAACAACACACATGAGACATATGAGCCAAAAAAGTGCTTCTACTCGACGTGTGGTCGAGTGTTGCGGGCGGCAGAGATGGTGCTGGGTGGAGAAGTGTGTTTTGACCGTGCAGAGGAGCCGGCAGCTGCGCCGCTGCAGCGAGCGTGCTGCTCTTGAGAGAGAGACGGACATCAGCGTGTTTGGTGCGGGGAGCGTGACGCCAATGCACCGCTGCGGCGTGACCTACTTGGCGCATCTCCAGCACCTGCGGCGAGGGGAACACGTTGCGGTGCATTCGTACGCACGCACGGACGTGCGGCGTTAAATTTGTGAGAGAAAAATGCTTCGCATCTAAAAAGAGAGAAAAGTGACAGGAGAAAGGAGACTACAAGAAAGAATGTTGACACGAAAGAACGACATACCTTACACGAAACAAAGAATGCCACCCGGCTCCGTACCTTCTTCAGGGTTAGCACTACTAGTGCGAAAGTGACTTAACTTTTTCAAGGGTAAAGAGAAGGGCAAGCCCGACACAGATCAAAGTGTCGTAGCGACCCACTAGAGGTGTGAAGCCTAAAGACAGAGCAGTGCAGCGTGGCCTCTCGTATTGACCGTGGCACCGAGTGCCTTAGTCTCTGTGTTCCAAGAGCGGCGTTCAAAGCCGCGTGACGGGGAAAAGTATTTGGGGAAGCTCGGAGCAGTCAACTCTAATTGTCAAGAAACTGTAGCCGACATGGGCTGCTGGAAAATTTTTGGCTGCAACCGTTTCTTCAGGCATCAGGATGGAGCGAGACTTGCTGCTCTACTACGGTTCGACAACGTTTCGGGACAGCGTATGCGAGTAGTTTCACCAACGGAAATTTCGTAAGGAACGACTTAAATCGCAGCACTCAGATTGTGACATCGTTATGTCACGCAAGAAGGAATCACTTGCCTTGGTATCTTGCTCTTTCGTGCGTTTCAGGGCTGACATCAGGGGGTGTACGTAAAAGACTAACTGAATAGTTTTATAATTTGATAAGCAAGGCATGGGGTCTCCGACCTGCATTGGGTAGGCTGCTCCTCAATTCACAGAAGAAGCAAAGTGTGAGAGTTGGTTGAAAGACAGGTGGCATTCAGTCTAGTGTACTAGCACCGTCAGTCGAATCAAACATACGCAAGACGCTGGCCTTGCGGTGTCTTAGCCTGCACTGTGTCCGCGATATCCAGCTGGCAATGCATGACCCCTTAGGTACTTACGCTATTTTTTGTCTTTTATGGCTGGGGTCAACACGCATGCGAAAACTCAGGACTGGTAGTGCTCTACGCATGCGCACTTGCCGCTCCCATGTTGCTGCAGCCCCCACGCCTTTAAATTCCACAGTTTAAAATGTCACCATTGAGGCTATGTGTCAAAATGACACGGTGGCGGAAGCGCTGTTTTGTGGCTCAAAGCAAAACTGACAAACTTACCACTTAAAATTGCTACTTCAGTACACGATAGTGAGTATGCCTTTTAAAATGCAGTTCGACAACACGAAGTATCAAAAAGACGTTCAAGTGAATGTTCACAAACTTACTTTGTGAGGGCCACCCAAGAAGAAGACAAAACGTCCGCTACCAAGGAGGGAGAGACGTCTTGATAGCTGCAAAGACAACAATACACTTTCGCAGACCTGAAGGAGGTCAACTGTAGCCAGGTGTGCTCAGATGTTTTAGGAGTTCATTTACTTTCGCAGAAAAAAATGTATTTTGCTTTACGAGTACCGACATCTACGAAACCACTCTTAGTCTCGCAAAAAACGTTGCAGTTTGCAGAAAGTTCGGAAGGCTCCACCCAGCAGAACAAATTTTCGCGAAATAAGCCAAACTTAATGTTTAATAAAATCTTACAAAACACGCATTGTAGCTGTAAGTCTAGTAATGTTTTTTGTTATACTACGCGTGACGTGTTTTTACAAAATGTTGTTTTTGAGCTTCGCAGCAGAGCTTTCATGAAAAAAAAATTGCAAGCAAGCCACATTGCTGCGTACATATGATAGTTCAGGTTTTCTTGCTGCACATCAACGGCCTTCAAAATTTTCCAAATTCTACAGATCATTGCCACACATAAGCTTAAAGTTGAGTGAAGTAAGGTCACCAGTATGAAAACAAAATGCAAACGTAAAATGCATAAGAGAAGTCATGTGTCTCTAAATGCAATACTTTTTTATAAAAAAATGCCACTTTCAATTCCGTGTATAGTTCACAGTATTAAAACTTAGTACGTAGAATATTTTACCAGTAAGAACACGCTGCCTTATTTTTGCAACATCGCAACTACAAAGCTCACAAGTTACAATATTTTAATATGTTTGAGCTTTCTGTTGAAAAGTCGCGATAGCGTAATTGGGCCTTTCGAGCATCGCTGTCTGAACTGTTAGCCTGCTTCTGGCCTCAGTCCATCCATCAACCATGTCGTAAGGAAACAAACGACTGTGCGTGCAACATTGGCCATTCTTAATTACTGTATCATCCTACTACAAGCACAGTTGTTTAATGCGCACTATGCGTTCGTAGAAAAACACGCGAACTTACGCAGCTGTTTTTTCTTTGTTCATGACTCTGCTGCTAAGTATGTATAATATGATAAAGTGCTTTGTAATCAGTGTACATTCAAAACACTCACTTCTTGCTCAATTCACTAGTTTCGATGACTGGCGTGGTTCGGTTCTGCCAAGCAATATATGATGTGTCATAATCAGACTTTGATTATCGATTGATATGTAGGGTTTAGCGCCCCAAAACCACAATATGATAATGAGATGCCGTAGTGGTGGGCGCTGGAAATCGCAACCACCTGCGGTTCCTTGACGTGCACGCAAATCTGAGCACACGGGCCTACAGCGTTTTTGCCTCCACCGAAAATGCAGCTGCCGCAGCTGGGATTTGATCCCGCGATCTGCGGGTCAGCAGTTGAGTGCCTTAGCCACTTCACCACCATGGCGGGGCATAAGCAGACTCTTTCCACTACATAATATTGACTGTGTTTTACAACAAATGTTTTTAAGAGATTGCAACAATAATACTATAGTTGTCCACCCCCACTGGTGTCCACAAGCGCTATCGCACGAAATAAAAACAAAATAAGAAAGAAATGTTTAGGAAGAAACTAGGGTTAAACCTGGGTCCTCTTCATAGCCGCCCAGTATTCTGCTACAGAATCATGTCGTTTTTGAATTTTTTTCAATAACTGGGCCGTGAAGAGGCTCAAAACTCCCGAGCACAAAAATCCTACAGAACCTTTATATCGGGAACGAGCCACGTTAGCATACACATTATAATGTGGTTGATGGTAAAATAACAACCAGGCGTCACAGCGTGCGAATTGTTTAACCAGGCATCACACACTTTGATTTTCATCACGAATGGGTCATTGAATGCTTCCAAACTATTACGAAAGGCTCAGCCATAATTGTTTATTGACATCAGCCACCAAATCATATAATAGAGCAGCGAGTACCTTGTCAGCTTACTTGTAATAGTAGTGCCAAGAGAGTTCGCAATGGGCTCAAGAAATGGCGCTTTTCTAGGTTTCACTATTCCTCCTGCGTTTTCTACACAGGCCTGTCGCGTTTGTTTAAAGAAGTTTAAACTAATATTGCGTGTCTGCGGTAGAACGCCTGTTTGCCAACACCAACGCCAATGCCGCGATTTCTGAAAAAACTAGCTCTTTACCGCTGTCACGCTTAAATTGACGCTAATACGCTACCACTTAACTTAGTGAGCATATAACTATAGTGGCCGTTACCATTATTTTTAGGCTTTAATCTGCTCTCCTGTTCACTAAGCATGAGATCGACAGAAAACATACGAAGAGCTGCTCTAAGGTACAAGCACATATACGGGTTTGAAATGGTCGTAGTATTCTTCACGCCAAAAGCAGTTATCAAAAAAAGTTCGTCGGAAAGAAGTCCCCACGCTTCAGAATGGGGAAAGTCGCAACAGGGCATACCCTTTTACATTCGTCCACGCCCATAGTCAGGATTTCTTACGGAGGGGGGGGGGGGGGAGATGAGGAGCAAGGACTAATTGTTCGAAAAAAAAACTTTTTCATTGCATGTAAAAAGAAAGTTGCCCGGGAATACAGGAAGTGCTCAATTATTAGAAGCCAATTGGATTTAGGTGGAATGCAGCATAAGAAGCAAGTTAATCGGCGATGGAAAGCAAACATTGACACTGCAGTAAAGCTAGAGCCCGTGAACCAGAAAAAATGCTGAATGCTTTCATACCAAATAATCTTGTTCAAGAAGGGCCACATAAAGTCAGAAACGGGTAAACGAGTGACAAGAAGTAAAAAAAAAGAGTTTGGGTAGACAAGTGAACCAGCCGAGCACTTATGATTGTGAGGCAAAAAAAAATTGGACGCTTTTTCTGCCGCACTTTTCACACTCTGTCTTAACAACAAACCTGTGAGAAGAACTAGAGCTTTTTTCCGGCAAGAATTATAAACAAAAAACGGCATTCATGAAAATGGCTTTATTTGGCAACAGAAAACTAAAACACGGATGCTTCCCTGACCCAAAAGAGTTAAAAAGGTAATTCATTTTAGCAAGCAGTTTTATTGAATGACATTGCGAATGGTTTTACCATATAGTAAAGGTCAATTGAAAAGAAAAACACAAACACGTACCCTGGTCGAAGAGAATGCTTCACGATACAGTATCATTGCGCTGCCGTTTCTTCGTAAACGGAGCGATGACTTAGTCAACAATGGCTTGTAACTTGTGAATAGACATTAGGCAAGTCTGTTGCTCAAGGGATAGCGTGGTTAGCTTGACCAGAAAAGACGTGTTTGATGATCTAGTGTGGTCAGTCGGACTGTTGAGAATTATCAATAGATCCCACCGTGGGTGCAGCAACAATTTTGGAAGACCATCACAGGGGAGATGTGATAACCTCCTACTGCAAAGGAGAACGCACCGTCAGCGCTGCTGTCTAAGTAGAATGAATCACCCAGCCGGTGAATATGAAAAGAGCTTCGTGCACACCAATGTAACTACATATATGAGGTGGAGCTCGTGGTGAACTAGCGATTTCTTTTGATTACAAAGTGACGTCTGAATCAACGCTTGTTTTTTTCTGAAAGTGACTGTTGGCGCAATTTTTCTGTAAATAATAAATATACAACGTATGAGCAAAGTAGCCTTACACGGCTGTGGAACCGAACCAACACACGCTTCAGCTACGATGACTTTTTTCGTTTACCAGTGTCAATATTATCGAATGCATCTAACCAGCGCCGATACGGCAGAACGAAAGCTTGAGAATAAGAAGCGACACATTATCTCACACAATGTTGGTGCGGTTTGTCTGTCCAAACGCACAGCGCACATCTATTCCTTCTATCACTTGGTACTAGCCATTAGCCATCAGCTCACCTTGATTCCTCTGGACAAGGCAGTCACTTCGAAGGTGCGCCGAGTGCAGGAAGCTGTCAGCAATCTGCATAAACGTGGTAGTAGCTGCTCTGCAATTTCGGGGTTCCGACTCAACCGAACCATATATACGTCCATACTGTCCTACCTTTAGTCACTTTCACACTGGCCAGAGGTGAGCAGTCACACAGTCCGCATAAAAGCGCTATCAGAAATATTCTGGGGCTTACAAAGCACTCACTGATCGATGCAATGTTAGCAGAGGCTAGAGTATGGCTGCTTTCTCTGAAGATGCTTTAACGAGCCCTGGGGCATACGACCCCCTTCACCATGCTCCAGATCAAAGGGCCCTGCTGGCCAGACTCCGCAGGAAGCCACCATCATCGAGCAGGAGGTATCTGTCAGGTGTATCAGTATATGATAACAGACCTACCCTTGGCAGTCGCCATGCCTCCACCACACCACCATCCTGCGGACTTCCACTTGTCGCTCGGCAATCTGATCATGCGGCGGACACCAGTTGCCACATTGCAACAGACAGCCGGCACAATTTTGACACTGGCGATCAGCCGACAATGTCGGCTCTCGTTCTCGGTGAGTGCTACCGCGGCAGGGCTACAGAATATTCACCAAACCACTGAAACCCTGACTGAGGACTCTCCTGAGCAACAAGTCACAGTTCCTTGCTACTCCAAGCCTGTGCATCACAGCTTCGTGCAGCAGCAACAATTCGGGCTTACGGCAGCCTCACTGAGGTCCAAGTTCTCCGCATTGGCTATAGCGGTGGTTTGCGTTTCATTATATCAGATGCCAGCACACCTTGGAATTATCGCAAATCAGCAAGTGGGCCCTTGCCACAACTGCCCATCAACCACGTGTATGGCTCGTTCGCACTGCGCATTCTGGCAGCCGAAGGCACACCGTGTCCGTTTCGCCACTGGTGAGATCTGTTGTAAGGGCCCTCTCCAGGCCGAACGCTCTCGGACCAATTTTTGCGGCGTCTGCCGCCGGATGGGTACACCGCGAAATAGTAGAACCGCTAGCCTGGTAATAAAAAAATGGCGGCCAAGTTTGAGTCGCTCGTCATGTCACAGCCAAGTAACGTGCGCTTAGCAGAAATGCCTATTCAATCGGTGCACAACCACCCCGTTCTATACGACAAACGGCACCCCACGCACAAGGACAGCTTGCTAAAAGACAACTTGTCTTTTAGCCAGCTGTGTTTTAGCAAGATTTTGACTTCCAAAATCATGGCCACTCTATTCGAGCAGCTGTGCTTGTGAAATGCCCCGCGGCGCTGGTCTATTGGATAAGGTACTCGGCTGCTGACCCACAAATTGCGGGATTGAATCTCGGCTGCGGCGGCTGCAATTTCGATGGAGGTGAAAATGGTGTAGGCTCATGTGCTCAAATTTGGGTGCACGTAAAGAACCCCAGCTGGTTGAAATTTTCAGATCTTTTCAATAAGGTATCTCTCATATTCATATCATGGTTTTGGGGCGTTAAACTTCCCATATCAATCAATCAATCGACGACTTGTACAATAAAAAGTAAACTAGCTTGTGCTCACTAGTAAGTACGAGTTCTTGTGCCTATGTTGCTCTGGTCGTTAATCGCGAGCACCTTGTGATGCAGTAGCCTTTAACGTCAGAGTTTCAACGACTGTTAAAATGTGCAGAAAAAATGAATATAACTCTTCAGGGGCGTACTCAAGTTGCGAGCCACCGACAACAGCCGGGAAACAGCGCATTCATCTCGTGCTCGCCCTGTAGACCTGAGTCTTGGCTCTGGGCTCTAGGCCTGGGCTCCTTTGCCAACGTGGCTACATTATTCAGTCATGTCGTCGACTACCTGGCAGCCGTCTACTCAGCAGAATATGTGGGTATACTTGCAGTTCTTGTCCTCCCTTAAGGCATAGGCTGAATCACGCGCCACAAAGCGAGCGTTTAGGATTATCTTTCTTGCGCGTGTGTAGGTTGCTCGGGAGCGTTTAGCACCCGGAATATATAGGCAATCGTTAAATAAATTCAACAGGCAAAAACAGGAAAAAATATTGCAAATTCAAAAATAAAACATTGCGTGTCAAGCAGTTTCTTGCTTCAACGCGGAACGTCGAAGTGAAATGAAAAGAAGCATGATTGATTTCGCCGCCATAGGAATTGGTACAACATGACAATGAAGCATGTCTTGACAGGTTCGTTGACTGTTTTTTGTAAAATACTGTATGATGCACAATGTCTATTGGTGTTCGGAAGCTCCAGCACAGTTGGACAACGATGGCCCCAGGTTGATGTCTAGCGACATGTCTATCCCGACGAAATTCATTACGCGCCTTTATGAATATAAGCGTGGCGGCACGCTTCAGTGAGTTCGCAAGTGAGGAGTATAAAGAGGCTGGGTGCATCACAGCGAACAAAATCAAGCAGAAATTGAAAAAAAAAATTGGTTGAAGGTCACAAAAAATTCACGATTTTTTTTTGATACAGTAATTTTTCAGTGTACGTGCGCTGAAAAGATTCATGTTCTCGGTTACGCATCACTAACTCACTTTCTGTATGAACACTGCAGGCACTGAATCGTCTTGATGCATAGAGCTTCCTATAAATACGCGCTAGTGTAAAATATGACGCTAGTGGCTATTGGTTTTGTGACCCATGGCACTTCAGCCAGCTTGGGAACGACGGGCAGTACACTGAGTTGTCTGAGCATCGTTCTGTCAGCTCCGTCTCCGTCCGTGTGGTGTGCATCCACTTGTCGCAAGAAAAAATCCAGCAAGCGTTCAATTCTAGTTCATCACCTTTACAATTTTCCGCTCAATTAATCAAGAACGGTCACGAAGTTCATAATGACCCATTTGGTTATGTGAAACAAAGCCACAATACAACAACAAAAAGCCGCAAGGGCGTTTGAAGCAGAAAGCGAGATGACCATGTGTATCCATGTACTGCCCATAATTTCTTTCGCGACTGAAAAATCACATCACCAGAGTTCCTTCTAGTTAATACTAGGAAACGCTATGCTTTTTTCGTTGGTCGTTGTACGGGAAAAATATGAACAGTGTTGACATATAGTGTACGATATGTCACGTGAATAATCGTCAAAACGGGACCGAACACGGAAAGTGCGTGCCATATAGGTATATCCACCACCGTTCTCTTACCACGGCAGTTAAGGGCATTCAGGTGCCGTTGCGTTATCGGCCGTCACAAGTGCCTATGTAAAAAAGGGTACGCATGCCTTGCACAATTAAGCAGCTTCACAAGTCAGCAACCGCTATATATACTGCACAAAACACAGTTAGGGCACTAAATATCGTCCGAAAAAAGAATCCTTCGAATAAACACTGCTGTGCAGCTCACGTGCACATGAAGCATGCTTTAGCACTTCCAGATCATGACTAGGGTTCAACAGAAGTTCAGCGAGGAAAGCTGTGCATAACCAACCATATCGGTAGCCGGTACACGTAAACAGAAAATTTCTAGTTAGAACGAAAACGTGACATTAAAAGCTTGTTTGACAGAGCCGCTGTAATTAGCAATTCACATGTTTAATATCTTCCAATCATTTACACACTTTGCGCAGAGTGTATACGAGCCAGTAAATGATGTCAACGAGTTAGTTAACCGTCTGACTGCGCTTGTACAAAATCACCGATCGGTTTTCAATCCCTTCCATTTCAGTATTACGTATTTCCATACATTTGGAGGTCAACATAATAATGTCACTTGAATTACGTGGTGTTGACCTCCGTATTGTGCTTAAAATAAGAATCTTCGTACAGGACATTTCACTTGGGACTCTTCGTTATATATCATGATGACGGTGTTGTTACTGTGACATACTATACCAGAACTTTTATGTAATGTGTCGGAAAATTCTGAGGTTGGGGTAACTGCTATAATTTTCTGGCTACTACTTCTTTTTTAACAGACGTATTGAGATTAAAGACATTACTTATGGCATTATTTAGGGAAATTCTCTTAACCATTGTAGTTAGATGAGTGGATTTTCGGGTGGTAGAAATGAATGAGTTCTTACGAAGGGCATATTGTCTCTTCAATATCTTGGAAAAGCAGCCTTCGGTAACTTTGAAGATTTATGATGTCTTAATTATTTCGCCGACTGAGGCGGAACGAAATGCCAAAACTTTTCATACTCCCTGAAATTACTCAGAAAAGTCAGGCGTTTAAAAATGAGGCATCAATGCTCATCGCCTCGTCTGTGTATCTGCTTCATTTGTCGCGTGATCTAACGCATGTGACTCGTGCGTTATCAAATGCGGAGATAGCGCCGCTGACCGTTACTGGAAACAGTGAAGTCATGGTGATCGTGCTTTATGATACGTTAGCTGTGGTCTTCAGATCTGCAGTTTTCAGATTTTCGGGCGAAGATGGCATACAGTCATCACTCTGGCAAAGTAGACATTCGTAGCTCTTTGAAAATCCTAACGGGTGAGCGTTTTTTGCACGAAAGACTTGAGGCGTTTTTTCACCTGAAAAAGCCAATAGCATTTCCCCTGACATTGAGGAAAAATGCACTTGTTTGCTACTTACAGTATACTTAGGCCTGCTCAAAGACTTTTTTTGCCGGTATGTTTTTTGCCACTAAATATGCCAAGTATACGTTGTGACTGTAGTTTACATAGCCGCATAAAATCAGTAATCAGTAGCGAAATTTATAGTTGCCTCATATGTATGAAAATATTTCATTCCTGCTTGAGTCACCTCGTAGAACAGGTGAGAAATGACTGGAACGTACGGTATGGCAATATTTTGCGTTAGTATCATGCTATTGAAGGTATATGTAGAGGTAGGTCCTAAACATTTGGCTGACACCCACCCTGTGCGATTGAAATACCTTAAAATATTGACCCCGTATCTACATGTTTGACTGAAAATGTCATGGAAAGAGCTTAGTTTTGCGTCTGGAGAGATTGAACAGGACGTTGACTTGACGTTCTGCGCGAAGGAATTGGTTAATCAAATTTTGGAGCCGCTGCGTTAGAGAGTCTCAATCCGTGCAGCGAAAGTGAACGAGCACATCAAGGCACGTTGGGCACAAGCGCTATGTGGCAAAATGAAGGAAGGTATGCGCGCCTGTCTTGGAGGCGATATGGCCTAGAACGCAAAACGACGGGCAGATGCCACCACCGTGTCGTCTTAGCAAAACGTTGAAACACTTGCCTTCTTCAGCATCGCGTTGTATTGTCAGCGCAGCGTGATAAATGCTATGGTCCTTAGAATTACTTAGGTATACCTTTTATAGTATAGAGACACACATAAAACATATTGACGTTTTGTTATGGTACCTCAGATATGCGCAATATTTGCATTTTAAATCACAGTCATACATGTGGGTGGGTGTAAATGCTCGCGAAGAGAAAAACTTCTAGTTCAGTAGAACAAAAATATTCAATTTTTTGAAGGTCTAGAACATTGTTTCAGCCCTTATTCTGAGTACGTTTTATGCCGCACCGCCGTGGTGGACTTGTGGTCCCGGCAACAGTTTTTTTGCATTGTCAGAAAACGCTGCCGATTGGTAGTAGCGGCTCCGGACAACACGCGAGTCAAATAATATAGCGCAGCACGCGGCCTAGAATTCACAACTAATTATCAAAGTCAGCTAATAATTGCTTTCTCTTCTCTCGACAAGTCACGTTAAATGCGCAAAAAGCGCACGTTAGTAACGCATCTATCAGACATTAGCTGTTTTGATTATGGCGCACTCGCCCGTTACAGAGATCACCATGGGAGACCGCCACTTGTCAACGCGTGCGGGCACGATCACACTGAAAAAGCCGCGCATTTGAAGAAAACAAATTAAAAAAACGTGCACAAGGTGGTGAAGTGCGCGTGACGTTTTTCTGTTGCCCTGACATCCCTCATCCAGCGCTTTCGTAGTGGCGAGAAAAAAGAGAATGCAATAGCAGCATGCGACAAACTTTTCTAACTCCACTCGCACTGGACGGATTCTTAAAACTTTTGAATTCATGAGGCAATTAGCTCTTAAAGTGAATTCATTCCACAGTTATTTGAAAAGAAAATGTTTCAGGACCCCTTTAAAGTATGCGTCTGCTGACCCGTAGGTCGCGGGATCAAATCCCTGCTGTGGCGGCTGCAGTTTCAGTGGAGGCGAAAATGATGTAGGCCCGCGTGCTCATACTTGGGTGCATGTTAAAGAACCCCAGGTAGTCGAAATTTCTGAAGCCCTCTACTACGGCGTCTCTCATGAACATACGGTGATTTTAGGACAATAAACGCTACACATCATCATCATCTCTGTTTATGCCGGGCTTTCGGATCACTTATTGGAATAGATAAGTAGCCAATATCTTCATTTCATGTCCCTTTAATTTTAAATATACTGAGCCAAGGGAAGGTAGGCATAATGCTGCGGCTCGAAACTAGAAAATTTACTTAGAGGCAGAAAACTAGAAAATTTGGCCTGTTACTTTTTACATGTTAGTATTCAATGCAACCTCATGACGTTCAGTAAATGTCCACTTGCGCTAAAAAAACTGACTGGGGAACGTAAACACAATACTAAAGCAATTACCACCTCAATGAAACGGATTGTATGAAACTATGCTAGTTCTTTTAGTGACGATTGTTGACGAAGCGTGGATTGAAAGAATGTGTCTCACTTTGATTGAAACAAAAGCTGCGTTTGGCTCGTTTTTGATCATAAACAACCTTGCAGAGTTCCCGTTAAAACCAGATATTGCCCAATTTTGATTCCAAGATGTTTGGCAAGGTAAGGAGACTTAGGTGCTATACGCTGCTAAGGAATCCATTTTAGTTTGGGCCTGTGTATTGGTTTCCTTATGAAAAAAATACCCCACATTTGAAGTTCCCGGCTTCACCACGCTGAATATCTCCAGCAATGTAGAATGTAACTATTTTCATTTTTATTTTTGACATTTTCTGGAATTTCTGTCATCACACTAAACTTCCTGCTAGCATATAAAAGTAAGTATAAAAGGGGCGAAGAAAAATTTATGAGCATAACGACGTCATGCCCTCTAATAGCATTTTTTGCCAACAGTAACGTGTAAATAAATGTGAAAAATAAATGTAGCAAATAATTGGTCTCAGGTATAAAAGTTGAATAGTTAGTGTCTAATTGTTCGAGATGTCAGCAAAGAGACACTCAAATGTAATACTCACTGAGTTGAACAATTCTTCACAATATTCACGTATACTCCTTACGGTCGAAGGGGGATGAGGATGATAATTTGTGTCGAAGAAAAGGCCTATCTCTATGTGCCACTGCAATTGATTGCAGTACGTCGAGCCTAAAAGTGATGAAGGAAACCGTAACTAAGCAACATTACTTACTACCGAATAAAAATCATTGATATATATGCAGGTAAGTAGCTTATAATGCATTTACAATTGTTCAATTGGAATAAACGCGCAATTTACACTCGTTTTGGTACAAGCCAATGGTGGCTGCACCATAGTGGTATTCATGCAGCATTCACAAAGACACATAAGCACTAAGTTTAGAAACACAAACTAACGCAAAGTGCAACGTAATTAGCCACAAGCGCCTTCGAGAAACCTTGTTATGGTACGTTGTTATGATAGCAGTAACTTCCGCTTTTAATGACCTATTTTATCTGGAGCTGCTTTATAAAAAATTAGCTTCAAATGAGACAAGTGTTTAGCGCATGATAAAAAGTAACTGTGCGAAAAAGCTATATCCAGTGGAAAAAACATAGCAATAACAATATAGGCGCTGATTCTCAGCTAATTTATTCAAACTAAAAGTAACATATATGCAGCCTAAAACGCTGTAAATGAAAACATATAAGCCAAAAACGCGAGGGTAGCATTTCTAGTGACAAGTACAATTACGAAATGTGACTACATGTGACGAAAGCTTACTGAAGGTTGGCTTTTGATCCTTTTTCTTTTTAAGAGCAACATGAGATGTTTTGCATTTCCTACGTCGTTTTCAAAACTTATGATCGTAGAAAACTGCTTTTTTTCTAATTATGACAAGCACGTGAATTAGGAACAATGGGTTGACGCTTAGCATACTTGTTCTTCCTCAAAGAACACAGATGTTTCTAAGCCTCAAACTATCGCAGTGGCGCATTCGCTTAGTGTAGGCACGTTTGCAGTGCGAGAGAAAGCGGTATACTGCGTTCATATTGATAATAATTAACACTCTTTTTTGCGTGTCCAAGCTTAGACAATTTTATTCTGCTCGTGCTCTCTCCTCTTATAGGTCCTTTCGACAGGCAGGTAAACAGAACGCAATATATCCGAAGTGGAAATGACTACTGCACACCGTGCCAAGCCTCTACATTTTTGGGACCATGAAACTTATGAACCTAAGACATAACCACAAGGTTATTTTCCTCCTGTGCTTATTTTTGTTTTCAAATGCATTTCACCATTGTGACTAACTCATTCTCAACTTCCTAAAGCAAGATATTGTGGTTAGCCAGGACCGTCGTCTGACAAGGCAGACATATTAGTTGTATGTTAACACGACCTATGTATAACTCAATACCTGCTGGACACGAAGGTCGTCATCTTCACATGTTGTAATGGTTGTAGCTCTACTTTGGTGGAAATAGTGATAAATAAACAATGGAAATATTGCCAGAAAACGAGATCTTCGAGCAACCATTGTCTCACTTAATCAAGCTCAACATTCATGCCTAATTGAAAATCATCAGTACGTGCTCTATTTCTCCTAGGCAGTCTCCTTTGCTAACGAACAAAATACAGTTGTCCACAAGACGGGGAACTTGGTGGCTAAATCTTTGTGTCAATGTTTCAAATCCTCAACCACTACACTTTACACCATATGCAGTTTCCACGTCTTTTATTCACGCTTTTTTCGCCCATCCTATTTTTGTAGAGTGAAGAAAGCAAGACAGGAATTCTCGAAAGATTCTCATGTTAAGCGCACTATTTATAACAAATTAACTCATTTTTTTGCACACTACATGGCTTAATCATGCGTAATGATACTTATTGTGACAAGAAGTAATAGTAATCTTCGACATGTATAGCCTACAGACCCCGTAGGATCATTCAGCCACAGAAAGTCGAGGGCACTCCTCAAGTTCGGTATAAGCAAGGGGTCCTTAAATTTTGCGAAAAAAAGTAGTCTTCTGAAACTCCGGCGAATTAATGTTTCCACGTCGTTCAAGCTGAAGCTACAGTTCTCAACGATAATTCAGGCTTGTGAGTCTTTACCATGAAAATGAGATGTTACTGCAGCTCTTTCCACTATTAACACTCCTTGAATGTTTGTCCAGATTAAGGTCGTACAGTGAGGTTGCTGCCTTTTCCTTCATCCTTATTTGGCGAACGTCCTTTTCTGAGACGTGTGTTTAAGAAAAAAAGGTGGCTTTTTCATGAACCATGCGTTGCGTAACCACCACAAAAAAGCCTTCTTTGTTCTAAACTATTCGTTATTCATTGCTAGCAAGAAAATTGACGTTCCTTTGTCCCTCATAAATTTTCGCTCCAGCGAATACACCTACCTACTTAGCACACCTTCGTTAATTGGTCGCCCTCTGATGAGGTTCCTGCAATAGATCTTGCAGGTCACGCGTTTTCTACTCAACCAAGTGAGGCTCGAAGCAATGCTTGAGTTCTAGCGGTAGCAGCGTTCTGTTTCATCCGGAACTGTAGCGACAGAAAAGGCTGTGCCCACGAAATACAATGCAACCAAAGTGGCGGACCAAGAGCCCCCAAGGTGCATTAAAAATTGCATAGATGTTTGCGCATAGACCACAGCTTTGACAAAAAAAAAAGGTTTCACTGCCTAAGAGTTTCTGTGCAAAACTACGCTCACATGATACTCACCTATATGAGAAGTGAACGCAAATGCTAGGAAAAGAGCCTGAACATGCGATAACTTTGCCGTATTCATTGAAACTGCATCGACCCACATGCAGGGCAACACTTGCGGACATCTGAAGCTTTCCTTGTCGCGTGAGCTAACAATGGGTTTATAGAAAGAATTACGGTGACAATGGTTATATTCTTATTTGTTCGGTACTTCGGAAACGCGAAGTATTTGAAAAGTTTATTCAAGTCAATACGAGTTCTTGGAAACGAATCTGTCTCGCCATTGTGTAAACCTGAAACTTCGCTTGTAAAATTCATTTTTACGCAATATTTCTTCATTGAAAATATGTGATGAAACAAGTTCTAGGAACAATACAGGCAGCTCACAACGTTACAAGCTTTTATAAGTCATATCACCAGAATTTATGCAGCATTATGTTTTTACATAGAATGACTTAGCACAGTTGCTTGACGCGAGCGTTATCCGCGGTGCTCAAGAAGAATACACGTTTTCGGCGCCGATTGTTTCTGGTTATAAATACAATACCAACTTTGTTTATTGCGCTAACTACGCACTGAGATAACTACATTTTAGGGGCTAAGCTCCTTATAGCGGCACCCGTTTGTCCCTCGTAGTCGTAGTGTGTAACCAGTCTTGCGTTTTGACCTGAAAAGTGGTGCCGGTGGGAGATTTCTCCTCTGCGTTGTTGAGCAATAAAAAATTCGTAGCGTGCGAATTTTTCCCTCTCCCCCGACCGCCACCAGTCCTAGGAAAACTAGCGGACGCGGCTTCTAGAGGTTAGCCTGCCTTGACGACCCGACCCGAAATTTCTCTACGCATGCTACCTGGGCACAAGAACTTCATCAATGTAAATGTAGACGGCACACCTGCTATAGTACTGTAGCAATAGCACTGATTGACACTGGCGCTCACATATCTGTAATTACCTCTGGTTTTCGTGCTCGGCTACAGAAAGCGCTTACGCCTGCCCCTATCACTGTAGCCCGAGTAGCTGGTGGAGCAACGTCAACTGTCACTGGTATGTGTGCCGCCCGTGTCACTGTAGCTGGATGTCATACTTCTGTTTTGTTTTGCGTCTGGACCACTGCCCACATGAAATCATTCTAGGATTTGATTTTTTATCGCAGCAATCGACCACACACTTCGACCCATCTGCTGCCATGAAGCTCCGTATTGACGCCAGTGGCCACGGCATATATAGGCGCAGTGCTGGCGCAGTGGCAACAAGAAATGCACCACGTCGTCGCGTACGCAAGCCGACTGTTGTCGCCCTCGGAACAAAATTATTCGATCACAGAACTCGAGTGCTTAGCTCTCGTCTGGGCCACTGCGAAATTCCGACCGTATCTGTATGGCCGACCATTGTCAGTCATTACAGAACACCATGCGCTTTGCCGGCTCTCCTCACTCAAAGACCCTACGGGACACCTTGGTCGCTGGGCGCTGCGCTTACAAGGGTACACTTTTTCCGTATCCTATAAATCCGGAGAACTTCCCAAGGATGCTGACTGCTTGTCCCGTTACCGAGTCAATCCCCCTGACATGATGGAAGATGGACGAAAGCCCCTCGTTCTTTCAATTACCGACTTCACCAACATAGCTGCTCAACAACGCCGCGACCCGTCTTTGCGTGCTATTATGAATGGTCTGCGCTCTCCCCCCCCCCCCCCTGACCACTCCTTACAACTGTTCGTTCTTCACAACGACATCTTGCACTGCTACAACACCCGCCCAGATGGTGCTGAGCTTTTACTCGTTGTTCCTGTGCATCTTCACTCAGACGTTTTGGCCCAGCTTCATGATGCCCCCTCCGCTGGACACCTGGGGGTGTCATGCACAAATGACCGCATTCGCCACCGATTCTTTCAGCCTCGCCTCTACCGTTCTGTGCGACAGTACGTTGCGGCATGCGACCTCTGCCAGCGCCGCCAGACACCTGCTCTGGGACCTGCTGGTACCCTCCAGCCAATTCAAGTACCAGATGAGCCATTTTTCCGAGTCGGCCTTGATCTTCTAGGACCTTTTTCCCGTGTCGACCACCGGTAATAAGGGAGTGGATTGCTATTGCTACCGACTACACAACGTGTAATGCTGTTACACGCGCCCTCCCCACCAGCTGCCCTACTAATGTAGCCGATTTCCTTTTTCATGACAACATTCTGCGTCATGGTGCTCCTCGTCAGTTGATCACTGACCGTGGCTGCTGTTTTCTATCTAAAGTAGTCGACGAGCTCCTGCGATCCTGCTCTACCCGCCACAAGTTCCCTACAGCGTAAAACCCACAAACCAACGGCCTCACGGAACGCCTGGACCGTACCTTGACAAATATGTTAGCGATGTACGTCTCTAAGGATCTGTAAGATTGGGACATCTACTTACCTTTCGTTACCTTCACATACAACAGTTCACGTCATGATACAGCTGGATTTTCACCTTTTTACCTACTCTTTGGTTATGACCCGCTTTTGCCCATGGACACCATGCTCTAATCTGACGCCCCCTCATCGACTGCTTATGCTCGTGATAACCTGGCCCGAGCTGACACCGCCCGCCAAGTCACCCGGGATCTTTTATGTGCCTCGCAGCTTGACCAAAAGAGTGCTTACGATCGCCGGCACCATGACGTTGTTATGACCGGCGTCAGCAGGCGCCATGCTGTCGCTGAGAAGCGTAGCCGGGCCGCGTTCCCACGCCTGGAACTCCAGTATTCTCGGAACCAGCGTCCAGAGATGACGGGGGAGCGGCGCTCTTTTAATCCCCAAACAAGTAGCCGACTCGCCGAATGTCTATGCTCGCCGGCTATTGTCCCTGCTAGCCGGCGGATGAGACGTCCTGTCGCCACGAAGCTGTAAGCCGTTCCGGAGGGGACAACAAAGAGCGTATTCCTTTGAAGAAACGGCGACCGCCGCCACAAAGTGCCCGGCTAATTGAGCGGACCGTTTGGCGGACCGTTTGATGTCTGCTGTCCGAAGCTTGGGACCCCTCGACCAGCGACATACACGACGAGCAAGAGCCTCTCTGGCGCCACCTTTAAGTGCAGTGATCTTGACTCGAAATTGGATGTTCACGTGCGCCGTGCCTGCTCGTACCTTGCACCGATCGTGTGTGTGTGATTGGTGTTCCCCGCAAGAAGGAGGAGCCCGACAGGGCTTATAAGGACGCCGCTGAGTGCGGGACGTCGCTCTGAACCAAGAAAAGGTTTAACCACCACGCTCGTGGTTTGTGAACTCTTAACCTCATGCTGTAAATATTTGTAAATAGTGCCATAAACCTTGTTTGTTTTTCGTATCCCCATCTTGTAAGCGGTCGTTTCCTCAACCCGAAGCTACACCACGCTACCACAGCACCCCGGGATCACGACAACTGGTGATCAGCGGTGGGATCACGACAACTGGTTGGCATCGGTGGGATACGACTCAGCACCCCGAGTTACAACAACTGGTTGGCAGCGGTCGGATTCGAAGCTACAAGTGACAACAACAGTCGGCCCAGGAGAAGCAGCTGGCTCGAGACATGGATCACGTATGGGTGAGTGCTTGGCTTTTCCTTTGAGTGAACCAGGTTCTAAAAGAGGGTTAAATTTTGGAACTGGTAGTTAACTTTGCCGAAAGACTCAGTTTCGCCGTTTCGGAAAGTTATTTTGGAAGTAGCGAGCACTCAGTACGATCATGGACTTACGGGAGCTGCAGAAGTCAGACTTGTTGCTGTTGTGTGAGGAATTGGGGATCGATACAAAGGGTTTGGCACGAAAACCCATAATCATTCAAGCGATTAATGATTTGGGGGCTGATGACGAGGAACTAAGTGAAGAATGGGACCTCATCATCGAAAGAAAACTAAGAGCAGCTCAGATGGAAGGAAAGAGTGAACACGAAAGAGAAAGCCTCAAGCTAAAGTTTTTCAAACAAGACTATGAGTTGAGTATGAGGTTGGGACGCCAGCAAGGAGTACTCGAAAATGAGGCAGAGTTCGAGATGTCTAGGTACATGCAGCCATATGAGGTATCATGGGATATGGGCCTGTATCTTAGACTCTTTGAACGAAAGTGTAGTCAACTTAAGTGTGAGCGAGACACCTGGTCTCAGAGGCTACGCACGGTTCTGCCCTGCGAGGCAGCGGATGTTGTTGCGCGACTCAGTGAGCAGCACGCGAACAACTACGAAGTTGTGAAAGCAGAGCTAATCAGAAGATTTGGAACTTCTATTAGCAAAAAGAAAGAAAGACTCGCACCGGAGTCTGAAAGCGATGCGCGTCGCAAAGCGCCGGAAGTTGAGGCGCCTGGTAAAGCGCTTGAAACAGATATCGCGCCAGAGAAAGGCCCGCGTATTCTCGAATGCATCGATGTAGAGCATGCAGAGAACGAGGCCTTGGCCGGTCTCGAGGTAGGGACGATGTCGAAAGACGCTCCTTGCGTGGATGAGGAGGGTGCCAGCAGCCCTGATGGGCCCAGTAAGAGGCTGGAAACCTTCTTCATGCCTCAAGAGGACCTTTGGACATTGTCAAAAGTAGGCATGGTTAGCGCAGTGGCTGATGAGAGCAAGAACGCCATGCTTCAGCAGTGCAGCCCTATTATCGAGGTGATTTGCGAACATCGCAGAAAAAAGAAGAAGCGGAGGCGTTCGTCACTGCGCAAGCCTAGGTCGGGCCCCACTCCGTCCCAACAAAGAAAGGGTAGGCCACTAATCCGTTTAAGGAAACGTCAATGGTGGCGTTCAGGAAGACCGAAGCGGCGAGCCAGATTTGGAGGGGGAAAAGAAGGTGCGTCACCCCAAGGAAAGGCGCGGTTCAGTTCGACGACTTCGGGAAAGCGGCCTTGCCCGAAGGGTCAAAGTCGAAAGGACAGAGTGGCTAAATACCGCGCAGGGGTGAATACAAAAAGAAAATGGCACAGGCTCCCTCCGAGCTACTGGCGTCACTTTCAAATTCCTGAGGGGAACAGGCCAAAGTGGAAAATGAGGCGTGACGGCAGTGCACTGCTTAGAGTTTGTGCATTTAGTAGCCTCAGGCCTGCTGGAAAACAGCCGGGACCGCGACCCCATCGTGTACGATTAAAGGAACCAAGAGAAAAGGGGGTGGTCAGATTGAGTAACACATGCTTATTTCGTATGGTTACTTAGTTTTACTTTGTAGGTGTAATTTCAGTACTTTTAATTTTGTAAGTAACGTAATGCGGTGTAAATTTTTCAGAAGGGAAACCGCCGAACCGAAGGCTGAAAGTTAACATCGATTTGCTTTAATCATTAGGGCTAATATGTACCGAAGGTAAAAACTGGAAAATTGTTATTTTTCTAGTATTTTCAAAGGCTGAGAGTAATTTCGTATGCCTTCACTGTCATGTGGATTTGTCGTGAATTAGCATTTGGAGAAGAAGTTACCATAGGCCAAATAATTTCATAAATTGATTAAGTTTGGCGCGACACGGTAGAGTTGTCGTTACGCACTAGTAGTATTGAGAACATTCTAGTGCACTGTTTTAGCATAAAACCTAAGCCATTGTTGGGAGGTGCTTTAAGGACTATTGCACCTAGGTTTACTTTTGTGTTGTACAAGGTGTGTTACAACGTAACGTTTGAATGAATTTAGAAAAACTGTAAACGATTAAGCTTTTGGTTAGTAGTGCCATGAATTTTGCAGCACCGTAAGAATGAGAAGAATTGAAAGCGCTCAAAAGAACTCAGTGTTTTGTTTTTTAATCAAGGGTGTTAGCAAAGGCAGGTAACTAACCGAACTAACCTGCTAGAAGGCAGTGATTGTTACTTTTGTTGAAGAATGATTGATCTAGTGATCATGAGCAGATCCTCAAGCTTTCCCTAACCGTGAGGTAGACCATTTGGTCACAGCTTAGGTTAAGGTTGCGGGACGCTGGTGAGTTTAATGTCTCAGTGGTAGACAATTATGGGCGGACGTAAACAAAGACTGACGTTGGAACAATCTTAGCGCTCGCTGAATTCGAGTTCCGGACCGATGCTCTCAGCGGGACAGAGCCGTGTAAGTAGTCAGCGACAAAAAGAAGGAGGCTGCCGTTATATGTCTCGACGACAGTGGCAACGAGTATGATGCGTTCTACTTGAGCCAGAATTTGGGCTCTCGTGAGATAACGTACTGCGCTTCAGGAAAGGAGTGCGCCTGCATTGTGTAGAGCATTCATCAGTGGCAGTGTTATCTCAGGGGAGGGCTAAATTTAAAGTAGATACAGGCCATTGTATCTTGGCTGCAAACCATGACATCGAAGAACCGTCGCCTTGTGAGGCGGAGCTTGATTCTTCAAAAATATCATTTTGACATTAGGTAAATAAAGGGCAAATTGAATGGAAACGCTGACGCGCTCAGCCGCTCTTTCTAAGCCATTCTGGGGTGCTCTTTATGTATCAAAATTGATATTTTAGTTTTTTTTCGTGCATCTTATGTAAATTTGTAAGGTAGCACGTCTGGTTTCTCTGCTCAAGTGAGTCCTGAGAGTTCTGAGAGTGAGCTTTTGTTAAAGCTAGTAATTAAAATTGGTTTGTCATCCCTCTTTTGGCTTGGTTTGTTCGAGGGGGGCCGAGTGCTTGCTTGTGCATGTGGTCCAGTTGCAGAAACGGTGTCGAAGATTCGGCATTTACTCAGACCATGCCACAAGCGAAGACGAGTTCTTGGGATTCGACTACGGACCCTTTCGTCGTCCCTGCGAGCAGCAGTGTTGACCGCTGCCCTCCGTGACTCATCTGGCGAGGGGGAAGCTGTTATGACCGGCGTCAGCAGGCGCCATGCTGTCGCTGAGAAGCGTAGCCGGGCCGCGTTCCCACGCCTGGAACTCCAGTATTCTCGGAACCAGCGTCCAGAGACGACGGGGGAGCGGCGCTCTTTTAATCCCCAAACAAGTAGCCGACTCGCCGAATGTCTATGCTCGCCGGCTATTGTCCCTGCTAGCCGGCGGATGAGACGTCCTGTCGCCACGAAGCTGTAAGCCGTTCCGGAGGGGACAACAAAGAGCGTATTCCTTTGAAGAAACGGCGACCGCCGCCACAAAGTGCCCGGCTAATTGAGCGGACCGTTTGGCGGACCGTTTGATGTCTGCTGTCCGAAGCTTGGGACCCCTCGACCAGCGACATACACGACGAGCAAGAGCCTCTCTGGCGCCACCTTTAAGTGCAGTGATCTTGACTCGAAATTGGATGTTCACGTGCGCCGTGCCTGCTCGTACCTTGCACCGATCGTGTGTGTGTGATTGGTGTTCCCCGCAAGAAGGAGGAGCCCGACAGGGCTTATAAGGACGCCGCTGAGTGCGGGACGTCGCTCTGAACCAAGAAAGGTTTAACCACCACGCTCGTGGTTTGTGAACTCTTAACCTCATGCTGTAAATATTTGTAAATAGTGCCATAAACCTTGTTTGTTTTTCGTATCCCCATCTTGTAAGCGGTCGTTTCCTCAACCCGAAGCTACACCACGCTACCACAGCACCCCGGGATCACGACAACTGGTGATCAGCGGTGGGATCACGACAACTGGTTGGCATCGGTGGGATACGACTCAGCACCCCGAGTTACAACAACGTACAGTACTCTCCGGGGTCGCTCGTCTTGCTGTGGTTAGCATCGCGTCGTGTTGGTCTCTGCGAAAACTTGATGTCCCGTTACGTTGGCCCCTACCACGTCATACGCAAGGTCACCAGCGTGACCTATGAGATAGCTCCACTCCATACCACGTCAGTACCAGTTTCAGTCCCGACCGATATAGTGCACCTCTCACGGCTTAAACCATACTTCTCACGCCCCGAGAATTGATCGCACCGGGACGGACGGTGCTTCTGCCACGGCGGGTAATGTCACGGGCTAAGTGGATGCCTGAGGATGACGACGACGAAGTGCTGAGGGGAACGTGCTCGGATTGCCAGTCAATACATCCACCCTATTATCATTTGGAGCCAGTCAGTGGGTGTGGGCCGCAGTGCTATTCTGTCAGCGCAACATATATTCATTCAGGCAACCGGAAGGATACGCTGCTAGTGGTACTGCCAGATATATCCAATTCTTTGTCCCCCGTCCTCATTCTTGTTAATTTGTTTTATATATTCTGGTTTATCGCATTCTTCTGCACTTTTTCACGTTTTTAAAAGGTATATATTAGTGTTTCTATCTCATTTCTCTTTCTTTTTTTAGCGAACGATGCAAAAAAATTATCTATTATGAGGTACAGTGTGGCCAATCCCCCTTGTGGGTATGAGTCAAGATATCCTAGGCGACAAGACAAGACAAGACTGCAGCAGCGTTGTGCACCTTTGCTTGCCAGTATATTCATCATGCATACTTTATTCCCCGTAACAATATTTAAAGTTTGTGGTGGACACATGTCACTGTTAGTCCACTTTTCCAGAAGAGATACTAGGTTTGTGCTTAAATTTATTGCTTATTTATCGTCCCTGTATTTTTTTATTCGTTTAATTACCCACAGCAACATTTGGCATTTAGGGGGGGGGGAACGTTTACAAAAAGTAGAATGCAAAAAAGATACATAGTCAGCCAAACAAATAATCAACATCGCCTGAATCACAATCTGCAACACAAATACATATATCAATAAAAGTAACAAACCCAAGAAAAACGCAACACGGTAATTCTAACATGAAACAAAGTAAGTTTTTTCAGATAGTAGAGACAATGCTCGAAGATAGTTGGTTCCATTCTCTGATTCTTTTGGTAAAAAATCATTTTGATGTAGGTCAGTCTTGCATGCGATTTTTCTTATCTTGAACCTATGGTCAACATGGTCTTAGACATAGTATGGCGCAAGTAAATATTTCGCTTTATTGATTCCAATTTTACTCTAATAAGTAGCATAAAAGAACTTAATTTGAGTTTCGACAAATTATTTTCCACAGTGTTTTTGTTTAAAACTTTTCTGGCGTGCCACTGGAGCGTTAATAGTGAATCAAAATGAAATATTGACTTGCTGTTTACCGTATGGAGTGCGTGTGCATTGAATAACTTAAATTAATTGATAATCAACGTTTATGAAGTTTGGTCAAAACTGATTGGTATGCAAGCTTTTCATGTACAAGTATTGTGACTAGGAATGACCTATAGCGTGGCAGCTAAAACTGGTGTCTATAGGTCTGTGTGCGCGTGGGAACGGAATCTTTTAGCGATATTTCTTGCGAACAGGACACAAAAAAATCCTCTTGTAAACGTAGCCCACTTTCCATTCTGCCAATAATGTATCACTAACGCAACAGCGGTAAAGAGCTCGTTCCGCTTCAATTTCGGCGTAGGTGTCAAAAGGAAAAATCGTCTTGTCCACGACCTAAGGTTGAAAGAATGCAAATAAAACAAATATTATAAATTTTCGGGTCTGAGTGATGATCGAAATCATGCAGGCCATTTGCATGGCGAGCAAATGCTCTACCTCACAGCCATGGGTGTGCTTGGAAATAAAGTATGAATAACTTCCTCTGGTTGGAAATGCAGCAAAGATAACTCATGTTTAACAAACACACGCATCGTGTTTACAGGTTTCACAGCATAACACGTAATATCGCAGTAATATAGCATGATACAAGCGTGCATTGTCATCGAGCATCACAACACGTTATTACCAACATGACGTCATTCTCTAAAGACAGCCAACCATTACAAAAGGCACACACGTTACTGCACGTATTTCCTCACGACTGCGCAGTGGGTGCATCAAGTTCTAAGGCATTTTACTCATATAATATTGAGAAGCACGGTCTGCTGGGCGAGTTGGTAATTCATCTTAACTGTGTTGCGCGAAAAAAATTGCAGTGCGAAAAAAAGACACCTGGACACAGCGCACTATAACATCTTAAATTTTATTGGAGAAAAAAGACATATATATGCAGTTACGAGAACACGTGAGGGAGAAAAGAACGATTAGATGAGCAGAGATCTAATCATTTTCTTTCACCGTTTGGACATCGTGCGGTGTACGGCACTGCGCTGTCATGCGGGAAGTATTAATTAGGATTTTATAATATAATCGTGGATCACAAAGCTTATCTAAACGGGCAACCATGCTCTAACCAATCATCGCATTCTAGAGAGCATGGCGGCGCCCCTTGTTTGATGATACGGTAGTTAAAGCTAGATTCAGGGACACGGTAGCACGGGAAATTCAACAGGCGTATCTCATAAACAGAGCTGGTGATTCATGTGTCGCGTAACTTTCGGCTATGTTGCTTGCCGATGAGGTAGCTTTTCTGGAAGCACATCATTATTACAATTTGTCTCCTAATCTAATCATTTTCTTTTACCACACGTGTTCTCGTAACCGCATATATATGTCTGTTTTCTTCAACAAAGTGTCCGTTGTCAGTGTGCGCGGTGTCCAGGTGTCTTGCTTTTGTATTTCAATTTTTCGCGCAACTCAGTAATAAAATAATATTGGTCTTTTTTTGAGATTTTCTACCCTTTTTTACACAAAATGCAGCCATGTGCGACACCTTCATTGAAACAAGACACTTTGAACTTTCTCTATTGCACAGTACTATTCTATAATTAAAGTTATCCAAGTAGCATCATACAATAAAAAGTACACACTGATTGGTTGAGTTCCGCACAAGAAACAGGATACTGCTATTGCGTTCCGCTCTTGCAAACGGAGCTTAACGGTCCCCCAGTTTTTTCACACAGTAGCAAGCACGCAATGTGCTATGTTTTCTGAGTTGTCATATTTCCGAACAACGTGTGAAGGTAATGAAAATGATGAACTTGCCTTAACATTTAACCGAGACTTCTCTTTCAAGGAGCCTGTTAATACAGATAACCTATTTACACCTTAAAGCCACCACGTCCATTCGTACTGATTTTGGGAGAAGTTGTGAAGGAACGCTTTTCCGCAAGCATGGGTGTTCATTTTTTTTTCGCAAGAAAAGATTATGATCGCCAATCCCGCGACGCACTGTCACGCACATGCACACAAAAACACTTCCACGTCCGTTCACAATTTTCCAACGTATAGAGAAGTAGATTCCTGAGAGCTTCGTGATTGTCTTGTGCGAATTGCAGCAGTAGTTGAACATGAAATAGAATCATGCGGAATGAAAAGTGACAAACTCGATCAGCACCACACCTATGACTCCGGCGAGTGAAAAAGCCACAACGGCGCGGATGAATACATTGCAGGCTTGACAATGAAATATATATTACCCCTTGAGATTAATTATTAACGCGCTTTTCACTGGAACTGAAATTTCCTGAGCTTATTGGCGAACGACATTTCATTTTTTAACAATTATTGACGCAATATTATACCAATATGACTGAATGTTTGCGCAAACTATTTTTTTTTATCGTTACTTGAAAAGGACCGTGGCACTTTCTTTCCTGCTGTGTCGACCGACTGCTGTAGGCCACGGCTGGGCTTGATGGCACCTACGCACGCTCCTTCAAACAACGTTCTCCGAATTTTCACCCCCCCCCCCGCCAACTGGCGCCCTTTTTGTATTCTTTACTTTCGCACACCCCTTGCAAAGTTGCCAACAGCTGCATTGTGGTCAGGCGAGTTTTTTGGGACAATGGACCTCAACGTCTCCCCGTGGGCCCATAAAGCTGCATGTGCATGACATTTGAGACAGGCATTCCGTGGAGCAGAAATCACTGCTACGAGTACGCTGGCTACCAAGACGTGTTTGAGCCAAATTTTTATCTTATTTATCAAGCATTTATATTCATAATATTAATAATATTGAATCAACCAATCATCAATCGCTCATTTTTAACGTATCCAGGAACAAAAATTGGGTCTTTTGTGCTGGCACACGCAAAAATTAAAGAAAAGTAGGAAACAAT
Organism: Rhipicephalus microplus; assembly: GCF_013339725.1. Classification (NCBI taxonomy): domain Eukaryota; kingdom Metazoa; phylum Arthropoda; class Arachnida; order Ixodida; family Ixodidae; genus Rhipicephalus; species Rhipicephalus microplus. The sequence continues at coordinate 149,836,157 of NC_051168.1, forward strand.
ACATTACAGACTGTTTGCAGAAAATCAAATTAAAAAGAGCGAAAACGAGCACTTGATAAGAAATCAACGCACAATGGAAACAACAAAAAAGTAGATATTCATACAATGGGACTGAAAAATAATGTGAAATATACACAACTGGTTGGAAGGCTTCCTGAAAAACGGAAAATGGAAGAATCTGTGCATGTGCAAATCTACGCACCGGGTCTTGCGGAATAATTGTGATCCGGGAGCACAGACCGTGCAAACCCAGCATCGAAATGTCGATGCCGTCCACCACAATTTGGCCCTCGCACCTTCCCACAATCTGGAAGAGACTGATTCGGACAGGTAAACCCTCCACACTGACAAAAAATGACTGTAGACTAATAAAACATAACGAATCAAGAAAGTGGACGTTAAAGAGACTCGGCATACTGAAAAGAATAGAGTGCGGGAAGAAGCTGGCAGGTACATGCAACGGTCCATTCTATCTTACACGAAATGTGAAAATTATTACAACCGAGAAGGGCTGAATATCTCAACCTGAACTAGCTTGTAAAGAAATAGCAACTCAGCGCGATTCTGTCGGCCGTTAAGTGATGGCAAAGACAATAATCTAGCAGTGTTGAAAAGGTTCTAGTGTAACAATAGGGGTAAATGCTTATGAATTTTTTCCGGGACTCACTCAATGGCATTACTGCTGGACTTAGCAAGGCCATTCCAGATAAGTATATACATATGTACTCAAGTTAAGCACGACATAATGCGGGGTACAATTCGTAGAAAGCTGTAGGAGAACTGTATTCTCGAGAGATATTCTGCCAACAGCGAGAGAACGAAAGCCTCGCATGGCAGCACACTTAAGTAGAAAAACTTTAGCATGCTATCAAAAAGACCCCGACGGCGGTCAGATCTGCAATGCAGCAGAGGGGCTAAGAATCTCTGGATTTGGACAGGCCACCATTGAAACCAGAACTTGGCAACGTTTAACGCTAGAACCTTATCAAGTGAGGGAAGTCTTGCTGTACTATTCGAGGAACTAGGGGGTGTTAAATGGGATATAATTGGGCTCAGTGAGGTTATGACAGAAGAGGCCACTAGTAGCGAGGGCGTAGTGGTTAGAGCATCCGCCTCGCATGCAAAAGGTCCGTGGTTCAAATCCCGGTGCCGCGCAGTTCTCAACTGGATAAAAAAAAATCCGCGTGGTGATGGAACTGCATTGCAAGGCCTGGGGTGTGGCCTCACCGGCAACCACCGCCGGGAACGCACTCCCTCACCAGAGAAGGATTGGCCACCCTAATGCAGTATCTGGCCACTACCTCCCACATGCATACGTCAAATAACTCACAGCCCTCAGTCCCCAGCAGCTGCGAAGCAACTGACTACGGTGGCGGTCAGATCTGCTACGCAGCAGAGGGTGCTAAGAATCTCTGGATCCGGACAGGCCGACTTTGGAACGTTAACTTGGCAACGTTTAACGCTAGAACCTTATCTAGTGATGGAAGTCTAGCTGTACTATTCGAAGAGCTAGAGAGTGTTAAATGGGAAATAATAGGGCTCAGTGAGGTTAGGAGGACAGATGAGGCCTATACGGTGCTACAGAATGGGCACGTCCTTTGCTATCGGGGCTTGGCTGACAGAAGAGAACTGGGAGTGGGGTTCCTAATTCACAGAAACAATAGCTGGCAACATAGAGGAGCACTACAGCAATAATGAACGGGTGGTAGGTATCGTAGTTAAACTGAATAAGAGATACAAGATGAAGGTGGTACAGGCTTACGCGCCTACATCCAGCCATGATGACGCTTCAATTGAAAGCTTCTATGAAGACGTGGAATCGGCAATGAGTAAGGTAAAAACACAGTATACAGTATATATGGGAGACTTTAATGCAAAGGTAAGGAAGAAGCATGCTGGAGACCAGGCAGTAGGAGATTTTGGCATCGGTACTAGAAACACCAGAGGAGAGCTACTAGTGGAATTCGCAGAATGCAATACTTTACGGATTTTGAATACCTTCTACCGAAAACGAGGAAACCGCAAGTGGACATTAAGGAGCCCTAATGGTGAAAATAAGAATGAAATAGACTTTATAATGATTCCACACCCAGGCATCGTGCAGGATGTGGACGTGGTTGGCAAGGTGCAATGCATTGACCATAGAATGGTACAGTCTCGTATTCGCCCAGACTTGAACAAGGAACGACAGAAACTGATACTCAAGAAGCCAATCAATGAGCTAGCACTAAAAGGGAAAGTACAGGAATTCAGAGTCTCGCTTCAGAACAGGTACTCGGCTCTTAGTGAGGAAACCAACCTTAGCATAGATACAATGAATGATAATCTGACGAGTATCATTACGGAGTGTGCAGTGGAAGTTGGAGGCAGGTTAGTTAGACAGGACACTGGCAAGCTTTCCCAGGAAACGAAGAATCTCATTAAGAAGCGTCAAATCACGAAAGTCTCAAATACAACAGACAAAATAAAACTGGCAGAGCTTTCGAAGTTGATTAGTAGGCTAAAGGTATCCGATGTAAGAAGGTATAACATGGAGAGAGTTGAACACGCTCTTAAAAACGAAGGAAGCGTCAAAGCAGTGAAGAGGAAACTTGAGAAAGGAAAAAATCGGATGTATGCACTAAAGGACAAAAAAGGCTAAATAACTACCATTATGGATAGGAGAGTTAAAATAGCGGAGAAGTTTTACAGAGCCGGGACAACCACGACATGAATACTATAAGAACTAGCAGTAACCCAGATGTGACCCCAGCAGTAATGGTAGAAGTCAGAAAAGCTTTGGAGAGCATGCAAAGTGGCAAAGCTGCTGGTGAGGATCAGGTAACATCAGATCTGCTGAAAGATGGAGGACAGATTGTGTTAGAAAAACTAGTCACCCTGTTTACGAGGTGTTTCCTGACTGCAAGGGTACCAGAATCTTGGAAGAACGCTAACATCATCTTAATACATAAGAAAGTAGATGACAAGGACTTGAAGAATTACAGGCCGAATAGCTTACTCTCTGTAGTATACAAGCTGTTTACAAAGGTAATTGCTAACAGAGTCAAGAAAACAATAGAATTCAATCAACCAAAGGAACAAGCAGGATTTCGAACGGGCTACTCAACAATCGACCACATTCATACTATCAATCAGGTAGAGAAAAGCTCAGAATATAACCAACCACTATACATGGCCTTTATAGATTACGAGAAGGCGTTTGATTCAGTAGTAATATCAGCCGTCATGCAGACACCGCAGAATCAGGGTGTCGATGAAGTATATATAAACATACTAAAACAAATCTACACAGGATCAACTGCTTCCATAGTGCTTCATAAAGAAAGCAACAGAATACCAATCAAGAAGGGTGTAAGGCAGGGGGACACAATCTCCCCAATGCTATTTACCGCGTGCTTACAGGAGGTTTTCAGAAGCCTAGAATGGGAAGAGTGAGGCATAAGAGTTATTGGAGAGTACCTTAGTAACCTGCGCTTCGCCGATGACATTGCATTGCTGAGTAACTCAGGGGATGAATTGCAACTCATGATTACGGAGTTAGACAAGGAGAGCAGAAAGGTGGCTCTTAAAATGAATCTGCAGAAAACGAAAGTAATGTACAACAACTTCGTGAAAGAGCAGCGCTTCGAGATAGGTAATAGTGCACTTCAAGTTGTAAAAAACTATGTCTACTTATGGCAGGTAATAACCACGGAGCCGAACGACGAGATTGAAGTAACTAGAAGAATAAGAATGGGGCGGAGCACGTTTGGCAAGCACTCTCAAATTATGACAGGTAGATTGCCAATATTCCTCAAGAGAGTGAATAACAGCTGTATCTTGCCGGTCCTTAGCTATGGAGCAAAAACCTGACGACTTACAAAGAAGGTTCAGCTAAATTGAGGACGACGCAGCGAGCAATGGAACGAAAAATGGTAGGTGAAACCTTAAGAGACAAGAAGAGAGCAGAGTAGATTAGGGAACAAACGGGGGTTAAGAATATCATAGCTAAAATCAAGAAGAAGAAATGGACATGGGCCGGGCATGTAGCGCGTAGACAGGATAACCACTGGTCATTAAGGGTAACTAACTGGATTCTCAGAGACGGCAAGGGGGTTAGGGGAGACAGAAGGTTAGGTGGGCAGATGAAATTGAGAAGTTTGCGGGTATAAATTGGCAGCAGCAAGCACAGGACCGGGTTAACTGGCGGAACATTGGAGAGGCCTTTGTCCTGCAGTGGACGTAGTCAGGCTGATGATGATGATGATGATGATGATGATTATGATGAAAAAGAACACCAAGATAACTGATCTCATAAACCTTACATAACGGCACAGTATTGACAGCATATGTAATTAAGACGTTGGACGTTTTGCAAGACATAACAACAATAACAACAACATTAATACTAATAATAATAATAAAAATATTAATAATAATACACTCATATTATTCTCACAGATCCGAAACCATCTGGCCACATTGAAGGAAATGATAGTATCCGGGTGCCTATGAATCTACGCGAGTGTGTAACTGTGCATTTGGTGGGTATGTGCCGGCATACATATTTTATAAGTAAACGCACAACAGTGTTGTAGTAAGACGGTAAGTTGGGCCAGTTGGTTAGGATCCATCGTGAAGTTATTTACAGCGCAACAACAGAAGTAACACAGGACAGGGAAGGAGCAAAAGAGAAAGAAAAGATGGCGCTGACTCACAACTGTTCTTTATTGGAAGAAACGGGGTGAAAAGTATATACATAGGTACTGGCAGCCTACATCACGACATTCACAGAATACGAGGTGTACCGAGGTAGCATTGTCACACTCATGGCAATAAACAAGACTGTCCTAAATAGCTTAATTCTTTTTCATGCAGTGTGACGGATGCTTCACTAACGCACTTGCTACCCCTAATGTTTATATGATATGCCTCAGCAGTTTCTCTTGTTAGCTGGTTAAGATGCTTGAAGATGGTGGTGGTACTCTCAAAAATGGGACGATATCCGCATGACCTGCAATGTTCCGGCAGATGAAGTCGCGCGATTCCTTGAAGTGATAACTCATGCTCCCTTATACGAACATTCACACATCATTTCGTTTGTCTCACGTACTCCCTACCACACGATAATGGAGTTAAATGCGCAGCTTTTTTTACGCGTGCGATGTACTTGTTCTTATAATTCACAGCGCATCTCCATTTGGCTTGTTTGTTCCTCAGTGCATTATCAACCATCGGGCAAATGCGACCTACCTTATGTTTGGCGGAAAAAAAGTACGTCGACACCACACCTTCAGCCTACGTTTTTCAGCCCATGCGCCAATTTGAGTACATAAAGAAAAACTCCTCTTTCTCTTTTTCCATCAGAATTTTCTTGAGCTCCTCTGTGTTTCACGAGCCTAACGCTCCGAACCATCGACTCACTCACAGACGAAATCACCTTGTCGGGGTACCCAGCATCTACAAAGCGTTTTACCTGGTTATGAAAAGCATTATTCGACACGTGCATACTGCAGGATTTCCTGAGCGACGCATTTAAGATTGTCTTTGCAATCGCTCTCTTCACAATCTTAAAATTGCCAGACTTGTAGTTTAAGATAGGCTTCACTGATCATGGTTCATATTTCCAACACAAATTATTTTTACCAAAGGTTAGCTTTAGGTCAAGAAACTGTAGCTCGTAATCCTTACAGACTTTGTGAGTGAAGGTGAGGCCAATACCATGCTGACTGAACAACTTGATGATGTGATCAAAGTCCTTATGGTGAATGTTATTGTGGGAAAACATTACAAAATCGTCAAAGTAACAAAAAACAGCACTGCAGCACTTACTAAAATGACCTTCCAGCTGCCTGTCAATGTAGCCTAATATAATGTCACTAATAATTGGGGCCACGACGAAGTTTGGTTTTTTCTTCACCGGAAGCGTCGGACGTACAATGCGCCCGAGGAACTCGCTAGGTGATTCGGCCGCGTCGCACTACTGCCTGTACCGGCATGAATCCGGGTAGTGATCCAGATAACTTGGTACAGGGCTATGTGCTTAACCTTAGCGCAACGCCAATACTGGAGGAACATTAGAGGGTGCTAAGACTTGGCCCGAAGTACTGCTCCGAGCCTTGCCTGAATCCCTTTGAAAACGTAGGCACAGTGAGGGCGGTCTCAAGGTGTGCCAAGGAAGAGTAACGTTCAAAATGTGTTTTGTACTCTGTTGATACCATTGCCAGAACGGTAAAGGCGCGGAGGGGGGGGGGGCAAGGACTCACTAAGGCCACTAGTTGATTTTCTTTGTGAAAATAAACTGCATGTACTAGTAGCCGACAAAGAAGGATACTTTGCCATTATGAATTTTGAAGCGTGAAAAATTTATGTTATTCCCTTCCCCATTATCAGGTTTTGAAATGCGTAAAAGCCTGCATTCTGTTTGATAACAATGAAGAATCTTTCATCGATGGTTGCGGTATTTCTTTAGAATCGTTTCTTGAATGTTTGTCACTTTACCTTGAAAGTACATTTGCGTCGTGGCGGGGGGATTTTTATGTACAAAAGTCTGGTGTCTGCATAGGGTCGTGCGTGGCCCCTATTATTGGTGACATTATTTAAGGCTACATTGAGAGGCAGCTGGAAGGTCACCTTAGTAAGTGCTGCAGTGCTGTCTTTTGTTACGTCGACGATTTTGTAATTTTTCTCACAATAACATTCACCATAAGGACATTGTTCACATTCTCACGTTGTTCCGTCAGCATGGTATAGGCCTCACCTTCACTCACAAAGTCTGTAAGGATTACGAGCTACAGTTTTTTGACCTCAAGCTAACCTTTGGTAAAATTTATTTTTGTTGGAAATATGACCCAACATCAGTGAAGCCTATCTGAAACTACCAGTCTGGCCATTTTAGGATTGTGAAGAGAGCGATTGCAAAGACAATCTTAAATGCGTCGCTCAGGAAATCCTGTGTGCACGTGTCGAATACTGCTTTTCATAACCAGGTAAAACGCTTAGTAGTCTGGGTATCCTGACAAGGTGCATTCGTCTGTGAGTGAGTCGATGGTTCGGAGCGTTAAGCTCCTGAAACACAGAGGAGCTCAAGAAAATCCTGATGGAAAAAGAAAAATAGCAGTTTTTCCATATGTACACAAATTGGGGCATGGGCTTAAAAACGGAGGCTCAAGGTGTGGTGTCGACGTTCTTTTTTCCGCCAAACATAAGGTAGGTCGCATTGGCCCGTTGGTTGATAATGCACTGAGGAACAAGCAAGCCAAAGAAAGATGCGCTGTGAATCATAAGAACAAGTGCATCGCATGCGCAAAAAAGCTGCGTATTTACCTCCATTATCATGTGGTAGGGAGTACGTGGGACAAACGAAACCTTGTGTGAATGTTCGTTTAAAGGAGCATGAGTTATCACTTCAAGGGATCGCTCGACTTCATCTGCTGGAACATTGAAGGTCATGCGCATGTCGTCCCATTTTTGAAAGCACCACCATCATTTTCAAGCATCCTAACCAGCTAACAAGAGAAATCGCTGAGGCATATCATATAAACATTAGGGGTAGCAAGTGCGTTAGTGAAGCATCCGTCACACTGCATGAAAAAGAATTAAGCTATTTAGGACAGTCTTCTTTATTGCCATGAGTGTGACAATGCTACCTCGGTACACCTCGTATTCTGCGAATGTCGTGATATAGGCTGCCAGTACCTATGTATATACTTTTCACCCCGTTTTTTCCAATAAACAACAATTGTGAGTCAGCGCCGTCTTTTCTTTCCCTTTTGCTCCTTCCTGTCTAGTTTTTTTCTGGTGTTACGCTGTAAATAACTTCACGATGGATCCACAGTGTTAGTGTCGAAAAAATATGTTCGCAAACAGTTTAAACGATTACGCGCCTGCACAGTGAGGAGCTGTTTACATAATGTAAAGTTTGGCTTAGCCATCATGCCAGCCCTTATTCGCAAAACTGTGTCATAATAATTGTATTCACAAGGTAATGTTTAAGCTAATCCTGATGATGGCAGGTGCGCAGTAGTGACCTCGAGTAAGTAATGACACACCCACACTATACAGAAGCTTTGTGAATTCGGCAGCCCACATTAAATGTTGCTATAAAGCTTCAGCATTCGAATACATAGTCAATTGAATGTTTATCACGTGTAAGTCAGTTGCACCGTTCCTAACGTGTTTGTGCATGACGTGAGATGTATTTGACGCTTGCAAACAATACAACAAAATAATTGTTTACTAGTGCAATCATAAAATTTTCCACGTTTATACTATCTGCACAGCCAAAAACATTGTACATAGCCAAACGAAACCCAAGATGTATTTTTTCAATAAATTATTACAACTTCAATCTTCAATTTAAGCATAATATTGCCTGCGAGTTGCGTTCACATAAGTTCTTTTTTTGTTTTTGAAGATACTCCTTTAAACATCACACTGCGCATGAAATTATGGTAAATGGCCACTGAGCAATTGTAGATGGGGGGTAACAGGATTCATTGAAATCTTGTTATATGAAGGGAGCATATAGCCGTCAAAACCTTCAAATAGCCCCACCACGGTGGTGTAGTGGCTAAGGTACTCGGCTGCTGACCCGCAGGTCGCAGGATCAAATTCAGGCTGTAACGGCTGCATTTCCGATGGAGGCGGCAATGTTGTAGGCCCGTTTACTCAGATTTGGGTGCACGTTAAAGAACCCCAGGTGGTCGAAATTACCGGAGCCCTCTACTACGGCGGCTCTCATAATCACATGGTGGTTTTGGGATGTTAAAATCCACAGAATAATTATTCAAATCAAACCTTCAAATATTCAGCAGTTTTGTCTACCGACGTGGAAGCTAACAATGCAATGAAATAACTATTTCCTGCTGCCACTCTAAACAATGCAGTATTGTGAGCGATATAAGTTGCATGCATTTCGTTTTTGCTTAATGCTATATGGGATTGCCCTATAATAATAGCGAGGTTCGAGAGCTTCAATACGTTTTGTGACCTGACACGATTTCTTTCACGTAAAACATGTCTTCTCTCGCATACATTACTTATGCCATATCAATTGCAAATTAATCTTTCAAACCTAGAATTCATGGAAATTTTGTACAAGTTAAACTACACGAATGCATGAATAGTTGCAACTATCACGTACACAAGCTGACCTATTTGTTTGTTTTTTTTTTGTATTGCAGAAACAATAAATATAATTATTACTTTTGTTGTATAAAGTGAGCAGGTCACCTTTGTGTACAACTTGTATATTACAATCCGCATAAGTTTGTGATCATAGTGATATATATATACGTGGTTCATCCCATATAAAGGAGCACTTCCACTTATAAGGATCCACTTGATACATTACATATAGTGCGGCCATGCCTCATAAGGCCGGATTGGACTCCTTATATGGGCCAACTACGCCATATATGGCTGTATATAACCACTGATGTGTACCAACCGAGCCAGATATTCATGCATATATGGTAAACGGAAGACACATATGCTGACATATATGCTTTTATGTGGCCAGATATAACTTATATGAGTGTCATTTATGACATTTCCGTAAGCGTTACCTTCGTCGTCTGTTCGTGTCACGTATTACCAGATTTGGGATATCCGAAGCATGGGGTGAATTTCTCGCATGACACGCATGTGATGGTTGAAACAACAGGGCCTGTCTCTTATGTTCGCCATGCAGTCATGTGATACCATACCAGTTTTGCAATATTTCGCGTGAACGAAACAACCAAGAGCAGGAAAACCAAGAAATGTAATACATGACATTCATGACGTACATATCACGACTTTCATGTCATGACTGGTGACTTACGCTCGCCATACAGTGATCTTGTGCCATATTGATTTTGGTAGAGATCCCATTATTGAAACAGCCAGGAGAGCTAAAAGTCGTAGGTGGTGGTACGCCTGCAAGTCCACACCGAACGTCAATGCCTCTGCAAAGGCAATCTGTGTCAAGGCCAGCGACCGAGCCCACCTGACGCGATCAACTCAACGATGTTATCCAGCGGCGAGGCCGGTCTGTCTTACGCAACGCACAGCGAGCTCCCTCAACCCACGAGCCCGATGAAGCAGTCGGCGCCTTCCAGTCTGGCGAGTTTTACACAATGCGTGGCAACATCCCTCGTCCTTGGGTGCAACCACGCGCAGCGGCTCCGGATTTGATGATCATGATGCAGCCCAGTGGCAAATCTCCATTGAAAGATTCTGACATCAAGGCCAGTGGCGCTTCTGGTCGGACGTTGGTGCCGCAAAAGATCCACCCAGTGCTTATGGAAAAAGCCAAGCGGCGCGTCACCAGCAGTTTACCTATGCGTCAGAGCAAAGCCGACGTATGCGTGTGGGAGAATACATCTCGTTGCTTCGAGTCTCCACGCTGTCAGCGCAGCCGGTGTTCTTGTAAGCCGCAAGTTGCGTGGCACCCTTCGTTACCTCGTCGTCGGCGCGCTTCATAATAGTGCATGGAAGCTGTGGGATCGGCCGGCGTCAGCGACATCAATGCGGTGAATTTCTGATGTTTTCCGCTCAGTTCACCAGACTACTCTAGCGCAGGTTATTATAGCAGTTTAGAGAAAGTCTGTGTGAAGCACTGGTGAATGAGCTTTGATCGTTTCAAGCCAAATGAGAGCGCATTAATGTCGAGGGTGTAAACACGCCAGTGTTGAAAATTGCTTGCGCATCTTGCTAGTAGACTTATAGTGGGTGCGACAAGTAGATTCTGAACAGGGGCAAACAGCAACAGGCTAGTGTGAACGATGGAGAAGCTTAAAGTGAAGGAACTCATCGAGATTTGTGAGAAACTTGGCACTACTTTGGGCCGTGCGAAACGAAAGCAAGCGATCCTTGAGATCATGAAGGATGAAGGAGTGTCGGCTGAGGAAGTTGATGAGGTCTGGGCGGATACCCAAAGCGCGCCGCGAGGAGGCTGAAAGGCGAGAAGTTCGCGAAAGCGAAGAAGCTGAAACGAGAAGTTGGCGAACGTTAAGAAGCTGAAAGGCGCGAACGTCGCGAGCGTGAGGAGGCTGAGAGACAGGAGTAGCTAGAGTTGAAAAGAATAGAACTGGTAATTATACGGTGTTCGCAGGTGCCTAGCGTAGCTTCTGTGACAGTTCAAGTCAGTGGTTATAGAATTCGGGACCAACTGCCACCGTTCGGAGTAGGCGAAGACATGGCCAAGTATGGTTAAACACATCTGTGAGCGAAGTGCTTTGGAGCAGTCTCTTTGGGCGCAGAACCTGTTAGCACTTCTTCTCGGCAAAATGTCCGACGTGATAACGTGCTTTTCGAGGGAAGCGTTTGAGAGCTATGACGAGGTTTAGGAGTTGCTCTTGAGGTGTTATAAGTTGTCAACCGAGGCTTTCAGGCAAAGGTCCCGGCATGCTAAAAAGTGGAATGAGTCATACGTTAACTTCGCGTTTCGTCTCAAAGCCAAATTAATTGAATGGCTCAAGGGCGAGGGTGTTTATGAGGATCGCGATAAAGTAGTAGAATGCATTGCCATAGAGCGATTCTACCACTGCATCGAAGAGGATGTCAAGCTTGGCTGCGGGACAAACTTAGTGAAGTACAGCTAAACAAGGCAGCAGAGTTAGCTGAGGAGGATTATACTCGCCGAAAGTTGCATAGTAGGGCAGTGCGCGTTGAAAAGGATGAAAGGAAAAAGGGCTTTTCAAAGAAACATGATTGAAGGAAACCCGCTTCTTACCATAATTTCAGAAAAGACCCGTCTCTTACGAATGACCCTATCGGGGAAGGGAAAACGAAAGCGGAGAAATCGAGTGAGGATACTAAACAACGCTCTGACACCACACGGGCGTTTGAGTCACGGAAGCCGCTAATCTGCTACAACTGCAAAAAGGAAGGGCCCATAGCGATAAACTGTAAGCAAACGTTTGCTTTCGCAACAATCCGAGAATCAGAAAAGAACATGCGGTTGTTAGAACCATATCTCCAAGAAACTAGTGTGAATGGGAAGACGTTTCGAGCACTCCAAGACCCAGTGGCAACCATGGCCATTGTCCATCCTTCGTTGGTGTCTCCGGATTACTTTACAGGAGAATGCACGTGGAGCAAACAAGCCGCCGAGGAGCAGAGTGCTTGCTTAGCAATCGCTACGGTTGTCATTGAAGGCCCGTTCGGTAAGCTTCACACCGAAGTGGCTGGGTCTGCCGCGCTTCCCGATCGTTTTCCTTATCTCTTTTTTAATAACTCAGACCAGCTTCTCAAAGAGAAGGGTCAAATTGTTCTTCTCCAACTTAGCGTACATGGCCCTCACGCGATCGCAAGCGCGGAAGCTTTCGCAGGGACTTGATCTTGTTCAATGTGGTGAAGCACCAAGTGAAAAAGCCGCTGATCTGTGTGACCTTAGCGGGGAGTCGACAGATTCTCAGACAGGAAATTCTCCGTGTGAGTCATTTGAGCACTCACTCGAGCGGCTCATCGCCGAAGCGACTGGCGTGGCCTCTGTCAGTGGAGGAGACAACATGGCGCCATTGAGTCGGAGCGACACGGTGAAACGCTCTCGCCTGTAGCGCAAAGTTGGAGTGAGTTGTCGAGGGTTGATTGAGAAACACTCATCCGAGAGCAGCGTGAGGACCTCTGAACTAAAGCGCTAATGGAAAGCGTAAACGTGGGAAAAAAGAAAAAGAATGTTTCTTTTTTTTTTTTGAGAAGGCAGGGCTCCTGTATCGGAGCTACACAAATGTGCAAAGGTCACAAGTAGGAGCAACTCTTGGTGCCGCAAAAGTATCGTCGCCAACTATTAGAACTGACGCATGAAAATGCGTGGGCAGGGCATCTTGGCATAAAAAAGACCAAGGCTAGAGCTTCTTTTGAGTTTTATTGGCCGAAACGCTGGGAGGATATCGAAGACTTGGTACGCTAATGCGACTTGTCAGAGAGCGGGCAAATCGACAGACAATTGGAAGGCATCCTTGACGCTTGTGCCAATTGTCACAGAAGCTTTTCAGCGCCTAGTAATTGTATCGTCGGGACATTGCCAGAGGGAAGGCAAGGCTGTCGGTACATCCTGACGGCCCTCTGTGTAGCCACAAAATTTCCCGAAGCGATACCACTTAAGGAGCTCAATTCCCCTCATGTCGTGAATGCACTGCTGCCTATGTTTGCACGTGTCGGATTTCCTTCTGAAATCAAATGCGACAATGATAGCGTGTTCACCAGCTGCCTTACCTCTCTCTACCTTTTCGGATAAATGCGGAATAAAAGTAGTGCACTGCTTGATCCATCACCCGCAATCTAATCCGGTAGAGCATATGCGTTCCGATCTGAAACGGATACTGAGTGCTCTTTGCTAGGAGCACAAATGCGACTTGTAAGCGTGTATTTCTCCGGCTATGTTCGTTTTGAGATAAACTTCTCATGAGAGCGCTGGTTTAAGCCCTGCGGAGCTTGTGTATGGCAGGAGTTTGAGAACACCATTGTGAATGCTACGCGATTCCTGGGAGGGATTCGATGAGGATGTTAATGTAGTTGCGTATGTTCTAAACCTTCTTCAGAGGCTTGGAAAAACGAAAGATCTTGTGGAAAGCCACATGAAGGCTGCACCAGTGTTGTCGAAGGTGTACTACGACAAATCGGCGAAGAAGCGCACCTTCGAAGTAGGTAGTCAGGTAATGCTGCTGCGGCCATCAAAAGGGAACAAGCTTGAGGTTCATTGGGAATGGCCCGCCAAAGTAATATCGAAGCTTTCTGATACCAATTATGAAGTAAAATTAGGAAGGCGGCCGAACAAAATTTACCACAGTACCTTGAAACCAAACGTTCAACGTCAAACGGTCGTAAACCTGCTTTTGAATGTTTGAGAGGAAGATGGAGCAGAAATTTTGACCTCTAGTTATGCAATTGCAAGGGGATCGGAGGTAATGTTGAAGCAGTTGAACCTAGAGCCTATGTTAAGTGAAGTCCAGAAGGAGGACCTGAGAAGAATTGTTTCCGAGTTTAAAGACGTGTTTTCGGACCGTCGTGGAAACACGACGGTGATTGAACATGATATCAAGCTAACTTGTGAGGAGCCAATCCGTAGCAAGCCGTACCGCTGATCCCCTGTGCAGAAGCAACTCATGAAAGAGGAGATTGATAAAATGCTGGAGTTAAGAGTGATAGTACCGAGTGAGAGTGACTATACATCTCCTCCAATATTGGTTCAAGTGCCGGGAAAGTATCCGAGGCCATGCATCGATTATTGGCGTCTTAATGCCATAGCACGAGACCAAACTTACCCGATACCAAACCTAGAGGTCAGTGTAGAAACTGTGTCACAGTCCAGCTATATTTTCACGTTAGACCTCGTGCTTGGGTATTGGCAAGTTCTCCTTACGGAGCGTGCTAGCCATTATGCCACATTCATTTCTCCATTCGTAACGTATCGTCCACTTAAGCAGAGATTTAGATTGAAACATGCATCCTTTTGTTTTTCAGGCTTAATGAACAGCGTTCCTAATGGCCCCTCTGAGTTCGCTCTGCCGTATCTTGACGATGTTGCCATCTTCACAAACAACTTGGAAGAACATGTCGAGCATTTACACGTCGTGCTGAACAGGTTGAAAGAAGCTGGTCTTACCGTGAAACCTACTAAATGTCACCTAGGGTGCGGCGAGGTGTCTTACCAGGGACACGTTGTGGGGCGTGGCCGGCGTAGACGTTCAAAAATTAAGATAGCCACCATCGTGAACTATCCATGACCAACCACAAAATTTGAGGCAAATGCATTCGTGGGTCCAGCTGGATACTATCAGCATTACGTGCAAAACTACTCTAGCATTGCCAGCCCTCTAACTGACGCATTACGAAAGTTCGAGCCGGTTAAAGTAGTATCGGACTCAGAAAAAGAGAATGCGTTTTGCAAGCTGAAGCAGGCCCTCAGCGAAAAGCCCGTTCCCATGGCACCCGATTTCTCTAAGAGATTTGTCATTCCATCGACGCGAGTGACGCGGCATGGGAGCTATATTGTGCCAGTAGAGAGTGTTGGTAACGAAAGGCCAGTTTTGTATTTAAGTCGAAAACTCAGCTGCAGGGAAGAGGCATACAGTATCTCTGGAAAGGAATGGGCTTGCCTCGTGTGTGCCGTTCAAAAGCTGGCCGATTGTGTCTCCGGGTTGAGGTTTGTGGTCGAAATAGACCACTGTCGTCTAACCTGGTTAAATAAAATGCCGCCTAAAAGTGGTTGGTTACTTAGGTGGAGCATGATACTCCAACAGCACAAATTAGACGTTCGCTACAAAAAAAGGAAAGATAACCATAATGCAGACGCTTTGCGCAATGTGTTATAGTACCTTCTTTACCTTTTGGTTTCTCGCTGTTGATTCGGGGCAAAATTTTGTCTTCATCACGGCTTTATCTGAGCGCTCTCGTCCAGAGTAATCTCAAGGAGCCAAGATTACGTTGCATTCTACTTCATTACGTTGTTGTACGTGTAAAAATTTGAGTTCTTATTTGAAGAGTCTTGTGTCCCACATGTGCCTCTTTATGTAGAGGGAACGAAATTCCCATAGACACGTAGCTAGGTATATGTTGTACTATACTTTGTCTGGTGTTCTGTCGGGTGACCGAGGGCACTTGCTTGTATCGTGTGTTGTCTGTTGTCGAACCGTTCTTGACAAGTTGCAGAACCATCGACTGAAAATGGAGAGAAGATTCAAGCAAAGCTGGCCGACAAGTTATGGTGACAGGCCAGTGGAGCTGGGATCCGTCCTCAAGAATGGGATGTGTCCACGGAACTGAGCCTAGAGCTACATTCTCCCAATGGCCCTGGATGCGAACTTGGAGGAACCTGGCGAACGAGCGTGCCCGCCATCCGAGCCACGTCGATGCGCAGCTCGTCTTTCCGGCGCATTGTCTGGCGGTGGGGGTGCTGTTACGCTTGGGAGTCCCCACCGAACGTCAATGCCTCTGCAAAGGCAATCTGTGTCAAGGCTTGCGACCGATCCCGCCTGACGCGATCAACTGAACGACGTCATCAAGCGGCGGCGCCAGTCTGTCCTACGCAACGCACAGTGAGTTCCCTCAGCCCACGAGCCCGATGAAGCAATCGGCGCCTTCCAGTCTGGCGAGTCTTACGCAACGCATGGCAACATGCCTCATCCTTGGGTGCAACCACGCGCAGCGGCTCAGGATTTATGATCATCACGCAGCCCAGTGGCGAATCCCCATTAGAAGATTCTGACATCAAGGTCAGCGGTGCTTCTGATTGGACGTTGGTGCCGCAAAAGATCATCGACGCGGTGCCTATAATAAAAGCCAAGTGGCGCGTCGCCAGCAGTTGAAGTATGCTTCAGAGGGAAGCCGACGTATCCGTGCAAGAGAAGACATTTCGTTGCTTCGAGTCTCCAGGCTGTTAGCGCTGCCAGCGTCCTTGTAAGCGGCAAGTCTCGTGGTGCCCTTCGCAACCTCATCGGCGGCACACTTCGTAACAGTGGCTAGGCAGACAGAGAGATAGACAGATACGATCAAAGTGCGGTAAGAATTGCTTTGAATTCAATTCGTCGAAGGCTCTCGAAGGCGCAGCATAAGAGCTTATCTTAGTTTACGTAAGGGCAGTATCATTCGTGAAGTAATTTAACTGGAATCTTATCATTTCATGTTCACAAATATTTTTAAATAAAAATTTACGTATCGTCGGCTTGTTTTCATAATAGATGCCTCATTTTTCGAAACCTATTCAAACAGTATTCGATCCGTATTCGCATTCGATTTGGTGATATCACAATTGAATTCATATTCAATTTTGTTCTAACATTCTGTATTGGCCTACCCCTAATATATACCAAGCGAATATATGTAACTAAAATTTTTCTTGGATGCTTTAAACTGATTGTCTACCACTGTGGAAAAGTTTTCTAATTGTGGCGCAAATGAGAAGATTGTTCATCGCAGCGGCGGCAACAAGCACGCTTTCATGCCTTGAAAAAAGAATTATAATCTTAAGGTGATGTTAAAGTCGATAAAAAGTGACCTATAGCGCCTCCCAACAGCGAATGTGGTCAATCTTGACAATCGATTGGTAGGACGAGAAATCCTCGCAGGTATACTAATTTTGTTAAAAAACAAACATGTTTAACTTCAATTCGCATTTTATGCACATGAGGCAGCTTAAGGTTGCCCCTGATAGCTATTCTCGCTTTTCTTTTTCTGACGAGTTCATTTAGGCACTCGGTGGCACGGCCGGCGGCGTGTTCACTTGTCTGCATGCCTGCCTGCAAATGGCGGAGAAACGCGACCACGGCATCCACCGGCGCTCATGAGCAGAAGAAAAACCTGTGTATGTGTGCCTAAAACGACCATTGAGGTGTTTTTTATTTTAACCAAACTTGAGGAAGCCTGCAAAAACCACATGCTGTTTCAGTTTTTTGACTTTCACCAGCACCGGCTAGTGTGGTTGCCATTCATCCCGCCAATGGAAGGAGACATAACGCGTACAGAACAGTTATGTCTTAAAAATTTCTACGTACTTTCCTGGGAAACCACTGCAAGGTTAGACACTTTACATGGTACGCTTTTTATTGCGACTTAAAACAGGAGAGCAATGAATGACGGTAGACAGTCCCTTTAACAATGTTAAGTGACTTTTATAACGTAAAAAGGGTCGTATAAGGTAGACTTCATCGTCAGGCTCTACTTTATCACCAAGAACACGGCAATTAATGCTCCTAACTCTGATTCCTCTAAGATTAAGAATTATTTTCTTGTACCATCAGAGGCTTATGTTCCGGTAGTGTACCGGCGTAATGAACTAAAAAGAAAAATGTGTGAATTACCCTTAACGCAGTTTGGTGCAAGTTGTGAAAAAATGATACAGCTTCACATCAGCGTGGAGTGATAAATACCAATCACGCTCCAAAGTTGACGATCCGCTCCTGATGGTACTGAATTTCTTTTTATTCTTTTTTATACATATTTTATATTTTTTCTTCTAACGTTGTTTTTACTTCTCGTGTTTCAAGATATGGGCTTGTGGAATTTAAAGCATGCCTATCTCATAGGTAAGAACAATTGTTTGCTAGGATTTTGTAGCTGACAGCATGGATATGTTTCCAAACAATAAAATAACCTGCGCTTTTTTTCTTCTTGAAGAACAATCAATGCATCGTCTCGTCTTCATTCGGAGAGAAGCAGACGCATGAGCCAATGGTTATATATGACTAATATTAGCGTAAACTTCACACCTAGTGATGTTGCGCACACATTTCAACAAGCGTTCTCGTCTTCATGTATCTTTGCCTAGGGTGCTTATACCCAAAATAGCATGAAGGAAAACGTTTTACAGCTGTATAAAACATTTCAAAATCTTCTGTTCATGCTATATTTAGTTTTTGTTTGAAAAAAAACGGGCTCTCTAATCAAAGTGGGGCTATATTGTAACAAAAAAAAATTTGCATTTCATTTTTGTCGCCACAAAATATCTCAATTCCTTCTAGTTTTATGTATTTCGCCTCACTGTGCAAACCGTATTTACCCTTAGTAACGAAGGCCCGTCATAGCTAGAATGAGGGCAGTCTACCACATATTTGTGACCCTTCATGCTGGACGAATTTCTGGTGCTGAAACGTTACCTTCCGGACAAAATAGCGGAAATAACGCAGCGCAGAATACTATATATGGCATTGTCAGGGTAAGCGACCTTTGCTGGAAGTTTATAACATTTGAACTACCTGTTTGACAAAAATTGACCTTTAATGGTTCTGCTACATTTTAGGCAGTTGCGGCTTACGTTCGTATTCTTTCTTTTCGATGAAGTGCGATTATGACTTGTCGTGTATGCGTAATGAATTCAACACTTGGAACAACTCCAAATATTATCTCACAAACAGCGATTGCAGTGCTACAACGAAGTTCCCGCAAGTTTTCGTTTCTTTTCAATAATTTAGAATTTCGAGAACTTTTTCCTGGTAAAGCCCATAACTGTTTGCTGCAGAAGCTTGTATATTTCGCTGACCTTCGCTCCTCCGCCCTTTCTCTCCGCGCGCCCTTAGTAAACTGCACAGAAGCTCTAATGTGGTAAGAAATTTTCACCGCGTGAAGGCTCTGCGAGTGCATGTCATGGCTGAATTTTCATATTGGAGGTTTAAACAGTCAAGTTCTTGCTCGGCGCAATATTTGAACGTTGTTCTCTTTTATCGCAGGCAGCAAGTTTAAAGGCAGTTTTCGCGCATCGCTGCTTGGCCCTTCATCAAAGTTCTACTGAAAAGCTCGAGTTGAATGACGAGAGAGTGTTTTACTTCCACTGAAGATCAGGTGACGTTGTATGCTGTACTTGAACTGGCATAGCACATCACCCCCCCCCCCCAAAAAAAAAAACGGCCGAGCAGACCTACACAACAAGACAGTATACGCTACACGGATATAGCACTTTGTCCTCTTGTGCCTGTCTGCTTGGCTATTTTTTTTTTCGTAATGCGCTATGCCGGTCAAAGTACGAGACAGTGCCTTAGTTCTCACCTTCCATGCACTTCCTGCACGTGATGTCACCTCCTCGTGACTTAATTTTTTTGAAATAGTTGTACAAGTCGGCGCTAAGCCTCGAACCTGTCAGGATTTTGCGCTTTTCGGCTAATTAGCGCACTGCGTGAGCTCGGACATACCCGAAAACTCAGATCTGGCCTGTAAACCACGCCAAGCTGAGCGAAGTAGTTTTCACGGCGGCCCCGAGCCTGCCCGTGGTGTCTAGTTGGGAGCTCAGGTCGGGCGGGTCTTTGACATTGCTCAGCTCTTAGGAGGACACAAATAGAAACAATGAAGTTGTTCAGACTTTTAAACCGTACACCAAAACATCATTGTGATTAACATGATAAACTTGAGCGAAAAGTTCAACCAAGGTGAAAGTCCTATTTCTAAATTTTTTCCGTGAAATCATGTAATTCAAGCTGTGTTCGCCGTATTTCGGGGACATTGGCTGTTGAAAATTTCCTGCAACTTGGTGTGTCATTTCAATACCACTCTGAGAGGTGAATGTACTGCATTTTTACTCATCAAGAGCTGTGCACACTTTAGTAGACGCTATCAGAGTCTGTAACATCGCTGAAGTTGCCGCTAAAACTTTATGGCGGCACCACCATGCACTTATTTTTTTGCGCATTTCGTCGCTTACCATGCATGCAGATGTTTGGTTGAGGAAATCAGGGTGATTTAGTAATCGCAAAATTGTGATTTAATGATAGTGGAACAATATTTTTTTACTTGTGCTATAAGTTCCTTTGCATGTGCGTTGTACGTACATATACGCCCCAGATTTTATGTTCGAAAACATGGGGGTTTGAAAAAAAAGACATTTTTTCATATCTCGTAGGTGAGTTGCAATTGAAGGAGATCTAGGGGCAGGATTCTAGAAGCTAGTAGGTAACCATCTTCAAATGAGCAAAACCTTCACGCCGATTCTGAAATGTAGGTATATTTCACGGTTATGTGTAGCGTAATGACAAAAGAAGTTATTCATTTTGACCACTCATGCTTTTGTACCACAAGCAAGCACTTATAACGAAAAAAAATGAGACGAAGACAGTCATGGGTGGCGAGACGAAGACAGTCATGAGTGCGCCAAGGGCCACCCATGACTGTCTTCGAGTGAGCCATGGCACCCTGGCTGCGTGTTGGCGGTCTCTGCGCTACATAGTGAGATGGCTACATGCCACAATAGCGTCCGAGTGTGCACCAGCAGCATATGCACACCAGTCAAGATGTAGCGCTAACTGTATTCGCTTGACAAAAGATGTCGATCGGAAAACGACAATTTTGGATTCCACTCCAAGAAATTTTCTCATGATTAATTGTCGACAACCTTAGTCGCGTCTTTATACCCCAATTTTAGCGAACCCCATAAATATATAGAAATCGCTGCATCCAGCTTTCGCCATGGTCCTACCTGCGTAATGAAATTGCCACCTTTGCCCGTTATATCAATAGCCAGGCATAAACCACTATAATATAAAAAACAGAGCACGTTGCAAAGCGTGCGTCATACATACTGCTGAAAACTGCAAGGAAAAGCACTGAAACAAAAGTTTTATATATAATTAAGGGCTGTACAGCTGTATTCAATTTGAAGAGGTCGACAATGACAACTGTTGCATGCTCTTTTGAATTTAGGTAAACAATTACGTTACCCGTTAGGTCAACAAAAAAATAACGTGTTATCACGCTACACTGTCAACTTGAACTAGCATATGGGCCTTTAATGCAGTGTGCTTCTGGCAGTGCGTTTTCTTTACCGGGTGACAGTTTTTGCTTCCTTTCCGTGCTACTCGCGTAGGCATCGGTATGCCATTCGGTCATGCTGAAAATAGACTCCACTGCTCACCCTACAGGCATGCCGCCAGGCCCCGGAAACTCAGCACTAGTTTCGCTTTCAAGGAACATTTACGTTCATAGTGATTGCCGGGCATCCTAAAATACGATTAAACGGAGTAAGGTTCCCGTGAATATCTGCATTTATTGGCTTTCACAAGTTTTCACCCATAAAAATTGTTACCCCTGTAAAAATCTTCTCTTTTTTATATGACATTCATTATTCCTTATTTTGTGAATTTAAAATGAGACCAAGCGCGGGAAGTGATTGACTTGCTTTCGTAAAGCTCACCTTCGCTCCTTCTCACCCCTCGCTCAGCGATAATAAAAGTTGGATCGCACTCAGTTATCTCGCTCGGTTTGCGTGCCAACTACGAGAAAGAAAAACACAGCCCGTTATGGTGGGCAGAGAACGGTAGCAGAAATGAGCAACACCAAACAATCCAACCATGCATTCGTCGAAGATGGCTTAATTGGGCAATACATGTTTTTCCGCGGCTCTGCGGTTTGCTAACCCGAGTATTTGTAGTTCCGCGAAGGATTTTAGCGTTTCCTAAAAGCAGTGGATGAGCACGGCAGTTTGAACCCATTATTTGAACAGGTATTGACTTTCCATGAGTACATAAGTAAACCAAGTTCTTTGGAAGCCTGAGTGGACTGACAGTGTCGCTTGTCTTACTGGTGAAGATGGCAACCAAGCTCCTGTCAGGAAAACTCGTTTATTGAAAGGCTTGCATTCGAGTTGGCTCGGCCACATACTTTTAGTTTCTTTCGTTTTCGGCATGTAGTTCAAATGGTGTCAAGCAATATAGGCTGCTTCCTCCTCATAAAGTTCTTGTAGCTGCGGTTTAAAAATTTTGAGTCTTTATTCTTAATAATGTCAATAAATGTACGTGAAGGACTAAGTGCTTCTAAAATTAAAACAGATAATGTCCATGGAGCCAACATTTTTGCAAGTGAACTTTTCAGCAAGTTGACTTGTGCCCTGATGAGCACAAGTCAACTTGCTGAAACAGTTTCCAGCAACTTTCTTTCTTGAAAAACTTCTGATCACTTCAAGCCTATCCGTGCCTCTGAACTTCAGTCTCGTTTGGTACTCAAGTTCTGTAAGAATACCATGCATGCCGTCATAACAAAGGTGATTGAGTCTAATACAACGTGTCTTACTGGCGATTATCGATAATTTTCGCACCAATTCAGATATCCTGGGTTCATTGTTTTCTCATTGTGTCCACATATCAGTTGTAAATGAAAGCTGCTTTTATATATTCGCACTTTCAGACTGCGCGTATGTCTGTTTTTAATACAAAGCGTGCAATAAAGAAAAGTTTATTTTATTTGTGGCGATCGAGCTTCGTCTTACTGAGAAACCAGCCAGCTTAACTTTCGCCTCTACGGAAAGCACGAACAAAATTGACTAGAAAAATGTTACCATAATTTTACGAATGGGCGCACCGTCCAAGCGGCCAGAGGATCTACAAGAAGGCGTGAGCACATTCCGCTTGCACGGGAAGGGCGAAAGGAGGGCTTCCACGGCAACCCTCCTCCTCTCAAGTTCTCGTCCTTACTCATTATTTTGGAACATCACCAATATAGTCACGAAAGAAGTCTTCTGTTCGTGAATCATTTCTAGAAGGATGCCCGGCAACCGCCAGTGATGAAAGTGGGGCTGCCGCTGCCGAGAGCGAATACATGGGATGTATAGGATATTTTCGTCCCCTGATGCCGCCACACCGACGGCGGCACCTCGAGGGTGCGGACCAACGAACTAGCGACGCCGACAATGATTCTTAGGAACTGTATTTGGCAAGCAGTCATGACAGCAAAGATGACTTCACCGTAGTTTACAGTTGTAAGTCAAACGCAGACCGCTGGGCGATTCACCACCTTCAGTCACATCTACTGTGAAGCAGAAGGTGACTTCGAATGACTATACAGTATTATTTTTGCCAGTCATGCTATCGGGCAACATGAGGAACCTCAATAGGCTGGTTATCTCGCGAACACTCTAGTCTTTGGCGCCAAACTAAAGTAAGGATGTACGAAGAATTCCCACAAGATTGTCTTGGCCTTTGACGTAACTTATGAGTTATCTATCCTATCTGTCACCTGCATAAAATATTTGGATGATATGCCAGTATAAGCTCATATACTACTGCACAAGGACATGACACTTGATGTAATCTGCGATGTTGACATCACCACTTCTTGTGCCAATATTCCGACGATGGTCGAGGAGCAAAGAGATCACACCAACTTCTTCCTTGTAACATGCTTGCGTAAGTCGCGTTGCGAGTATATTACCTTCAGAGGTGGCCCTGTGTCATCTCACGTGAAGCTAGGAAAATTTTGTCACGTAATTCGTCTATTAACACTGAAACACTATAATGCCACATGTGTAAGAATATGGGTCATGTGAGCGGAGCTTGCAGAAAAATGATGAAATGTGATCTGCGGAGCCCCAAATTGCGGAATTCTGCTGAGCGAAAAAGCTGACGTATTTCAACTGCCACGGATTGCAAGAGACTGTCCGGCAGGAAAAAAAGAATAGAGTGTAATCAAACAGATGCTAAGGACCAACTCCACACACCAACAAGCCGCTGATATTCGCAAGGTTCATCGGCTGTCGCGCCCCTATCGAAATTCAGGAGTATCCTCTCGAGAATGAATATACGCAGACGATCCCGTTTCAAGCTCTGCTAGCCTCACTGTTAACGCGTTAGCAAGAAACGAACACAGACCACTTCGTATGTTTCTTGCATCAGTGAATATACCGGACCATTTGTTACGCGATAATTTTGATGCGTTCTTGTGAGACGCGAAGTTTTCGTGAAAAAACGTGGCAATGCGCCCGTTCGATTATAGCCCACACAGTACACATATCAATTTCGCAAGATTTTCTGCAGCGGCGTTCTATAGTTAAATGTTATCGCCTGACTTTTGCAGTTGAAAGTCGCCTTGTTTCGCGTGCGTATAGCATTCGTCAGTGCTTTTGTACTACATGAATCACATACCATTTATTGTACGCCAAAAGTGCCGCAGGCCCGCGATTTGCTCTTGTAAACCTTGGTCAACACTGCGCCGCTTGATTAGTACGTTTGTCGATAGATAGCAGCACACTCCAAAAGATTAGCTTCTCGCCGGATTAAAGTGAGCTAGAATAGGGTAGTGGGCTCAATCGCCGGCTGGCGCCATGCATTGCGGGGACGCCGCCAATGTCACACAAACGTGCTTCGGCACGCCTCCGCGGTGCGGCGCCACCACCGGATTAAATGTAGCGAGCACGGAGGAAGGAAAAATGTTAGGAGAGGGCATGCCCAGCCGGCGCAAGGCGTAAAAAATGTGGCGGAATTGACATCATGGCGGCCATATTCACTAGGCACAATGGCGGCGTTGCTATGGTTATGTGTTGCGCAGTGAAGCTGGTCTAGCAGTGAGCGGCCGTAGCTGGCGGCGGAATGTGTGCCTTCCCAGGTCTCGTGCTGAGCCGTGGCGGACAATATCTGTGCTCTGCGCCGAGTTATTAGTTACGCAGTGTTCGTCTGGCTGTTACATTACTCTTAACAATGTTTACAAATCTCTTTGTCCATCACGGGGTTTCAACAGTGCGTAGAACAAGTGCATATGCACGTGTCGTGCGGCGGATGACGTGGATGAAGCAGTTAGTGTTCAGCGGAATGGCGTTGGGCACCATGACGAAGCTGAATGACGACGAACGCCTTGCAGGTCAGTGACGGTTGAGCAGTGCTCCTGCTTGTGACAACGGACGACGCTGTTGAGCCCAGCAAGACGCCGTGAGGACCATGTGCACATACGTAGTTTCGTGTTGTGTGTGTACAGTAACAACTTGCATGTGCGTATTAAAACACCTTTTCTGTTCCGCTTGGTACACTCTCCACCAGCATTGCATGTAATCTCAACGTAACAGCAACCACGTTCAACAGTCACTAGCACCGTGCTCAAAGTCACCATGGTCGCAGAATGCTGACGCAGGTGAGTTTCACGCGGAACACGGACACAGTGGCAGGACGCTGCGTCAGTCGCGAGGCGTAATGCAACAGTAGAAGGCGCACGAGCGATCGTGTTGTCTGTACAGTTGCTGAATTAATGACGTGAAAGCACTCGCCGTTGTCAGTGCATCTAGCGCGCGTTCTCTCGTAGTTGCTTTGTTGTCGGCGAGCTGTTACTTTTTGTTATTACTCGGACGAAGCGATTTCGCTGAAGGTGTCCCGCTAACTCTGAGTGATGAGCCCAGTTCCATTAGTTTCGGATCGTAACGACACACGCGCTGCGTAGCCCACGTGCTTTCCGAGCCGGAGAGGGAGTCGCGCCTTCTGCTTCGCATTTATATGTAAACAAGAGAGGAGAATTTGCCTACTCAATATGGCCGACTTCCGGCTTCATCGCGGCTTCACAACGAGTGACGTCAGAGCCTCTCCTTACCTTTTCCTTCCTCCGTGGTAGCGAGCGTTGGCGCTGGGGCAGTTGCTGGCTGTTTGGAGTGGCGGTCGGTGTGTGCGAGTTTTGTTACTTCGAGAACTCGTCGCAATTTGCATCTTCAATCCCCTAGGTTTTTTGGCGAACTGTGATGTGGCCTGACAAGCAGTGACCCTCAAACGAGGTTAAAATGCTTACGCGGCACACTGTTTTGCGCCAGGCTGTCGTACAGGTTACGTCCACGTGAAGGGCAGCAAGAAGCCGTATTTGTTCGGTGTTCCGAAGGATGCAGCCCTGAGGAAGCAATGAGAAAGAAATTTGCATCGATAGGACAAAGCCCTGGACGACACATCTCTCATGTTTGACTTTCATTTTGAGCCGAAGTATGTGCTACGGGACTACGTGCATATAATCGAAGGGGAAGAAGTACGCACACCACGTGGGAAACTTTGCCTACGAGAGGACGCTGTGCCTATAATCCTGCCTAACTTGGCGTCGTATTTGACAAAAAAAAAAGACACCACAAGAAAGACCAACCTGAAAGAGAAAGCGATCGGGAAGCGTTCAAGGCGAGAAGGTACTTTCTAGTACCATTGGCACGACTGTTGATGGCTGCGCCGTAAACTGGACGGAAACACTTGCGACATGTGCCGAGCTTGTGCAAGCGCGTCCAGACGATATATCGGGTGATCTACACTCTGTTGCAGAAAGCTCAAACGATAAACAATCCAGCATTAGCTTGTTTGTATCCTTGAGACTTCCTTCCCTGTTTTGGAGCAAGCATCAGTTCCCGGATAACGACGGCATCGTCTACTGCCCAACCTTGCTGACCGCAAAAATCAAGGTACAATCAGAAAAAGTGGTGATGTTCGTTCCCTCTTCGTCTGACGTCTATTGAAAGGTGTACGCTGGAGGTACCTTGCTGAAAGAGGTGCTAGTGCGAAGTGAAGCCGAGGCTGAGACAATCCTTGAGGAAACAAGTTTTGTAATGTTATGCGGTGGTGCCACATCACAACAGGATTATGAAGATGAGTGGTTCACTCAAAAACTCAAGGGCCAAGTTGTTTCACGCACCGGATACTACTTCGACGGGAGCTGTTTGACAAAGGTTGCCAAAAAAGGTAACTATCTTGTGACGTCTTTTAACATAACATGCACGCTATTCTGAACTATATGCTATTTTCTGTCACACTTACCAATGTAATTATTTTTTTTGTTTTCCCGGGGCACAGTGCGTCTCTTGCACATAATTTAGGAGGCCTATGCTCAGGTGACGGCTGCGAGTTCAGAGCCAGCCTGTCAAGAGCTGCTCTTCACATAAGCGAAAGTTGAGAACTGTGACCCAGAAGAACAGGCGTCTTGTTCGTCGTCTTTCATGGGTCAAGGAAGACCTCGCCAGAATGCAAGAAAAAAATACAGCAATTAAAACAGAAACCCTCAAAAACACATCATGTGTCTTCCACCAAGACGAGAAGCTGTCGGACAGTGTTTCGCTACCGCCAAGGTGAAAAAATGCGGGCAATGGTATACGAAAAATTCGATATTAGAATGTGTAATAATGAATATGGAAAGTCCTCGCCTTTATGAGCATTTTCGAAAGAACAACTTATTATCTCTCCCCAGCAAGTCCACGTTAAAGCGCTACATGACTTCTTACCGCACGTGTTTTGGCTTTAATGAAAAGGTCTTAAGGCAACTGAAAGAAAAGACGGGCAACTTTGATCTCGGCAAACGGCTTGGTGGCCTGCTGATTGACGAGTTATAATTGTCGAAGAATTTGGCAGTGAAAAAGACTGGGGCAATCGAGGGCTTCGTAGATTTAGGACCCTTCACTACAGGAGCACACAAAGGCATACCTTCCGACCATGGACTGGTAGTCCTTTTTGTACCTTTCCAAGGTAAATGGAGCCAGATTATTGGGTGCTTCGCCACCAATGGCAGTATGAAGGGGGACATTCTTGCCAAAGTAGTTGTTGAGGGACCGATCCTGGCAGAAAAAAAGTGGACTATTCATCGACTTTGTTACCTGCGACGGCACCAGTTGGAACCGGAACATGTGGAAGAGATTAGGCATTGCAGCAATCGCGAAAACAATGAAGTGTATGGTCCAACACCCAACTGATGCTTCTCGCCACCTCTTCTTCGTGTCGGACTTCCCGCATTTAGTCAAGTGCCTAAAAAATTCACTGTTGAAAACGGGATTGAACACCCCAGCTGGCCATGTAAGTTTTGCCATGGTCCATATAGTGACATTTGTTGTCTATTTGTTCATGCATGAAAATATTTCCATGCACGATTTTAAGCGTTTTACCACCCTGAGTGGTTTCGCTTTCTTCATTGAGGACAAGACAGTGCATCGTCTGATTAGGCTGTTACATGTAGTTTACAATTATGAGGCAACTATATGGATATGATAGCAATTCATAACAAGTTTCTGCATTTCTACAGGTCACCATAAAACATGTTAAAGAGGCCCACAAGATTGACTCCTGCAACGTCACGTTGAAAGCCATGCCAGGAATCACGATGTGCCATATTCAATCAAATGGCTTAAAAAAAATGAGAGTGTCGTTTGCCTTTCAGCTCTTTGGGCTGAAGGTTATTCAAGCACTCCATTTATATAAACAACCACTGGAACGCATATGGGGAAGCATAACTCCGACACAGCTCTTTTTCAACTAAGGCAGCATTTTAATCATGGTTCGAGGTGTAATATTTCCAGAACAGTTTTGTAAAAGCCGTTACTAATGCTATTACATTTGTCACTACAATCAAATATACCTTCAGTTTCAGCAAGATACACAGCGTGATATGTGCAATGACGTCCTGGTACCCAGCTGAAGCTCTTCGCCCAGGATCAAGAGAACTCGATTAGCTGAAGGATTTCCTGGTGTACCTAAATGAATGGTAAGCTCATGCAAAAAACACAGGAGGCTTCCTGAGTGACTCCACAGTGACTGAACTGCGTGTGACTATACTCAGTGTGCTAGAAATGCTTCCTTATTTGACAGGGAAAGTAGCATATCAATACATAATGACATCAAAGACCAGCCAAGACCCATTAGAAAATTTATTGGGTATTATACGTCCGTCATCTGACAGCAACGACCACCCCGCGCCGACTCAATTTTTGCTAACCATTACTTGTCTGTCATTCTATTGTCTCGTGAAAACAGCTAGCCAAGGGAATTGTGACCAGGGCGAGCTAGCTTCATTGTTGAAGATCGATGCTGCTACTGACGCACTGCCACAAGACGATTCATTGGGCAGTGCAAGCACTGCGGATGAGCCTAGTTTTGTGCCAGACCTATTGAACACAACCAGCATATTGCTAGAAGTTATTCCAGGCTGAACTTTTATGTTGCTGGCTATATTGCGCGAAATTGTGTCTTGAAAACAAACTGCGAAGTTTGCATAGCACTACTCACGATGCCAGCTCAAGGAAAAGATTTTCAGCTCGCTCGTCGAACCACCTTTCGTGACAAAGGTGGACTGTTATATCCATCTAGCCACCTGTACAGTTTTGTGAGCAAGCTAGAAAACATGTTTACGGAGTGATTTTCTTGCCAGAAGTTGCATTCGGATAGCATTTCGGATGTATTGACAATCGTGAAAAAAAAAGTGTTCCCAAGAAGTTGGGTGCGCACAACATGTCCCTGACCTATGAAAAGACGTAATCAGCTTTCATATCGTTACGGGGTTACACTTTTTTGTGAAAGGCATTAATTCTGATAGAACATAGAAGCGGAAAAAGGCAAAGCATATAAAGTTGAGCCACTGCTCTTGAAGAGGAAATGTCAAGTATGCAACTGTGCCCAATATCTGATGAATAAATTTTCATGCACTTGTGCCAAGTACTTGGGGAGAGTGGCTTTCTGTTTTTTTATCTGTGGATTTTTACAGTCTTTGCGTAGGATTATTCAGTGGAAAAATAGCCAAATTACAGAGCCAAGATAATGGAGATGTAGACAGAATGAGCAGCTGAAAATTTTTAAATGCTCTGAAATTCTTACCATTAGGAGCATATGGTAAACTCCCGAGTGTGTGCCAAGGTCAGATTAGGTATTAATTTCACACGCTCGTAAAAGGCGTGCGTGATGAAAGTAGGGCCCAAGAAATGCAAATAATCCAGTTTACGATTGATAGCCGCCCAACGTGAGCTTTGGAAATTTCGCCATTGCTGCTTATCCCTCGTAAGAGAATTTAAATGCATCTCATATTTGCACAGCATCCCTTGCATGTATTGAGTTCTGCATGCAGTTTAATCGCACGAGTTACGCCGACAGAGTTTATGAAAAAGAATGTTTTCTACAGCTTTATTTGCACGAGTACAGAAGGTACCGGTGTGTTTCATTTAACATCAAATAACGAGCTAACAGCATAGCTGCATACACCATGCTACAGTGTTCTAGATGGTTACCTACGCGCACATGTAGGCCAACGGCCTACGCACCTAGCTCCATGCTAGTTTTCTTTCTTTATTTTTATTGTCTTAGCGTCAACAGCTTCACCGTTTACACTGCCGAAATTAGCGTGCATTTCCGTCCAGTGCATGTGATAACAGCGCACAAAAACCATGACTTCAGTTGCGCACCAACGCTTCCGTCAGCCAGTGCCCTACATCGAAGTCGCTGGTGGTGCCACCACACATGTGACATACCCGGCGACAAGCAGGGGACCCCAGCAAGCCCACTACCCTATTCTAGCTCACTTTAGCAGAGTGTCAAAGCGAATTGTTCTCCGAGCCCACATAAAACTGGTGAGTGATTCCGCGTTTTTGTTGTGCATGGTGAGCGACGCGTTGTTGGTGGTATTTAAGAGGTTCGGCGAAGAGAATTACTCAGATATTTTCAGCAGTGGGGTTTTAAGAAATCGTCTTGACGTCCAGGTTTTTTCGCTGGACGTGGATCGCACCGAAGGTGACAGCGACAACAAACGATCAGCTGCTAGCTCACGAGCAGCGAGTTGTACTTTACGTCTCTTGTGCGTTAATGCTTTTTCACACTCGTAAGTCACTTTCATTGTATACATTGTATAATATCCTTTAGCGAGCTCAAAATAAAAGCACACTTATTCTTGGGCGTTTTATGTACCCCAATTACAGTGGATATTACGGAGCACCGCATGCCGCCAACACAATCGACCAGTGAAGCGAAATGGTTAGAGCAGTGAAACGTGCAGTTACGTCTACAGTCCAAGCCTGTCAGCTAACTTCTCTTGCAGTTCACCGGTACCGTCCGAAGAGACGCTTTGTTCAGTGATTTTTCAAAACCTTGGCTTTGCGAAAAGCTTGTGCGTGTCTTTATTTCAATATCACTGTTGCAATTGTGCTGATGGAACGTGCAACATCCGAGTGTGCGCGCTGTTAGAGTCTCATCATGGCTGTGACCCAAGCGCTACTTTATGGAAAGGTAAATGCTTGTGTTCCATTGAAAAAGCAACTCTTTGGTGCTTACAGCGCAAGTAATTACGACGGCGTAGTGTGTTTGCAAGCCATCGCTACGTAGAACATTCGGTCTCGTGCAGCCGCAGTGGCGCGCGACTCGCTAATGGCCCACTACTGCAGCGAGATCGTCAGGCAAACTCGGCACCCCTTATTTTGGAGGGCCAATCAGTTAATATTTGGAGTTCGCGCATTTTTATGCAGTATGCGTATAGATTACTCAAGGCGTCGTTGATGCACGGTCGCTCAGCTGACACCAGGACCCTTCGCATTGCCGCAAGAAAGGAGGTAGTGAACAATTAGCAGTTTCTATTGTTAGGGAAAGTACTTAAGATCGCCCTACCAACGCCTCCTCTATAATGCCAGCCAGATGCGCCTGATCCAGCCGTTCACCACCCTCTCATCTATCCCGTCGCTGCTCTCGCCGATCACCTGGTTTTCGTGAGTGCATCGCGGTCATTGGGAAGAGAGCCCGTCACGCATGCCTTGCGACGGAAATCATACGAACTAATTTTTTGTTCAGTTGTGCGGCGTCTTGAAGTCCTCGTGTTTACTAAGTTGGCGGTCATGCTGACTCTTTAAAAGATACGGTGTTTTGGGAGAGCGTGTCGTCGATTGTGGCGCTATGCGGGCAACAATTGGGGAGGCATCACTGCAACGCTACAATATGCGCTGCGCCGTGAGGAGGCGGCGGCCTTGCTTCGAGCAACAAAAAAAGAGTGCGAAGGAACAAATCGGGCAGACGTATGACATTGGAGTGCGAAACACGTCTGTCGCATCTCGGGGGTAAAGCGCCCTTAAGCACGTGTAACATAAGCAGCGCGACCCCTCAAATATCGCCGCATGACGACCACTCCCTGAGCTAAGGCGAACCGAGGGCTCGCGTTGATAAGCGTTTGTTTGCACTGGTATTGAAAAAAATAAACAAGGCTTTGGATATACTTTCATCCGATGATCAAAAGTTCATCCGGTATAAGCGGCACGGGGCGTACGTCCGTGCGTTAGCCTATCTTTTCCAACTTTTTTTATGTGAGTTTACGGGTTGATCATCCTCCCGCTGCCATCTTGAATTGCACGGTGTGCCACCGTTTAGCCTGAAGCATTGGGAATTGTCCGAAAGCGAAATTGACGTTCCCAGCACCTATAAAGGTCTAGGAATAATGTCGCCCAATCTGAACCATCACATAATACAGCGGACTAGCTGATAGCAGCTAACACCCCTGCCTCCACCGCCGATAAGAACCAACATGCTACATTCGGAGAGCCGAAATGACGCGGAGGGAAGGACAGCGGCGGGAGCTATAGAGTGGCCGCTCTTACCACCACGTCACGCCCACAGAAAAACGACACAAGATTCAACTAAGAAACTCTGCGACGAAGACCTACGTGTCGTTGGTGTGTTGAGGTCGTTGACGAGCACAACGCGCGCATTCCTCACTAGATTGACAACATTAACAGCTCGTAGCGCACTGCGAGTTCTGGATACCTTGGAAATAGCCCTTGCTAGCCTTCTTCAACATCATAAATGGCAGCGTAATTCATCTATAGATAGTCGAAGTCAACCCAATATCTGTGATAGTTCAAAGTTTTATGATTTTCTGGCCATGCGGGATACATGCGTGCTGGGCGTGCATTGTATGTGTGCTAGCGTAATATTTTAGGGTGAAGCTCCTTAAAGCGGCACCCGTTCATCCCTCGTCGCAGTACGTAAGATGTCTTACGCTTTGACCTGCAAGGTGGTGCCGGTGGGAGATTTCTCCTGTGCGTTGTTGAACAATGAAAATTTGCAGCGTGCGCGTTAACTAAAAGCCAAATTCTCCTGTCTCTCATTTCCTATTAGCAGCCAGTGGCATGTACATTGAGCACTATCTGACAAGAAAGGGTTACTAGGTTATACTCGCTGGGCGTAACCTCCTTGGTTTTAGAAGGGTTTAGCGAGCGTTGGGCCACAGTACGATGAATACAGTGAACTAGTACATACCATGAACTCGAGGTGGTTAAACGTGGGAAGTAGACACGAAGCGCAAGCCGTAAGAAAGTGTGGGTGTGCCTCCTCTCGTTCAGTCCTTAAAATGTCCGCTGGATGGTGGTGCTTCTATATGCGGAATATATGATGAAAAGCTGCGAGATGGTGGTACTTGGAGCGTCGACTAGATGAATGAACGGACACACAGACAAATGCATGGACGGACACAGGGGCGGATGCATGGACAAACGCAGGGACTGACGCATAGATGGACGTGCGGACGCACGAACAGACGCACGCACGGACTGGCAAATGGATGCATGGACAGTCACAGAGACGGACACATGGACGGAGGCAAGCAAGAACGAATAGACGGACGGATGCTTCCCCCCTCTCCCTCATTCACCCCGTGGATATTCTGCCATTTTTTCCCTCTTTCTCTAACCTCTATTCTTCTTCTCCTATTTGCCCTATGTAGGTTAGCAGACCAGGTTAAACCTGGTTAACCTCGCTGCCTTTTCTTTGCTTTTCTCTCTGTATATGCCCTTTTACCACTCAAGCCCAAAATACCAACTACCCTCGCCATGAGGTAAAATGGGCGGAAACCGCTTTATCCTGGAAATCGAAAATCGGGCCATGCGAGTTGAACCGATCTGATATGGTAGTAACAAAAATTTGAGGGGCGAAACTTCTTAAGCCGTGGGTCGGGCGTCCGCGATGTATGTAGTAGTAGTAGTAGTAGTAGTAGTAGTAGTAGTAGTAGTCGTAGTAGTAGGTAGCAACCTCTCGTTTAGTCCTTGGAATGTCCGCTGCATGGCGGTACTTGTATATGGTAAATATATGATCAAAAAACAATAAACAATTGTATAGGGCCAGTTGGTAAGGATCCATCTTGCTAGGAAGCGCAGCCACTATTACAAAGAACACACAACACAAGCGCTTATGTTGTGTGTTCTTTGTAATAGTGGCTGCGCTTCCTAGCAAGATATGATCAAAAGATGCGAAATGGTGGTACTTGAAGTGTTCACTAGATGGATGGACGGATGGATGCGTGGATGGACAGAAAGATAAGCAGACGTACAGACAGAAACACACTGAAAGACGCACAGATGGCCGAATGGACGGACGCACGAACGGACGGACTGATGGACGTTTCGCCCCACTCATCATCATTCACTCCGTGGGTATGCAGTGATTTGTTTTTTAAGTACGGCAGAATGGTGTATTCAAGTACGCCCATATGGACGAAAATTGTTAAGCCGATACAATCGTTCTCAGCCTCGGTATCCAATTCGTAAATGTTACTTCAGCATGCAAGTTTGGAAAACATACCCAAGCTACATTATTGCTCTTATTTCTCGTTCACAAATCTTGCCTCAAAACTTCGTTTTATGGTGAACTGATCATGACTAATTTGTGGGGTTTAACGTCCCAAAACCACCATATGATTATGAGAGACGCCGTAGTGGAGGGCTCCGGAAATTTTGACCATCTGGTTTTCTTTAACATGCACCCAAATCAGAACACACGGGCCTAGAACATTTTCGCCTTCATCGGAAATGCAGCCGCCGCAGCTGGTATTTGATCCCTTGACCTGTAGGTCAGCAGCCGAGTACCTTAGCCACTAGACCACCACAGCGGGGCTTGTATGGTGAACTACACACATGGCAGAGTGACGTCAGAATCCGGACGTCGCAGTGCGGAAAGGTTGCGTCGGTCGGCTTGGTTGAGTCAATGTGCAACGTCGTTCCGTTCGTTGAGGCAGCCATAGTGATCGGCGGCGGCAGTGGGTCATGTATACCTTACCCCCATGGAAGGTAACGCACTACAGCTACAGAATGCTCGCGAATCATGGTCCATGAAATGCAGTTGCGCGCCACTCACTCATAAGTGAAACTCTGCGTACTAAACGCGAAGCATTTCTTAGCGAACTTCGGCGACTTTGAGCTTATCTATCCATCTAGTCACCTACGACTTTTATCTCTCTTGGCCGTTTCGATAATGGCATCGATGCCAAATTTGGTATCAGATAACATTATTGTATGAAGAACATATTTGACCAGCCATAACGTGAAAATCATGTTATGTATGTCATGAATGTCATAATTTATATTTCAAGGTTCTGCAGCTCTTGCGGTGATTTCGTTCACATGGCATGTTGCAAAACTGGTATAGTATGGCATGACTGCCTGGCGTACACAAGCAACAGACCCTAACATGAAAATCATGACATGCGTGTCATGTAACACTATGACTACATGCCACGCTCATAATGCACTCGCGGCTATTTCGCTAGCGTCACATACACCAAATTCTGTATTACAGTACGAGAATGGATTACGAAGGTATGTGACTGGTGCAAACATGACAATTATGAGATGTGTGTCATGTAACAACACGACTACATGCCACGCTCATTATGTGCTGGCGGCCGTTTCGCTAGCTTCACTTATACCAAATTTGGTATTAAGGGACATGAACGGATGACGAAGGTATGATACTGGTGCAAACATGATAAATATAAGATGCGTGTCATGTAACAAAATCACTACATGCTACGCTCATGATGCGCTCGTGGCCGTTTCGCTAGCTTCACATGTACCAAACTCGGTATTACGTGACGCGAATGGACGACATAGATAAACGACAGATCCAAACAAGATTTATTTATTTATTTATTTATTCAAATACCTTACAGGCTCCTTATCGGAGCATTGTGTAAGCGGGGCGACACATGGTAAAACATGACTTGTCATAAATATAGAAAAGCATGAAATCAAAACGGTACAATCTGCAAAGTGCACTGTGATGTAAACGACTGCCAAAAAAGCAAGAGTCACACCCCAGTAGAAAACTAAACAAAGGAAGAGCTGGCACGAAACACGAACTTAATTAACATGAACAGTCAGTAATTGTAAAATAAAGCAAATTTTGGCTGCGTGTACAATACTACAATGCCACATAATACAGCGTTAAACAATTCGAAACATAAGATAAGACTTCCAGAGAGAATGAATAAGAAATAACTACGTAAGCATGAAATGTTCCAGTAGGCGGTAGTGAAAGGCTTTGTGATTTGTGATCGAAATGATATAACCAGGGAGATCATTCCAAAGCTGGATGGCGTGTGGCAGCGCAGAACAATTAAACGCCTTTGTGTTGCCGAAGATGCGCTCGAAACTGCCATGATTATGGAACCACCTAGACAGGCGCAGTGGAGTTTTCAAAGGGAGAAATTGAAGCCTGGTGTTTTGAAGATATCCATGAAGCAGGCATAAAAGGGAAACACACCGGCGAACCTGAAGAGGGTGCAGCAAAATTTCGTGTTTTATTTTAGTGATACTGGATTTTTGTTCATAATTTCGGGTAATAAAACGAGCGGCACAGTTTTGAACAAACTGTAAGTTAGTAATTAGGTAGTCTTGATAAGACGAGCAAATAGATGACGTTAATTCTAACTGCGGGCAAATGAAGGTAAGGTACGCTAACTTGCGAGTGTTAGGTGGCGATTTACGGAGGTTACGACGAGTGTATCCAAGCGTTTGTGATGCTTTAGCACAGAGAGCGGTAATGTGGGGGCGCCATGAAAGATTGTGAGTCAAGTTTATTCCTAGATACTTGAATGACTGAACACGAGATATGACAGAGCTGTTAATGACGTAGGAAAAATCAGAGTTTGATTGTTTTTGGGTCAAAGAAATGAGTTTACATTTTCCGCAGTTCAATACTATGAGCATTTTTGGACACCACATATTTATAAGGCTAATGTCACTTTGCAGGATATGGCGCTCGTCGGGAGATGTTATTTTTCTATAAATGATGCAGTCATCAGCGAACAATCTAATACTTTAGGAAATATTACTGGGCAGGTCAATAATGTAAATAAGGAAGAGTAAAGGGCCTAGAACGCTACCTTGGGAGACTCCGGAAGTTACATCAGCTGAGGGAGAAACACAGTTATCAATTGCGGTGAATTGTTGGCGAGATGATAAGAAATTTTTAATCCAAGATAAGATAGCAGAGTCCAGGCTGAGGGAATTTAATTTGGAAAACAATCGACAATGGGTGACCCGTTCAAAAGCTTTGGAAAAGTCAAGAAAAATGCTATCGATTTGTAGATTGTTGTCCATGTTAAAGTGCAAGTCAGTAGTAAGTTCAAACAATTGCGTATCACACGACACATTTCTACAAAATCCATGTTGATTTATGAAAAAGAAATGTTTAGTTACCAAGTGGCGGTAGATGTGTGATGCAATTATGTGCTCTAGCATTTTACAAGAAATGCAAGTTAGGGAAATGGGGCGGTACACTGTAAACCAAATTACACCCATACAGGTGTTTTATAGTGTCTATAACTCACTACCCTACACCCCACGAAATGGGTGTATCAAGCAGGACTACACCTATATACCGTGGGCGGATTTCCAAATTTACACCCTATGGCACAAACATTTTTGGGGTGTAAAAGCAAATGCACACCCAAGTAGCCTAAAGGAAGTGAGGGTGTAAAAGCGAATGTACAACCAAGTAATCTTAAAGGCGTAAGGGTGTAATATTGCTATGACACCCTAACACACTTAAAAAACAAAAGTAGTGTAGGGGTGTAATTCGCCCAAACAGCAAAAAGGGAGTGGGGGTGTTAATGCTGAATAATGTCCCAACACCCATGCGAAAAATATCATGATTCGAGTGTTACCACTTTCCAGTAGGCCCCTGTAGAAGCACGTGAAAGCTTACCCTTTAGCTTGACCTTTCATGTGCAGATGTCCTTTTGTAGTGGCTCCTGCCACCGTGTGGTAATCCTGGCCCTAGCACAGCTTTTATGGTGCATATATGAAGCACAGCATATAAGGCTCTCACATATAACATGTAATCCTAGCTGAATCCGAAGAAATCACTCAAAATGAGCTGTCACACATAACAGAACGTTCACAAAGTCATAACATAGTGCAAAATGAAATCAAGCTTTATTTTATTAGAAACAGAGCACATACAGGCTTCAGAGACAAATTGTACCTTAATCAAATGCCTTTTTGAATTGTGCAGAGCAGAGTGCCATTTGCTACAAAAGACCGAAAATCAGACGTGAATGGTACAGCATGGAGCTCTAACGACCGATGCATGCATATCAAAGTACAACAGAAGAGCCTTTATTTGCACTTAAAAATGAAGAATTAATTTTAACAAGCTTCAATGCAGCACAAAAGCACAATGTAGTGAAGCATACAAACAGCAGGAAGAGTAGTGCAATGCAGCATGCTTTATTTCTCCTATATACTGAAATAATATATCAATACACACTACAATTGCCTCATTGATACGCCACAGTTTGCATGTGTTGTCGCATGCCTTATGTATATTATGCAAGGCTAGTGGTATTCTAATGAATGTAATGACAAAACAGTCTTAAAATGGCATTTTCAATTCACAATAGCCCTTGTGTGTTCAGACATTCAGAATACTGGAGAAACAATAATACAGGAGTGAAAACAATAGGCAAAATTACAATAGCTTAACAGTGTCACTAGATACTAACCATGCAGAATAATTGATTTAAAGATGTAAAATATCAAGCGCATCACATAATATGTCCCCCTGAAACAATGCAACATCAACGAACATAAAATGGACACACAAAAGCAAGGTGAAAGATTAACCACCTACAGCTAGCAGAGGTAGAGCAGCCAAACTATCATCTGAAGCAATATTTTGGAGTTTCATATCTTGCTTTTCCAGGGAGAAAATTTAAATTTGGAGCAGGTTTCAGGAAAAACAAACGAAGCATTTTTGAGCCTGAAATTCCAAATTTACAGCATTGATTGATATGTGCAGTTTAGCGTCCCAAAACCACCATTTGATTATGAGAGACGCCGTAGTGGAGGGCTCCGGAAATTTTGACCACCTGGGGTTCTTTAACGTGCACCCAAATCTGAGCACACGGGCCTACAGCGTTTTTGCCTCCATCGGAAGTGCAGCCACCACAGCCGTGATTCGATCCCGCGACCTGGGGGTCAGCAGCCGAGTACCATAGCCCCTAGACCACCGCGGTGGGGCCCCAAATTTACAATATTACAACAAATTAGACAAAAAAAGAAAAAGATATGTAGAAATCGTTTGATATCCGCCAATTCATTCAAAATATACGAATGAGCAGCTATTTCAATAAAAGCACTCTTGAACTGACTCACAGTGCAGACAATGCTAACCTCCCTATTTACGAACGCTCCTCGACTCGAATCTCGTCCTTCACCTGAACTAGCCGAGCACAGCGCCACCGCTTGTCTAAAAATGACGCTGCGTTTCTCGAGAGTCGCTGCAGATTATCCCTGATATTGGGTGCCTTGCTCTGCCTAGAGACTGTGCTGGAATCAATTTTCTCAAGTCAAGGTGAAGCATTTAGTGAAGAGACGTTCTAAAATATGGGGGTAAAACTCACAGTAGTATTTGCCGAGCTTGTTAAACTATTTTACAGGCGACCCAGAAATTCCACATATTCGTAAAGGAGGAGCTCAAGGGGGTGGCCAAAAGAAAAAAAGTGGCATACGATTTTCTTTATTGTCGCTTAAGGCTGCAAAAACCTCATAAATCACTCTGAAAGACGGCAAGCACTCATATTAGTACTCGTTATTGAATGGCATCTGCATGGCAGAGTAATATAGGGAAAAAATATTGTGTCCTGTGACAGCGAGTATTAGTAGCCACTTCCAAATCATAAAGAACTTTTCCGCAGAGCGAAAGCACACTCTGGCAAAAGCGATTTAAAAAGCGTTCTGGCCGTCATAGTGAGGGGGGGAGAACTTTCTTTCAAACCGTTCTACCCTTTTCTTTTGCTGTGAGGTTAGAATATAGTCAATTAAAAGTTATATACGGTTGGCGCATCTGTGATAGATTGGATGATGATGACCCCGCCTCGATGGTTTAGTCGCCAAGGTACTCAGCTGCATTTTTCATGCAGGCGAAAATGCTGTAGGCCCATTTGCTTAGAATTGGGTGCACAAGAACCCCAGGCGGCTGACATTTCTGGAGCCCGTCCCTAAAGCGTCTCATATTCAAATGGTGGCTTTAGGACATTATAATGCACACATCAATCAATTGGATGGTGATGCACAAACTTACATTGAATAATAGATTTTATGTTTCTTGATAAAATTAACAATATTGAGAAATAATTGAGCCTGGTTGGGCATATCATAAAGGTTTTGTGCAAAATTAGGAAATTGTATACAATTGACACAATTGGCGCGGCTCCTGTTCTCTTGAACATGCAAATATGAGTATGAAAATATCATGTAATATTGTGCTACAGACATTAATTATGTGCTGTAAATAGACATGAATGCCTGAATTGAATTGTCAATTTCGCGACGAAACCACGACCGCACAAAGAAAACACACGGATAAGACGGGTGCTCACTAGCAGCTGTTTGTATTATATATTCATAATATGCCATATATTCATACATACCACCTTAAAAAGGTGGCGAGTCGGCATGGCGTACTGATCGTGTTCGTGCGCCTAACAAACTAGCAAAGTTGCGCCGGTGCATCGCTGAAAATCATGCTGAGCAGCTGAAAGGCTGTAAAAAGAAGCATGCGTGGCCATTCACGAAGTCTGCCACAGAAGTGGTTTACAAAATACCCCTATCGTGCAGAAAGAGACATGTTAGCTCATGTGCGATCATGTGTCCTATAGCGTGATTAGGTAAGGGACGGCCCGAGTAGGTTGCACAAGCGTTCACGAAAAGTGGGTTTGTATCAGCCTGTTTCCTCAAAAAAATAAACAATTGCAAACTAGTGCCCATCTCGTTTATGTGTTTTCTTCGTTTGTGTGGTCGTCACTTTGGCGCAAAATTGACTAATATTTAATGCAAACATGCACAAACTATCCCAACAGCGAGTTCTATTAGATATGAATGCCACTGCTACACATGTAAACAACAATAGCACGTGCATCCGCCTTAGAACTGTGAAAAAAAGCAGCATTATACAGTGCATCAGAAGAGGCACTTTCAATATATTTTTTGGTAAATGAAGGGCTTAATAAGCATGGGACCTTTTTCTGTGTTCGTGACACGCTGTTAGGGTGATTTCATGCCAAACGCCCAGCCATTTTGGCGACCATCTCAAATGCATTTGAAAAATATTGTGCTGATTAACTGTATTGAAAGCAGTGAAACAGTAGGATATTTCGGAGAGAAAAAATGTTTGGTCACGTGGTTGCCTTTGGAACTTTCCGGAATGTCGTTTGGGTGTTGTTTGTGAAAAAACTTTATTTTAAAGGTACGTACTATACCAAACTTGGTCTACATGTTGAGTAAAAGTTCTTGTGTAAGGTGTTTGAAGCTCAGTAATATTATTGCAATTATACTGGCACGTATGTTTCTAAGAATTTATCCAAAATGTGTTATATTTGCAATTTTTTCATTGCAATACAGCAGTTTGTATGAATACCTGAGTAGTGAATACTTACTCCACGCAAGGTATATTTTGAGAAAAAAGATATTTGGGACCTCTCAAGCTGGTAAACTTTATGAGAAAAAATAATAAATTCTACAAAATCGTAAGTTTTGTCCATATTGAGTTGCGATTTACACCATGTGGTGGCTCAACTAAAAATTACCTTTATACATAAATTGAAAGCAAATGGACACTTCTTTTCATATACCATCATTACATTTTTGTTTTAAGGAAGAAATTATTTTTTAGCATTCCCATTGGTGCCTATCTTCCCATTTGGTCATACAATAG
Organism: Rhipicephalus microplus; assembly: GCF_013339725.1. Classification (NCBI taxonomy): domain Eukaryota; kingdom Metazoa; phylum Arthropoda; class Arachnida; order Ixodida; family Ixodidae; genus Rhipicephalus; species Rhipicephalus microplus. Next base: position 149,878,039 of record NC_051168.1, read on the forward strand.
CTGCCGCCTTGAAATTTCCTATTTTCATCAATGGGAAAGTTCAAAACGTAGTTTCTTCCTTAAAACAAGAAAGTGTAATGATAACAATTAGCATATGAAAATACCTTTTTTTGCTTTCGATTTAGATTTGAAGGTCATATTTATTTGGACCACTCCACAGTGCAAATCGCGCCTCAATATAAACGGAAATGACGATTCTACGAAATTCGTAATTTTTTCTCGTAATGTTTAGCAGCTTAAGAGGTCTCATATATTATTTCCTCAAATATACATTTTGTGTAGTTAGTATTCATGCGTCAGATATTCATAGAAAGTGTAGTATTACAATAGAAAAATGCAAATATTTTTGGCTAAGTTATTGAAGGGGTAGTAGACGAAGAAAGTGCTTAACAGCGCAAATGACAAGAAGGAAAAGAAGAGACGAAAGCAGAGCCCTGAACAAACAACCAAAGTTTATTGCAAACGAACTGCAATATATAGAAAACAGAATCTGCGCATAACCACCCACCATAAGCAGAATCGCACACACATGCGCCATACGGCCTACCTTATCAACAACCGGTCATATAAGTGGACCCCAGATAACTAACTTCACAGCAGTTAAGAAAAATTGAGGGTGCGCTAACACAGGAAGCACCAAGTTGTTGAATTTAGAAAGCTTCACTAATCTCGTGCTCGCGCCGATTTTTATATCCCCGTGATCAAACACTTGTCAAGAATTGGCCGACAACAAGACTTTTTACAATGGTCTGCCAAGTGGCTGGGAAGGAAACCTTTTAGAGAGTTAGCGTGCTCCCTCAACCGATCATTCATGCATCGCCCTGTTTGGCCAATGTCCAGAAGTAAATAATATCTTGTAGAGAATCGCTAAAACACATTCAACATGGCACATAGCTTGTTTCTTAGTGCATGCTTCTTTCTTAGGTCCTTCGCTGTTCACCATGCGACATAGGCCAGCGAGCTTGTCGCGTGCGACGCAGAACGCAACTCCGACACCTATTTTTCCAGCGACCTTCTTTAGCCTATGGGAAAGTTCGTGTACGTAGGGAATAACAGCCTTGTTAGAATGAGGCTTGTTGAGTTAGCTGTTGCTTTGTGTCTTATCAGGCAATCTTAGTGACGTTAGGAGAGTCTCGGCAATAGAAGTTAGCAGGGGATTAGAAAAGTCTGCTTGTTGGAGGCGGTGAACTTAGAACGAGAAACTGCACTCTACCTGGCGGTGACAAGAGTCAGCTAGAATTGCTTTTAGGCAGGAAAAAGCGATGCTTAGCTTGACTAGCTTAGAATTGGTGGACGTAAAAAGAAGAAGGCTTTTCCTTGAGCAAGGTTCGTACCACTAATATTCATGGTCAACCACAAAAAGCATTTCCAAGTCTAGGCATCGTAACTTGTCGGCATGAATTAAATTCCGACTTTAATTCTAGTTGCTTCATTTCACGCCGAAAAATATCAAATATCTCACCGGTGCAGATGTGTGCATTGGCTCATGTTTGGCACCGGTTCTTTGTGACTTTTTACTCGCGCGGTATGAAAGAAGTCTCATGGCTAACTTTGATCATACGAGTACAGTTAAAGTGTTCGGCTACGTTGACAACTTTTTAGTGTTTTACTGCATTGATCAATCTGGCCCTCAGCGAACCACCAATGAGATATTTGACGTTTTCGGGTGTGAAATGAAGAAACCAGATATAACGTCGGAGTTTATTTCTGATGACAAGCTAGGACAAGCTAGAATTAGAAATGTTTTTTTTGTTGATGATGTGTGTTGGCGGTACGAGTCATGATCAAGAAAGAACCTCCTTTTTACGTCCGCCCATTCTAAGCTAGTCAAGTGAAGAATCGCTTTTTTCCTGCCTAAAGGCAATTCTAACTGGCTCTTGTCACCGCCAGATAGAGTGCAGTTTATCGCTCCAAGTTCACTGGCTTCAACAAGCAGGCTTTTCTAATCCCGAGCTAACTTTCATTGCCGAGACTCTCCTAACGTCACTAAGAGTGCCTGATAAGAGACAAAGCAACAGCTAAGTCAACAAGCCTCATTCTAGCAAGGCTGTTATTCCCTAAGTACACGAAGTTTCCCAAACGCTAAAGAAGGTCACTGGCAAAATAGCTGTAAGAGTTGTGTTCTGTGCACGCGATAAACTCACTGGGATATGTCTCAGGGTCAACAGCGAAGGACCTAAGAAAGAAGCATGCACTAAGAAACAAGCTATGTGCCATGTTGAATGTGTTTTAGCGATTCTCTACAAGATATTATTTACTTCTGGACATTGGCCAAACAGGGCGATGCATGAATGATCGGTTGAGGGAGCACGCTAACTCTCTAAAAGGTTTCCTTCCCAGCCACTTGGCAGACCATTGTAATAAGTCTTGTTGTCAGCCAATTCTTGACAAGTGTTTGATCACGGGGGATATAAAAATTGGCGCGAGCACGAGATTAGTGAAGCTTTCTATATTCAACAACTTGGTGCTTCCTGTGTTAGCGTACCCTCAATTTTTCTTAACTGCTTTGAAGTTAGTTATCTGGGGTCCACTTATATGACCGGTTATTGATAAGGTAGGCCATAAGGTGCATGTATGTGCGATTCTGCTTATGGTGCGTGGTTATGCGCAGATTCTGTTTTGTATATATTGCAGTTGGTTTGCAATAACCTTTGGTTGTTTGTTCAGGGCTCTGTTCTCGTCTCTTCTTTCCCTTCTTGTCGTTTGCGCTGTTAAGCACTTTCTTTGTCTAACATACAGCACCAACCAGCCGTATCAAGCACTTTGTTAGTCTTGGAGGCGTATGTGCTAGTGAAATTGCACTAATATTACTGTACTTCAAACACTTTACACATGAACTTGTACTTAACATGTAGGCAAATTTTGGTATAGAAGCAAGGAGCAGTACTTTGAAACTACCTTCCCGCAAACCACACTGAAACGACATTCCAGTCAGTTCAGAAGGCAACTACGTGAGCGAAAATTTTTTTCTTTAGAAAATATTTTACTGTTTCACTGTTTTCAATGCAGTAAATCATCACAATTTTTTTCGAATACATTCGAGATGGTCGCTAAAATATCTGGGATGTTTGGCGTGGATTGACCCATAGTAAATTAACCTTTTAAGCTGGAGACATCTAGGCCGTCTCCAGTTTATCATACAACTCTAACTATGCATTGTACACAGTTTTCTACACGCACTGCTGTTAATGTGATGGCAAACTGATACTCATATTGGAAATATAAATAGGTATATAGGACACATAGCTTGAGATGAAGCCTTTCCTATTAGAGGAATGTTCCTAAAATGTACAAGATAATTGGTGCACCCTATGAGTAGCGTCCACCACTGCTGCAACCCTTTGAGTGAGGTCGTGAGCCCGGAACAGCTGCTTTCAGGTTGTGATGAAGAGTGCACTACATCGTCAGCACCCAGTCCATCGTAGAAGACGCAGTGTGCTTTCCTTTCAAAATTCTGCATGTAAGAGATGCACAACATTCAACTAAGCATTTAAAAAATACTGGGAACAATCAGGACCTCATTATGATGTGTCATATAATAAAAAGCTCTAGCTTCCCCACTTTCAGCTTTACCACTATTCACGTTCACGTTTAAAAGCATCTGTGCATATTAGTATATGAATGCAAGTGCCATGTTTGAGTCTAGACCATGGTGGTGGTGAAAAAGTACTTCTCTCTTGAATCATGCACCTACCAAGAAGTTTGAAATATACCGGGATGCTCAAATTTCAGCACTTTTACCAAGTTTTCTTGCTTGGCTAGAATACTCTAACCAATAGGCCACTACAATGGGTAATACAAAAAATATATAAACCCATTCAGACAGAAAAGTAGCAATATTGATCATTTACTTTGAAAAATTGTTGTGTAGACATGTACACATCAGAGATGTAAAATCTACTGTGTAAAGCTAGTGTAAAACATCGAGCAAGCCCCAATCTGAAAGGATCAACAGCACTTACAAAATGACAACTGCTGCTGGAAACACAGCACTGTGTATTTGTGAAAGCTCACCTCTAAATTTCTTCTCCAGTTACATAAATTTGGTGTAGTGGATAATTTTACAATATGTCTTTCGCAGGTTGCTTATTGGTCAACAAAATGATTACTTTAGGCGATGAGTAAAACTGACTACTCTCAAAAATAAATAAGACGTGCTAATCTTATTCTTCGAGTGCATGCATAAGCAGCTCATTCGCAGTTAATTTTTTTTAATTCATAAAAGCATCCATGCAACAGATAATGTATCACAAGTTAAATATATGCTCAATAAGCTCTGAACTGTTGGACTATAAATATCTATAATTAAAAAAATTCAAGACTTATTGGAGAATTAGCTAACAGGAATATATGAATGAAGGGCTTATTAGTTGTATCAGTGCGTTTACATTCGTAAGGATGAAACCTGCACAGACAAAATCCATGAAACAGACAAGAGCTGTTAGTTCTGCCTGCTTTCATTTACAGCCACATGTGTCGCCATCCTCATTTTGTTTTTCGCGAGCGTGTTCTTTAGTGGCTAACTATGCCTACACCATTATCATCTGTGCTGTATAAGTCTAACTGAATGTTTTGTGTGGGTGTTTGTTGGTACACTTTGGCTAAGCTTTCATATGTAACCACAGCACCAAAACCCTACACCAATATGTACAGAAATATTCTATTCTACAATATTCTATGTGCTGCACTAGAATGGTGCAAAAATGCAAAATGATGTGTGCAACTGAGTGTGGCTGTTCAATCCCTTATTAAAGCAGATCAATATTTCTATATCCTGATTATTTACGATATACTAGTATAAATATAAACAAACCTAACAAGGCATAAAAAGCGCAAATCACTAACCAAACAAGGTACATATAAATTCTTTGGTTAGCTGCACGATTTTTAACAAAACACATGTTTGCCGCTGCAAACAACAAACCCTTTGATGCCGCTTGATGCCTAACAAACCCTTTGATGCCGCTGCAAAGCGCAGGCATCAAAGGGTTTTTTTTTTTGGGGGGGGGGGGGGGGGGGGGGTTAACGTCCCAAAACCACAATATTATTATGAGAGACGCCGTAGTGGAGGGCTCCGGAAATTTCGACCACCTGGGGTTTTTTAACGCGCGCCCAAATCTGAGCACACGGGCCTACAACATTTGCGCCTCCATCGGAAATGCAGCCGCCGCAGCCGGGATTTGATCCCGCGACCTGCGGGTCAGCAGCCGGCATCAAAGGGGTACGATACAAAGTTTAAGTATTTTTGAATTGTTGCTTTAAATGGCGTATTTACTCGCATTAAAAACGCAGCCCTATCTTCAGTAATGGAAATCTGGATTTTTTTGCCTCCCGTGTAATACACAGGCCCCATTTGTCCACTGCAGTCCCCCTAACTGACAACTGGCGCCTCCTTTACCGTTGATCTGCTTCGTTTTTTTTATTATTATTATTATGCCATTTATTTCGCCCACCTCGGCTCGCTCACTCCCCCCACCCCTTTTTTTTTCTCACCCGCTGCCGCATGCCGTAAGGTCTATCTGCGCGCGGCACATCCCCCCGTTTTCTTTGACCATGCGCCACAGCGAGGTTCACGAACACTGCGACTGTTCAGACATCGCAGCTGATAAGCACACAGCGAGCGATGGTCACGAAGTTACCGGCGCCAAGAGACGGTCACTTCCTGCAATTACGAGTATCGCGGGCAAATCGGGAGTTGGCAGGCAGGCACGCACTTCTGCACTTCGTTGTGCGCATGCACGAAAGCTTACCTTGTCGGCAATAGCACGAAATCCAAAAGCGTTCTCCATGTAGCTCCCAGCGTACACTCCGTTGATTGCTTGATCGGAAACACTCTGCTTGCAGCGTGCACAAGCTTCAACGAAAGCCGTTGACAGAGGACACACACTCCGCCGCACCGAAGTTGTTCTGTACTTGCCGACACGCCACAGATTGCAGTGACACGTACTGTATCTAGTGTAAGCGCGAGTTAAACTGTGCAAGTCGTATAAGTACGCATCCTGGACAAAGCAAGTGAATAGTAAAATAGTAAACCACCATCAGCCTGCAGCAAACACGCACACGACATGTCACGACCCAATTAAAAGTCTGCCTGTTGACGATGGCGATGCGCAGTTGCCCCGAGACCTCAAAACCAAAACCGAAATTCATAGCAGTACCGTTTTATGATATAATTTCCAAGCTATGTCAAGCCTCCAAGATATAGTGTAATATTTTATGCTTGACAACATATTTATTTGCTAGCAGAGCTTCAAAGTCTTTTTTTTTTGCCACTGACGTGTGCAGGCGGCAAATGCGTAGCCTTCGTAATGTACATTTTTCTTTTCCCGGGTGAGGCGTTATTGCGGCGTTGTTTCGACATTTTGGAGTCAAAATTTGTTACTTGCGGAACATTGATATAAATAAAAAGTTAGGGAAGGGCGGCAAGGAGGTTGTTCCACATCTCCTACCCTTTTTTATGTTCGTTTGAGGAGCTTTCGTTTGAGGAGCTATGTTCGTTTGAGGAGTCTCTCGTAGTACGTAATCACCAGTGGTACATACCCGAAATAGGTATAACATTTTACCTCCAAGGTGGTGCCGGTGAGAGATTTCTTCTGTGCGTTGAACAATAAAAAATAGTGCTCAATTTACATGCCAATGGCTGCTAATCGGGAATGAGAAACAGGAGCATTCGGCTTTTAGTCAACGCGCACGCTGCGATCCCCATTAGCAGCCTAGGGCATGTACATTGAGCACTATCGGACAAGAAAGGGTTGCTACATTATACTCGCTGGGTGTAACCTCCTTAGTTTAAGAAAGATTTAGCTAGCGTTGAGCCGCAGGGCCATGAATACAATGAACTAGTATATACCATGAATGAATTTGAGGTGGTTAAAGGGGGGAAGCAGATACGAAGCGCAAGCCGTAAGAAATTAAAAGCTGAATCCTCCTGGCTCTCATTTAACATTAGCAGCCACTGGCATGTACATTGAGCACTATCTGACAGGAAAAGGTTGCTGCGTTATACTCGCTGGGTGTAACCTCCTTGGTTTTAGAAAGGTTTAGCGAGCATTGGGCCGCAGTGCCATGAATACAGTGAACTAGTATATACCATGAACTCAAGGTGGTTGAAGGCGGGAAATAGACCCGAAGCGCAAGCCGTAAGAAAGTGTGCGTGTGCCACCTCTCGTTTAGTCCTTGGAATGTCCATTGAATGGCGGTGCTTCTATATGGGGAATATATGATAAAGAGATGCGAGATGGTGGGACTTGGAGTGTTGAATAGATGGACGAACGGACACACAGATAGATGCATGGATGGACGCATGAACGGACGCAGGGGCGGATGCGTGAACGAACGCAGAGACGGGCGCACGAACAGACGCATGGACGGTCACACAGATGGATGCATGGACGGACTAATGCTTCGCCCTACTCTCCATCATTCACTCCGTGGATATGCTGCCATTTTTTAGTAGGAATTCCAAAAAGTTAATCCATGAATTAAGTCGTTGAACATGTGAGGAATCTTATGAATATTGTAAATAGGGGGTGGTTTAATAAATATAATGCATAGCACGATATATTTTGGCGAATGAAACGGGAAATGAAAACGAATGCCGAAACATCGATCTTTTCACCATACTTTTAACATGTGGTTTCATTGCATCCGTTGAGATGTGATATGTATTGATGCTCTAAAATATATACATATATGATAGGTGTAACGTTCAAGGAAACACCCTTGGGTGTAACTTGCGAATATACACCTACAGTACACCTACAATTGACAAATGGGTGTACAAAAGGTAGAATTGCAGAAATTACACCCGTGCGGATAAGTTTGGCAGAAATAATAGGTGTAAGATGGGTGATTTATTGAAAAATCCACCCTTAAGGGTGTGAAATGATTTGCAGTGTAGTTGTCTGGCTGATTTTTCTTTCCAGCTTTGAATACTGGAATAACCCTGGCAATATTCCAGTCTTCAGGTAGTTTTCCGGTCGGCAATGATTGAATAGGTTTTCTGCATAGTATTTCACTTGAAAGTGGTAGGGTGTTTTTCAATATCTTAGCGTTTAAATTATCTACACCCGCCGATGTTGGCAGTTTAAGGTTATTTATGAGACACGCAACTCCATCCTCGGTGACCATTATTGGTGTCATGTAAGGGTAACCTAAACCTGGAACATAAGGCACATTTAGGTGATCTTCTTTAGTAAATACCGACGAGAAAAATTTGTTCAACTCGTGAGAGCATTGCTCATCCGTTAGTGGTGTGTTGTCGTCATTGAAAAGACAGATTTGTCGAGATTCATTTCCAGGAGCTATGGTTTGCCAGAACTTTCGTGGGTTCGACTGGAAGAGGGAGGGTAGGTCATGTGAGTAGTACTTGTTTTTGGCGGAACTTATAGCTGATGAATATTCTTTCAGGCATGTCTTGTACCTTTCCCAGGAAGACGCGCTGGGTGAATGTTTGGCTGCTGTGTAGAATCGCGTCATTTTATTTCGCAGTTTGAGTAGTGATGAAATGAACCAGGGATTTTTGTTATCGTGAGCAATAGAGATAAGAGGCACATACCTGTCCACCAACTCTAACATTTTGTTCTCAAATGCAAGCCAATTTTCAGCCACAGACTAAAGAGAGAAAGATTGTGTAAAAGACGGATGGAAGAAGGCCACTAATTCATTGTTTATGCCTTTGTAGTCCGCTCTAATGTAGTTACGAATGAACTTTGTAGTCATGAAACCTATGTTTGGTCGCGGTCTGTGGATGGTGAGTTGCAGAGATTGCGGTCACTAAAACCATCACAGTATTCGATTGTGCCTATCGTATCAGGGGCGGTGATTAGCACCAAATCTAGAATATTAGTACCACGTGTGGGTTTATTTACCACTTGTGAGAAGTTGAACTCCAACGAAAAGTTAATGAAATCAGTTGAAGTTTGGCAGGGCGATGATAAAGTGGGCAAGACAATATTGGGTAAGCTAAAGTCACCAAAAAGGCACACGTGATCCGTAGGACATCTCTTGATTGCGGCCGAGATGCTCTTTCACAAATCATCTTGAAATAGCGGTCTAGCATCGGGTGGACGATAGAAAACGCCTATTATAATATGTTTTTGGTGTGAGCCGTACATGCTGCCCATATTAGTTCGAAATTAGAGAACGTATCAATTACAAATGATGCGATGTCATTCCTAATAGTCAGCAGTACTCCTCCACATCTCCTTTGTGTGCGGTCACGCGTGTAAATGGTGTAGTTCTTATCAAACAGCAATTCCTTGTCCCTGATATTAGGGCACAACCAAGTCTCTGTAAGTACTACGACCTTTGGACAGCTGTCATCTAGGAAGGATGACACTAGGCCGCATTTCGGTAGAAGGCTTCTGATGTTAGTGAATAAAACTGATACCAGAAAAGTGGAGGTGGGTTTCGATGGTTCACTACGACCACACTTATTCCTCTTTCTCTCTAGATATCATGAAGATAGAACAACAGAGTTCGTGGAGGAGTCAAAACGTATGTCTATCTATTCGGAGCTTATCAACCAATAGTCTATAAGGTTTAGCCTTTCCCCTGGCATATTCCAGCAATTTCCTTCTTGCTTGACGTGTTGGGGCCGAAAAGTCTTCACTTATTCCAAATTTTGACCTTTTTAGTTTGCGGGCGGAAGCCAGAATGTTTTGCTTGTCCTTAAAGGTGGTCATCTTTGCTAAAATAGGCCGACATTTGTTTGAAAGAAAGCGACATAATTTATGTACCTTATCAAATTGTGCACCTGTCATAGTGATGTCAAGATTTTTGGAACAGAAGGATATGATCTTTAGGTCAGTCGCCGTACAATCTTCCTTCTCATCATCTTCACTGCCAAAAGAGTATATTGGAAGGTCGCATTCTGTTTTCGGTATCTTCGCATCGTGACGTTATGCTTTTTAGTTGATTGGCGATGTCCGAAACATTTGAGGCGTTTGTTTCAATAGGAGCGGCCGCAGCGTAGACCACCTCCAGTGTCCCGACCCTTTCAATTAAACTCTTGATTTTAAGGTCAGTCGCAACCTGTTTTTCTTTTACGCCCTGTAGTTCCTGCAGTATAGCGTTCTGACCTTCCTCGATTCCGCGAACTGTCTCCAGAACCAAAGCCAGGGAGCACGACAGATTGGCAATAGCGGGACCTGGGTCCAGCTCTACGTCTCCAGCGACTAAAAGTAGCCGATCAACTATACTAGAATACGTCGAGGCAGGAAGGAGCAACAATTACTTAGTAACGTCAAAAACATGAGGTGGGCACGACACCGCAATGAAACAACGGTCAGAGGTCCTAACGCTATAGGCATGATTCAAATAACTAACCTGCGTTAGCAGTACCGGTAAGTGAACCATTGTGGCAGTGGTGTTGTGCCCAACTGCGAGAGTCAGAGGTAGATGGTTATATCCCACGCCGTTATCTTCGATGATGGCCGCTGTCGACCCACGTGACCAAGCCTGATCACAAAGACCAGCAGCGCCAAGCGAGATAATGCCCACCGAGGCAGACAGTGTCGACCCGTACAGCTGAGTGCAGGAATGGCGCACGGAAAGCCATGATCCTGTAATGACTTTTATAATCACGACATGCTGTCATGCAGCATCATGACTACATGCCACATTGACGATGCGCTCACTGCAGTTTTGCAAGCTGTACGTATGCCAAATTTGGTATTACGTGACGCCAATAGATTACGAAGGTATGCGACTGGTGCAAACATTATAATCATGAGATGCATATCGTGTGAGAACATGACTACATGCGACAGTCAAGGTACCTATACATTTTGACGTGACCCAGTGCACGTGCTCGCCGACGTTCATTTCGTCGCGTCATGCCAGCGACGAAAGTATCAAGGTACCTATACATTTTGACGTGACCCAGTGCACGTGCTCGCCGACGTTCATTTCGTCGCGTCATGCCAGGCGCCACTCCTGCCATATACTCGTAGGTGCGCGCCGCGCTGCGTTGCTTTGACGCATGCATGTTTCAGCGCACCCAGCGTCCTTCCGTCACAAAACTAGGGTGATGCAGTGTTGTCTGGGTAACGGATCGGCGAGAAATGCAGCATTACGCACCGGTTGCCGTCGGGCCGCGCCGATGAACGCTGGTCGCGCCTGGCGTCAGACTATAGAGTGCTCGCGTTTTGCTAACGTAGCGTCGCTGTGCCCTGCGTGCGCGCGTCAACGCTACATGAGGGTGTATTGGGCCCTTCCTGATGCGCTTGCGGCTGTTTTGCTGGTTCCACAAATACAAAATTGCTGCTACGTGACGTCAATGGATGACGGAATATATGACTGGTGCAAACATGATAATCCTGGCACGCGTGTCATGTAAGAACATGACAACACACCATGCTCATAGTGTGCTCGTGGCCACTTCGCTAGCTCAACATATACTAAATTTGGTATCACGGGACATGAATAGAAGACGAAGGTAAACGACACATCCAAACATGATAATCATGACAGGGAAGTCATGTACGGCATCATTTACCTCCAGCTCTTAACGTTGCGCTGATTTTAAAGTGACATATCAACATTTCTCAATTGTGCTTCACATATCATCGATTCTCACTGTACGTGGTAACTGCCAAGTTTTCAAAACTGGCAACAGCGACAACAGACTTTTGACAATAGGCAAGAGACAATAGAACCTAATGCCAGGGCGTTACTAGGCACGCGTGTCGTAGTAAAACCGTATTCAATGTCATTGCTTGGGAGCTTAAACTCCCGATGGAAGCTAGAAATAAAAATCAGAACCAAGCAAAGGCATCGTGCGTGGCAGTCAAGCCCACTACTAAAAACGGACGTCAGCGCTCGAAACTTCTTCGAAAAACGCTCTACACAGGCATTGTGTGGCAAGAAGGCTACAGTTGTAGTTAGAGTATAAGCTATTCGCTTTGATAACACTGTAATGACTTTTATATTCGTACTCTAAAGACTCACCAACTTATTGGCCCCGATGACTTACCGTGGCGCCCCCTTCGTGATGATGTCACTCATAGGATGCCTGGTTGTGTTGTCTGCTAGAACACCGCATTTCCTGCGTTTTTGCTGTGGACACCATGCATCCTTCCTTTTCTTTTAAAGCTCAGTACCAAATGAAGTTTTATATCTGATAATACCGGCAAGCAAACTATGAATCCGCGTCTCCAGACGCACTCTCATGTCTAACTTTTATGGTAAAATCGCGACTAAGAACCGGTGCTGCCATGGGGGACGATGCAAATGCAGCCACGGAGAACGATGCAAGCAAGGCGAGCGCACGCATCCTATCTGTGACGTCAAAATGATCGCAGCGCTGGCCCCTCTAGCGAAAGCCCTCACGGCCAGTATTCAAGCGTTTCCCGACCGCAGTGCAATGCGCTGACAATAGCTAGTTGTGGTGGCCATATAATAACAACATAACATGCACCGTGTTGTGATCAAACTCACGGTTGTGCTCATATCGAAGTGTAGGCCTTAGAAAAATTATCAGCTACCCTTTAGGCGCCGTTGTAGCCGACGTGCCTGGTAAACTTTTACGGTGCCGACTAAATAACTTACACATATACGTCGATCCTACCCATAACGGTGTGCTCTATGCAAAAAAATAAGGAGAGTGTAACAGACCATTCAATGACATATTTGCATGTACTTGATTCCTACAGCCCACCTGACATGCGAAAATTCTGTTAATACCCGAGGCAATATCTAAGAAAATTCGGCGGTAATCAGGGATTTTAAATTTAAAGCGCGAACAATTATCCCACATTTAAAACGAGGCAACCTCTCCTGTCGTGCTGTTGACAAAGATCAGGTGCTGCTTTAGTACCAAGAAGACAGAGTTTATTGTTCCTACAGCGTTCTCCGGAGACTTGGTGATATTTCAGCTGATACCACTGACTTCTTGCTCGAGCATTGTACCAGGTAATGGGCACAACTTTAAGGTATGTGAGCTCCACGAAAAGCACTGTGTGGTGTCAACTTTGATATATCTATAAATGTTCACGCTAGAATGATCAACACTAAACGTGCATGAGTTAGCAGAAGGCCTGTTTGTTTGAAATGTTTCATTTTTTCTTCCTTGCAATAGACAAGAGTAATGTGGTAGTGAACGTTTTCTTATTAATAAAGTATCATTCGGTATTTGAAGAATTCGATGGAGGCGTACTTCAGACAGAAAAATTATTCGTTAAAAATAGCAGCCATATGCTCTACTACGTTTTCAACCCCTTGTGTTCCTATGACAATATCTCGCGCTTTTCTTTAACATAATACGTAATAATTTAGTCTCGTATGCACGAGAAACACGTGCGTGAGTTGTGAGCCTCAGGTTGTGAACGACTAAAGTCGATGAACTTGGGAGACGCCTCGAGGCGTCTCTCAAGTTCAACTGGGGCAGCAACAGCTGTCTTAATAAGTATTTTCTTATGAAATGAGAAGAAACAAGTGCCGTCATTGCAGTAGTACAAAGCCAGTTGACACTTCTCTTTGTTTAAACATTGGATGACGTGTTTGGGAAGCACGCCCTCCAAAAAATGCTTTGATGCTTTACAGAACAGTGAATCACAAGCATTATCAAGTAAGGTAGCCACAGAAGGTCTGAAATCATTCGTGTGTCATATTTGTGCACCTATGCGCAAGCCGTAGTTATCCATAGTCAGGGATGCTTGGTTTAGCTGCAATGAGGCCATTTTATTGTGTGATTATGATTCTTCTTTTGTAGCACCGAAAGGCGGGCGAGTTGGAACTTATCCTTGTTACGCAAATTCTTATAGGTGCAGAGACACTCGCTGCCGGGGACGTGAGTGCGAATAACGAAGTGCAACTTGAGCTCTATGACATTGTTCGGGTAAGTGCTCTTCGCTGGGAAGCTTGAATACTCTAATATACGACGCTTACTGTGTTTTCAGGTTATTAGACCATTCCAACATGCCAACACCGGCATTGAAAATTCTCGGTTGCTGCATGTTGGCATCGTTGATGGATGTGGGGGAACCAAAACCTGCAGCCAGGAATCTTTGTTTCGGGGAGGGCCCAATTGCTGGTGACATTGACTATTTGAAAAACACCCCTTTGCATTACTTATTTCAGTGAAAGGACACCCTCTATCAGCATTGGGGCGGGGACTAGGGCATGCTTTTGCCCACGCACTTGATGGAAACAATAGAGGATAAAAATGGAAGTATAGGGAATCAAAAATTATATGAATAATGAGGAATGAGGTGCGGTGGTCAGAACGGCTATTGATGGCAAAAATGATAGAAGTGGTGCCACTTGGTGGTGGAGGGGCGAGCTTCATTTGGTGCTCAAGATGACAAACCAAGGTAAAATTGGAAAATGCCAGCTGATAGTGGCAATGCCAGATATGATTTCATGACTTGATGAAAAAACTGCTTGATGTTGGCATGATGGAAATAATACGATGGAGTCAGTGAAATGTGTCATTTCTTAAGCTTCCCCGTCGAATATGGAGGAAAATGTGTTTACAATCCAAAGAAGCGACTGCCGTTCTTTATGGCATCTAGCCCCTGTTTTCAATTGTGGGCCCTCAGTAACTACCTCGATGTTTGTGAAGCACAGCAGCCTTGAATGTTGACATTGTGGGCATGTATTTATTTATATTCTGCAACCGCGATGTGCAGTTGTATTGTGATGCTTACAAGTCCCGAGGTGTGAATGTGAACATAAGCAGTAAAGTGTGTTACATGACCGCACAGATGTCGAGAAGGGAATAGGCTATTTCTTTGCGATTCACCCTTCCAACGAGTAAAGGAGAAAAGAGCCGCCACTTAATATTGCCGGGCTAACAATGCCTGCGAAACGTGAAAAGAAGTCATGGGACGGACCTCGAGCGCCCTGCTGTAGTGCTGCAATAGACTTTGTTTAAAACGCAGAAACTATAACAGCGCTAGACGTGCCGTACAGGAAACAATTTTGTCGGTGGTTTCTGAAAGTGTTCTTCATCTCAGTGTTCATGTTTTGGGTTTCCAGCCCAAAATTATAAAAACATGTAATCAAAAATAATAAGTGTTAGTATGAGGAGAAATTAAAAAAAAATAGCCTGAGTACCTACAGGCAAGTGCTAGTAGTGCGCGTTTGGTTCGATTCGCACCGAAGTGTCTCAATTTCAAATTCTTTACTCAAGTTATGTGGGACACCCTTGATATGCTGCTGATGTTCTGCGAATGAAGTTAGTTGTGAGTTACACCTTGTTGTTCTGTTCTTATAGGTTCTTCCTTGGTGGTATGCATCTTTTTCTTTATTTGCATTTCAGTAGGCATGTATCAACTATCCAAATAAAAAAGTTTTATAAAGCCAAGGGTAACATGAAAATTACTTCGCAGCTTCTCTATAGGCAACCAGTACAATATCGGTGTTTAAAATTTTAACACATGTTTGTATGAAATGCAATATAGATTGCATGCACGTGACATGATAGTCATAGTTTCATAACGTACTCTTTCCCCAACATCGCCATTTTGACGTAAAGGCAGCATATTCACAGCGCGTTCAACCTGCGTCAATATAACAATGCAGCGAGAATTTTTTTGGCCTCTGTCGGTCAATAACAAGAAAACTTCGACAGCACTGAAATAAACGCTAATGCACAAAAAAAAAGCTGACACAGGCAAGCGCTGTCCTACGTGTTTACTATCGCGCTGTCTATATTTTCTTGATGACGAAATGCCAGCTCGCCCAAACACTCCCTTTAATCGGTTACGTCAATAAACAAAATTTAATGACATAATATTAGCATTAACACATGACGTCACAAATTTTGTGTGTGTCATGTGGTGCCCAACACTGCAGTTTCTGTGACGTTTGTGCAAGTCATCTATGCAAGGAATCACTCATCCTTTACATCACATATAAAGTTAAGCATTTTTACTTTGTTTTTTAGGGCTTGAATCACACGCAAAGAGAACATGGCTGTTTGAAAAAAAAAGTGCAAAGGTTATAAACATTACAAAAAGCCGGCAGAACATTTATTCTAGCAAATTATTTCATGTCCGACTATAGCTACGTTGTGGAGGAATTTTGTCGTTTCGCCATTTCAATGTATCGCCATTTTGGTTTATTGGCATTTCAAATTTCGGTTTTCCCTCAATTCTGCTTATTCTAATTTCTGCGTTTGAAGTTTTAGCATACCGATTATTCGTCATTTTTAATTTCGCTGTTTTAATGTCTATAAAAAGCGGAAAATCAAGAGGCTGAACTATGGCAAGGCCGATTGTAGGAACGCCCTAAAATATAATGCTTAAAAACTTAATGCTAGGTATAACAGGGAACGAAAGAATTATTTTTCTTTTAATAGTTTTTGGTGGTGGTCTAGCCTTCTTCGGAGGACGTAAGTGAAATGGCACGTCCCGCAGCAGAGGGCAGCCAGCCCAAACAGTTTGGGGGCCCGAAAAAAAAAAGAAAGGAAAAACTCAGAGAAAGAACCAGCAAGAGAAGCGGCAGTGACTAAGGCTTTGCTAAAATGTTCATCAGTGAGAAGAAAAAAACCGGAGGCGGAGTGCCACTGGAAGCGGTCGAGTAGCCATTGCATTGTTTCGAGAGTTAGAGTTTAAGTTCAGGTATTGACGCCTTAGCCGCCTTCTGGCCCGACACCCATGTCAATGCTCGTGCTGGAAGCCTGAGAGCACCGCGCATCTACGGACACATTACGTGTCACAGCAGAAACACGTCAGATAGGCGTCGCCATTTGCCTCTTTTCGCACACCTTAGGCTTTATATATAGGCTGCCTTCTGGCTTCGAACACTATTCCGCTTGCTTCTAATGATCTCTGAAGCATTCCGTATCTGTTATAGTTCTTCAGTATCCGTTTACTTTTTCTGCACGCGCGCCCGTTTAGTGGCTGTCGTCTTAATGTCCACCTTGTCGCACGTACGCTTTGACTGCTAGGGAACGTACCTCATCCTTGTTACATTCATTCAGAGAGATCGATTGTCGAGTGAAGAGTGAGCGATTGCTAAAAGACATTGAAATTTCACTGCTCCTTTCTTGCCTTTGCTGCACTTTAGCACTTGGTTCATGCGCTCGCATGAGCCTCCAATACAGCAACCTCGAATGGGCAGCATTTTCGGCTTATATGCAAAATGTGTTGGTGAGATTTTTTGGTGCAAAATCATAAAAAAAGTATGCTTCCTTTGTGTAGCGCAAAAATTATTGATGTCGGAAAACAATGCTTCACTAGCGTGACAAAGTAGCACTGGCATGATAAAATAGAATGAACTGCTAAGCTGCTATGATCACTCACGATATGCTATAGCATGTGTAAGTACCTAGCACAGCTTTATTTACTACTTGCGAAACATGTTGTAACAAATATTTTCATCACGCTTTTTTGTGATGAAATTTTACTCACCTTCTTAATTAAGAACGTTGTGCATTACGAAGATACTTCTGCTGTGAACGCTTCTACCTACGCAGTGACATTAGCATATTGGCTTGACAAACAGAAATTACGTTTTTTACGGCACTTTGCTTTTTATGGGGTGTTCTAGAATTTCTTTTAATGTTAGGTTTGCTACCTGACCATAAGTAGGTAGGTGTGTAAATTTGTTTTGCAGTTTTACAACAACACTGAGCCTACATGTACGACTATGTCCTCTGATAGAAGTACTCCTACTTGTGAAGTGGACCTTCTGGAAAATATCATTGAGACTAATGTCACCTTTTTTAAATACTACTACCAAGAGACAAAAAAGTAAGTCACATGGTGTAACAGTAATAACTGTATGGTCATAACTTTTTTTGTTGGGATAGCAAATATATGGGAACCATTGACGAGGTTTTACCATCGACGTATGTGTTTACATAGGCGTCCGGCTTGATGTAAATTCCCAATCGCTAACATCCTCCCACACATCGCATGTCCCACTTTGCGCGAAATCGCGTGAGCGGGGGCGACAAACATGGCTGAAGCAGAAATCAAATGATCCAGAGCAAGTCCATCCAATATAGGGTCATCCGATACAACACCCCTCTTGTGAGGCCTGCCCTGAAGTGGTGCTACAACAGAGAGCAAACGCCCAGGGACACGCGGGGAGGGTGAGGTTGCTCGAGCAGCCACTGTGAACTTTGATCATGAGGGGGTGGTCATGATCCTGTTTAGGCCTTCAAGAACGTTAAGTTGATATACCGCATCGAAGGAAACATAGATCGGACGTGAATCACCCTCAGCATGCAACCGAGTTAAACAGTAAAGAAAGTTTATCCATTTCGAAAGCCGACAATAAAACGCTCTGTGTGCAGGCAACAGTGGTCTAGAAACGAAGATGCCAACGCCCAGCAAGCTCAAAGGGGCACTTTTGCTTGACAATGTGCTGACATTTCTTGATTGTCACGTCGAATCGCGTTGCTTCGTCAAGGGTGAAAAGGGCTGGCCAACGACTAACTCATTCTCACCAGCACAGAGACTAACTCATTCTCACCAGCACAGAGTATTTCGCTGACAAAACAGCGGAAATAGTTGTGCTGTGCGTGCAAACACAGAGCCTCTTCGACAAACGGCGCCAGATTTACGTCACGTTGCAGAACTGTCAAGCGAGCCCGATGTTAAAAAACGAACTGTTCATGTGTAGCAGGCCACTCCGAAAGGTACCAATTGTGCTCTACGTTGATCCATTGCTAAAGGCAAGGCCTTAACAGTTTTCGGTCTGCCCTGCAACAATTGTGCTGCTGATAGCATGTATCCTATTGCGTTCCGTTAACACGTCGTAAGACGAATACGCATGCCGCTTACTTGATTACCAAACAGAGCTGCGCATGGGGTCAATGTATCTTGAGACAACGCCCCCTGTATTTTATGAATTCCAGCCAGCTGCAGCCGATCCAGCTGCTCACCATCCTACGCTGTAGCCCTTTCTCGCTCTCTCCCATCGCCTAACCTTCGAGTGTGCTTTGCGGTCATGGGAAAAAGTACCCCATCATGCGGTGCCTCATGAGAGAAATCATATGAAGCAATACGTCTTCCATTCCTCATGTTCACAATATAGGCAGTCACGCTGACTCTGTGAAATATACGGTGTTTTGAGATAAAGTGTAGCCATGGGTGGCGCTATTCGGGCAACCAATGGGGAAGCGTCACTGCAAGGTTTCCGAATGCGCTGCTCTGTGACAGGGTGGCGGCATTTTCTGGAGCCAGAAGAAATCAGCATGAAGGAGCGAATCGGACAGACGTATGATACTGGTTGCTTGAAATGAGAGCGCACTACGTAGACAGGGACCTGTTGCTGTCTACCCTGTCCGCGTCTACGCAGTGCGCTCTCACTTCAAACAATCATGTCTCACCAACTTACCCATTAAACATATTACCAAAATATCATATTAGTGTGGCAAACTAGTCCATCGCATTTTTTGGGGCAAAGCGCTTAGGAGCATGTGTGAAGCGTGAAGTGCACCCCTTCATATAGCGTCACATCACGACCACTTCCTGAATTAAAATGAACCGACGGCTTCCGTTAAAAAATGCGCGTTCGCACTGGCATTGAAATAAAGCAGGCGTTACTGAAGGTAAGGCAAATCGTAGTTTCGATTGTAATAGGAGTGCTCCCATCTTTTCGCTCACCAATCCATGCAATTAGGTGACAAATAAATAGGTTCATGTGCATGAGAACACTAGATTCTTCATGTTGGCAGTGCTTGATATTCGAAGTCCATGCATGCACGCACGAAAATAATATATTCACGCATAGTACGCGCGCGCCAACCTATGGACGGGGTTGTTAGCCCCCACCCCACCGTCAAGTAATGTCAGTCGTGCAACTCTTGTGAAACTAATAATAAATATAAGAACTCCTAAGTAATCTAAGTAAGTTGTTCTTGAAATAACCTGTTAGGTTTCCAGAAATTTGCAATCGGGTATTCAGTGTAATGGTGATAAATGCAATACTCGGAAACAAGCCTGTTCTCCTATAGGTTGTGTTGCACTGTGTCGGAAAGGAACAAAGAGATGCACCCCCAAGTGGAACACTCCAAAAGGTACTATAGCTTTTCGCAGTTGCTCTTAAGTTTCTTGCGAGACCACGAGTCTAAACTGGCAGTACGCCACGTTTAATGAAAACACAACACCGTCTGTAGACACCGCAGAGCAAATGCAGGCATAACACCAAACGTTTCGCAATAATTAGTATTGCTACGATACTGAGGGGGCGCGTGGAAGAAGAGGAGAACGAGGTTGGCACGAGCGGTGATCGGATCCTGTGTCAATCCCATGGCGAGTATGCGACTCAGGTGCACTTATTTGCTTTTCTTTCTGCGCAAAGTCAAATATAGTAGCGTGCTTCGCAAGGACTTCGACCAAAGCTTGACGTTTTTCTGATGATAACGACTTGTTTACCATACTCAGAAAGTTGGCTTCTGTATGGTACGTTGCACGAATAGGATCTACTCTCTCGTCACTTAAAGATGCAGTAAAACTGGTCGCATTTTGTTCGAAGCGGGTGAGTCGCATTCCGCAGGGTAGCATAACAGGTTCATTTGAATAGTTCGACACCCATAAGGCCGATCGCCTATCACTGATCGACAGAACACAATGTGGAAAAGCACATTTTTCTTGGCGCAATTGAGAGGAATGGGCTCCACAAGAACATCAAACTTTCCGGCGTCCGAGGCAGAGGCGTCAACGCGTATGGTCTTCATCAAGTTGGGCGGCAAGACAACATCCTCAATGACGGTGATAGATCCTTGACAGCACCTAGGATCGTCAGTAAATGCCGGTAGCGTAATCTCGCCAGCACCGCAATCTACAGTAGCCCCGCACTCGCGTAGAAAATCGATGCCCAGGATGATGTCATGGGTGGAGCTGGTCAGAACGGCGAATTCAGCCTCGAAGACCTTGTCCCAAAGTGACACTAACAACACACACACACCGATCGGAATTGTCCGAAAGAAGGGTGGTACATGACGATTCCGCGTGGATTACAGACGGCTCAACTCTGTTACTAAAGAGAATGTCTACCCGCTTCCCATGATTGATGATGTCATCGATTGTTTACATTCGGCATCGTACTTCTCCTCCGTGGATTTGAGATCTGGTTATTGGCAAATTCCCATGCACCCGAATGACAAAGAGAAAACGGCCTTCATAACCCCAGATGGTCTATTCGAGTTCAATGTAATGCCGTTTGGCCTATGCAATGCTCCAGCCACGTTTGAGCGCTTCATGGACTCTGTGTTACGTGGACTAAAGTGGGAAGTTTGTCTTTGCTACCTGGATGACATTATAGTTTTTGGCCGTACATTCGATGAACACAACCATCGTCTAGACATTGTTCTCAACTGCCTTGAGAGAGCTAAGCTCACCCTGAACTCTAAGAAGTGTCACTTTGGCAGCCGTGAGACTCTCGTGCTCGGTCACCTGGTGGACAAGCATGGCGTTCGACCCGACCCCTAGAAAGTCGCAGCAGTCAGCATCTTCAAACAACCTCAGTCGGTACGAGAGTTGCGAAGCTTTTTGGGCCTATGCTCGTACTTCCGTCGCTTCGTGCCTAGGTTCGCCGACCTCGCTTACCCTTTGACGTCCCTACTCAACAAGAACGCACCTTTTCGGTAGTCAACAGAATGCGAGTCGTCTTTTTCGCAACTCAAGTTTGTTCTTACGTCAGAGCCCGTACTTCGCCACTATGACCCATCTGCTGCTACAGAAGTTCATACCGACGCCAGTGGTGTAGGTATTGGCGCCGTCTTGGTCCAACGCCATGGAGCTGGTGAACACGTCGTTGCCAATGCCAGTCGCTGTTTAAGTAAACCGGAGCGAAGCTATACTGTCACAGAGCAGGAATGTCTCGCGGTCATATTCGCCGTGCACAAGTTTCGCCCTTATATCTATGGACGCCGATTCTCGATTGTCACGGACCACCGTTCTTTATGTTGACTCACTCGACTACGGGACCCATCTGGTCGTCTTGCTCTTTGGGCGTTACGATTGCAAGAACACAACTTTGAAGTCTGTTACAAGAGTGGTCATCGTCATGCCGACGCCAATTGCCTTTCATGACTTCCCCTTCCGACAACCGAGTGTGACGCTGACAACTTCGATGAATATTTGCCTGTAGTAGATACTCCGTTTCCTGACCTAACAACTTTTGAGCAGAGCAACGCAATGACAACAGTCACGCTTCTTTCTTTATTTCCGTAACGAACGGTCAACGTGGTTTCGTCGTAAAGGCTGGCGTTCTTTACAAAAAGATTCCGGCGAAGGCCCTCGCCTACTTCTAGTTGTGCGTACAAGTCTTCGACAACACGTACTTCTAGCAATGCACGACGACCCAACATCTGGCCATTAGGGTTTTTCTAGGACATTTTATCGCACGCAAGAACGCTTCTTCTGGCCGAAGATGCGTAAAAGTGTGACTGCATACGTTGCGAGCTGTGAGCAATGTCAACGCCACAAGCGTCCTACAACTCCGCCAGCCGGACTACTTCATCCCATAGCACCCCCGAGTTCACCATTTGACGTCGTAAGTGTCGACTTGCTCGGCCCTTTTTCGCGATCAACGAACGGCAACCGATGGATTATTGTGGGCGTTGACCACCTCATACGTTACGCCGAAACTGCGGCGGTTCCTGCGGCAACGGCCACTCAAGTTTCACAGTTCAGGCTGTCACACGTTATATTACGTTATGGATCCCCCCATATCATCATCAGTGATCGCGGGCGGCAATTCGTTGCCGATGTAGTTGAAGACCTTCTTCGTCTTGCTTCGTGCCATTTTCGTCACACTACCCCGTATCACCCGCAGGCTAACGGTTTGACGGAACGAACAAATAGGACTCTCGTCAACATGATTTCCATGTATGTTGATTCTGGACACAAAACACGGGACGCGATTTTGCCATTTATAACTTTCGTTTACAACACTGCAAAGCACGAAACAACGAGATACAGACCATTTTATCGGCTCTACGCACGCCAACCCCGCACAACTCTTGACACTATTCTTCCTTTTTCCGAGACTGATCAACCTACTCTCGCCGAAACCATTTGCCGCGCCGAAGAGGCCCGGCGCATCGCCTGTCTTCAAACTTTCGTCTCACAGAAACGCTCCAAGAACCGTTACGACAGAAGTCACCGGCACGTATGGTTTGAGAAAGGGGATTTGGTGTGGCTATGGACGTCGCTTCGCAAGCGCGGCCTCTGCCAAAAGTTTCTGGCCAACTACACCGGTCCGTTTATTGTCCTGGAATGTCTCAGCGATGTCACGTACGTGATATCTCAGCTGTTGTCAACTGGCCGCCGCTCAAGCAAGACCAACGTCGTTCATGTTGCCCGTCTAAAACGCTATCATCATCGCAACGAAGCCTAACTCGCCCGGTGGGCATCGTCTGCCAAGGGGAAATTGCTACGATACTGAGGGGGCGCGTGGAAGAAGAGGAAAACGAGGTTGGCACGAGCGGTGATCGGCCAGATCCCTGGACTCTCGCATTCATCATCTCCTGTAAATAAAGGCATCGCACCGTAACAATATATTTCATGTTTTGCTGATACAGTTCATGCGAAAGAATTGTACATCAGTGATAGGGGAGTGGCGAAAATAAGTTTAGGTGAGGTACATCAATCCGTCATGCATATTCACGCATGCTTTGTACACGTGTATATACGCCGATGTAAAATAAATATTTTCAAGAAAACGTTTTACAGACTCTTAATTTTAGAATGGATAGCACTACAACTTGCGCAGAAATCAAGCATATGCGGAAAATGAATTCAGGCGTACAGCTCGACAAATTTCCTAAAGCGCTCTCTCATATAAAATAAACTGTCCTCTCAGCTTATATAATCGCAAATGATGACAATAATTCACACACGCTAAATAATTACGTACTCGGTGGGAAGAATTAGGTCATTAGCAAGTAAACGTTTTAGAGAATGAACCTCTACATTGTCCGTCACCTTGTTTCGAATGCGCAAGTTTTTGATCAACGCAGTTCGCCATCACGGTTCGTCTGCATCCTTCAGGAAGCGATAGAAGGATACTTTGCCACTTTCACAACGCATTGCCTTGCATACACAGCGTTAGTCTTTGGACATCGCTTTCTTTTTTTTCTCGGGCTCACGTGTGCGGCATCACAAAAATAAAAAAAATTATGTGGCCTCGTTTCAATGCCCGCAACGTGATAACACATCTCCTTCAAAAAGTTGACCCTCTTAACGCCGCTTCATGTATGACCACTAGGGGGCGAGCTCTCAGCTAAAATTGCGAATGGACAATGCCCATGCTTGTGCTGGAACCAGTGAGCTTCTTGAGAAACGTGGTAAACAACAGCGAAAACTCAACTAGAAACGGATAAGAATGTATCTCAATATTTTTTACGTCTATATGAACGTCCATAAATACCACTTTCTGAGTTGACAGGGTGCTTAAAATGAAATGGCCCAACGTGTGAAACTGACGAGAAACAGCGTTCATAACAAAATAAAATAAACAGGGGCCAAACACCAAATATTTTGAGGCACTGGAGTGGGAGACCGCGCTGCTTATTTCAAACATCCAGGACGAGCTATAAGTGATCAGGCAAGCCCAAGACAATACTAGGGCCCATGTAAAGCCCCTTTAGGCCCATGGACTCTTAGCTGCCATCTAGGGGATAGGATACAAGTCCTCTGATACTTACCGTTTCGACTGAAGTTGTTTCTCTCTCTCTCTCTCCCCAACCAAGACCAACGCCTCAGGAAAGCTAGCTTGCTCCCTGAAAGATATACAAACGGCACACTAGCACACATGTCTCAAGTTGCATTGACACCATACCATTCAAACGTTACTAGAATAAACTCAGTTTGAAAGCTCCACTGGAGAGGCGGGCCACGTGGCGGTCTCGAGAATTAGTGGCACTGCAGTATGATCTTGCTCCAGCGACACGGGACGCGCGTGTTGTCATCGTCGGCGGTGACGTGCATGCGGCTACCGCGAATGATGCGCTGTATTCCCTCATCACATCTCGGCGGTAGTTATAGCGCTAGAAGAGAACGATGGCAAAGGGGCAAGAAGGAAACGAGTGCTAACTTCAAACTGTGTTTATTGCGCTGAGCGCGAAAACATATAGAGGAGACAGTAAACCATCTGACAAAAACCGTGTGACACACAGTGCAATATATGTGTAAGAGAAAAAAACACACAAGCAAAGAAAAGGTGAGGCAAAATTTATAAGGAAACAAAACAGGACAGTAAAAGTTAAAGTAAAAGTACTATAGCTAGTTGCGTGCACCGATACCTTCGAGGAACCTTAGTTCCTACTCGGACAGCGACACGGAGGGCTTGCTAATGCAGGACACCTGTTCGTGTGCCACATACGCGGCTTCGACGATAACTCAGGTGCGCTCATCCCTGTGCTTAAGGAGCGTCACTGTGTCCTTGAAAAGGAGCACGCAGTTGCCCTCAGTGCAGTGCTGAGCAAGAAAACTATCTTTCCCGTTTATAATATTGTTGGCGTGTCCCCTCAATCGATTGTTGAGACGCTTTCTGGTCGTTCCGACATAACGAGCACCCAAGAAAAGGAGGGTCCTTTAGACAACTCTCCTAGAACATGCGGCATACCTGTTTCTATGCTTAACTTTACATTGAGTTAATAGCTGCTTTTTTGGTGATTTGTAGATTTGGTGAGACTGACCAATTTGGACGCTGCAGAGAACAGCACATGAACGCCCGCACGTTTCCCAATTCTTTCTAGCCTGTATGATGTCTTGTGTTTGCACGAAACGACAGCTATCCTTTCACGCTCTGTATCCGTGCTGCTCGGATCATGTCCTTGTCTTTGCTCTGCCTTACTGGTCTGCAGGATAGACTCAGCGACAGACGCGATAAATGCCCCAGGAAAATCCTAAGCCACAAGGCAGACACTTGAGCTTTGAAGCTCGCAGAGATGTTGTGAAAGCACAACCTGTTCAAGCCATCCTCATGGCAGGTGCGTGCTATGCCTCGCTTTACTGGCTCGCTGTAAGCGGAAGAAAAAAGAAGCAAAAGTTTCTGCGCACTTGGTTCGTAGCACCGACAAATATGCTTTGTGCTAAACAACAGTCTTAAATCTAAATAGCGTAACGTGTCATTCTCGGGCGTTTCTTGTGTCAACACAAGAGGCCTCAAACAATCTTTAAACACGCCTAACGTTTGAGCCGCAATCGAGGGGAACATAGAAGGGTTACAATTTCAAACAACCAAGAAATTACCCACGCATCTCCCTACTTTAACAATATGCATGCCCTCAAACGTTCTTTGCACTTTATTGCCCATTTTGGCCTACAGTAGATCACTGAGTAGAGATGCTATGCAGGAGCATCTCTACGTGTGGGCGTTCGTGTGCTGTTTTCTGCGCCATCCAAATTGATCAGTCTCACCAAATCTACAAATCCCCTGAAAAATCAGTCGTCAACTCAATGTAAAGTTAATAATAGTAACAGGTATGGCGCATGTGGCATGTTCTCGGGGAGTTGTCTATTGGACCCCATTTGCCGCAGTGATTGTTATGTCAGAAATACCGGAATATGTCTTAACGATCGACTGAGGGAACACTCTAACGGTGTTAAAAACGAGAAAGATAAATTTCTTGCACAGCGCTGCACTGAGTGCAACTGCGTGCCCCTTTTCAAGGACACAGTGACGCTGTATAAGCACAGGTATGACGCACCCGAGTTATCGTCGAGACCACGTAGGTGGCACGCGAACAGGTGTCCTGCATTAGCAAGCCCTCCGTGCCTCTGTCCGAGAAGAAACTAAGGTTCCTCGCAGATATCGGTGCACGCAACTAGCTATAGTACATTTACTTTCACTTTTACTTTTCTGTTTTGCTTCCTTATAAATTTTGCCTCACCTTTTATTTGCTTGTGTGTTTTTTTTTCTCTTACTCATGCATTGCATTGTGTGTCACATGGTTTTTGTAAGATGGTTTACTGTCTCCTCTATATGTTTTAGCGCCCTGCGCAATAAACTCAATTGGAAGTTGGCGCTCGTCTCCTTTTTGTCCTTTTGTCGTCGTTCTGCTCTCGTGCTCTAAGTACCATCATGTCATACCAACTAGCCCAAACCGTCACACTTCTAATTTCACCTCTCAGACTGTTGTTGGCACTGCGTAGTTTCTTGTACGAAAACGCGTTTGTCATGTATGAGGCGTAGCGAGGAAGGGCAGATTTATCTAGATTGAGGTACGCGGACTTGCTTTCGCCAGGCTTCAACAGCAGTGACGGCAATGGCGATTTCGCTTCACGCAACTGGTTTGCTTGTTTCTTTATTCAGTATTTTATTTTCCTTGTAAACACGGCTACACAGTTGCGTGGGGCAACATAGAAGCTGCTATAAGCCACTTGAGAGCCTCATATATGTAACCCCCGATCTTCTTCGCCCATCGTTGACCTGCTAGCAGACGAACGATCGTAAGCAAATTTGCTGTACAGTCTTAAATTATTATTATTATTATTATTATTATTATTATTATTATTATTATTATTAATGTTATTATTACTATTACTATTATTATTATTATTATTATTATTATTATTATTATTATTATTATTATTATTATTATTATTATTATTATTATTATTATTATTATATTATTATTATTATTATTATTATTATTATTATTATTATTATTATTATTATTATTATTATTATTATTATTATTATTATTATTATATGCAGCAATTTGCGGATATGGCAGAGGTGATGTCCTTAAGTATACGTATATTGTTTGGCAACAATTACACAACAATTACGAAACATGGAGGACGCTTAAGCTTCGCCTTCAAGAGTACACCGCAATAGCGTGACCGGGCCCTGTGCCAATCACCTTCTCAATTACCAGCTATAGCTTCCACCTTGGTATATGCCTCAACCGTGCCGTGAGAGATTGAACGACTGCGTGCAACACTCGCCGTTTCAAGCTATTGTAGAATGTCTACTGCAAGTACAGTTGCCAAGTGCTCACTGCGCCATCATTGTTCCTTTTGTGAATCAGCAAAGGGGCATTTAGGCGTGCGTAAAGCAACACACGAACATAGGTTTGAACGATCTGTTATAGCTCGGCCTTTCTAACACCCACTCGTTGCGTATTTCACTTGTTTAGATGCCTGACGCGGTTATACACTTCTACCATTTAATATTTTGTGGATTGAAGAAATTTCTTCTACTACATGAACAAAAAAAGTAAACATAAGGCCCTTTGTCTGGACACAATATAAACAAGAACTTCTACTACATAAAATTCATACTGTTTTCTTTTTCGATTCATTGATTGATTGGTATGTGGGGTTTACCGTCCCAAAACCACCATATGATTATGAGAGACGCCGTAGTGGAGGACTCCGGAAATTTCGACCACCTGGGGTTCTTTAACGTGCACCCAAATCTGAGCGAACGGGCCTACAACATTTCCGCCTCCATCGGATTCTTTTTCGATTCAATTTAGACCATTCGCGTGCCTCTGTGGTATAACACCTCATTGTCACGTAGAGAGCCTGTGATCAATTGTCACTCGTACTGCAGTTTTTTCTTTTTTTGATGCCCAGGTTTCTTGACTTTTTTTGTCACGAAGAAGGTGATTTCTTTTCGCTCACAACCGGACATCCTGACAGCGTCGCCAACACTGGAATTTCTGTGAAATGGGCTCTTGAAAGCTATCACATTCGAATCATATACAACGCATAAAAATGATACATATGAAACGGGTTGTTGAACAAGCAGGCGAACTCGGCGAAGGAGAGCTTTATTTAACGCAAGGGCTAACTGAAAGCAAGCCTGCGATCACAGCAAGTCTTCTTTTTCTATCCTCGAGCTCCATGCCCACTACCGTCGTTAGAATCACCCCCGGCTGATGAGGGAGCCATCCTGGCGACCTAAGGACAGGTGTAGACAGAAGGGTCATGGTATGGCTTGAGCCGAGAGATGTGTACGATTTCTTTTCCCCGACGGCGCTTGTCCGGAGATGCATCCAGCGGCTCGACAAGGTAGTTGACAGGGGATGTTTGGCGCACAACTCGATAAGGGCCATGGTACCTGCACGAAAGCTTGTGGGAGAGTCCTGGAGTACTAGAAGGAATCCATAGCCACACCATTGAGTTCGAAGCAAAGCTCATATGCGTGGTTGACGCGTCGTGGCGATGTTTTTGGCGCGTCTGGTCATGTGACGTGAACGCACGAGCAAGCTTCCGACATTCTTCAGCGTGTGCTGCTGCTCGAGAAACGGTAGTCATCTCTGAAGGGTCCGGTCGATAAGGAAGAATGGTATCCATTGTTGATGATGGCTCGCGTCCATAAAGAAGGAAGAAAGGCGAAAATCCAGTGGTGCTTTGCGTTGCAGTGTTGTAAGCATATGTCACAAAAGGGAGTATGCTATACCAATTTGACTGGTCGGATGAAGCGTACTTGGCCAGCATATCCCTAAGTGTACGATTAAAACGCTCTGTCATCCCATTAGTTTGCGGGTGATAGGCTGTGGTAGTGCGGTGTATGATGCGACACTCGCTCAACAACGCTTTGATGGCATCGGAGAGAAAAACGCGGCCACGGTCGCTAAGTAACTCCCGAGGTGTTCCATGCCTTAAAACCAGGTTTTGCAGTATAAACACGCAACGTCTTTTGCGGTAGCAGAAGGTAACGCAGCTGTTTCAGCGTACCGCGTTAGGTGGTCGATAGCGACAATGACCCAGCGGTTGCTACTCGAAGTATAGGGAAGCGGACCGTAAAGGTCGATTCCGACACGATCGAAAGCTCGTGCTGGACATGGCAACGGCTGCAAGGGACCTGTGGCATGTTGAGTGGGCATTTCGCGTCGCTGGCACGTAAGGCAAGACCTTACGTAACGGTGAACGAAACGGTACATACCGCGCCAGTAGTACCGCAGCTGCAAGCGGGTGTATGTTTTTAACACACCAGCGTGGCCACATTGCGGATCATCGTGGAACGTGGCACAGATGTCAGAGCGCAGATGTCGGGGGATGACGAGCAACCACTTACGGCCGATCTAGCTGTAGTTTCGGCGGTAAAGCAGGTTATCCCGAATAGTGAAGTGTCCTGCTTGACGGCGAAGCGTCCTGGAGACTGGAGCGGGCGTCCGGTTTGAGAGAAAGTCCAAAAGAGATGAAATCCAAGCATCTTTGCGTTGCTCGGAAGGCATGTCCGAGATGCTGATGGCCAAGGCAGCACTAGTGGAGATAGGCGAGCCGACGGGCTCTGAAGCCAATGGCGAACGTGACAGGGCATCGGCGTCGGAATGCTTCCGGCCAGAACGGTAGATAACACGGATATCGAACTCCTGTAACCGCAATGCCCAACGAGCGAGCCGACCATTAGGATCTTTTAGTGAAGATAACCAGCAAAGCGCATGGTGGTCTGTTACAATATCAAACGGACGTCCGTATAAATAAGGCCGAAACTTTCCGATTGCCCAAATAATGGCGAGGCACTCCTTTTCAGTTACACTGTAATTCTCGGCTTTACTGAGGGCGCGGCTGGCATAGGCAACCACGTACTCGTCAAAGCCCTCCTTGCGTTGGGCCAGTATGGCCCCTAGCCCGACACCACTAGCGTCCGTATGAAGCTCCGTTGGAGCGTAAGAACATAGGCCGATGAAGCTTCGAAGCTCTTTGATGGTGGTTGGCTTTGGGAACGCCGCGACTGCATTAAGTTTCGTAGGGTCCAGGAGAATGCCGTCCTTAGAAACCACATGGGCAAGAATTTCAAGCTTGCGAGCGCCGAAGTGGCATTTCTTCAAGTTAAGTTGAAGTCTCGCCGTGGAAAGGCACGTAAGAACTTGCTCGACGTGGCTGAGGTGGGTGGCAAAGTCGCTTGAAAATACCGCAATGTCATCCAAATAACAGAGGCACGTTTTCCATTTCAGACCTCGCAAGACGGTATCCATCATCCTTTCGAAAGTGGCAGGCGCGTTGCAGAGGCCAAAGGGCATAACGGTGAATTCATATAGTCCATCCGGTGTTACAAAGGCTGTCTTCGGGCGGTCACCCTCTGCCATGGGCACCTGCCAGTAGCCAGAGCGTAAATCTAACGAAGAAAAGAACTCTGCTCCTTGTAGGCAGTCCAAAGCATCATCGATGCGCGGCAGAGGGTATACGTCTTTGCGCGTTATCTTGTTGAGTCGGCGGTAGTCAACGCAGAACCGGATAGATCCGTCTTTTTTCCTGACGAGAACAACCGGTGAAGCCCAGGGACTGTTGGAGGGCTTGATGATGCCACGTTTCAACATGTCGTCCACTTGTTCGTCGATGACACAGCGTTCAGCAGATGACACACGGTACGGACGCTGCCTTAGCGGGGCTTGTTGACCGGTGTCAATACGGTGAGCGACCGCAGAGGTTTGGCTTAAGCCTGACTGGTCACGATCGAATGAAGAACGAAAGCGGAGAAGAAGATTTATAATCTCTTCGCGTTGAGTTGGTGCGAGCTCAGAGTCGATGGCATCCGAGAATACGTCCAGAGCATCATTAGGCGCGTTGGTAGGAGTGACAGCACCAATTGGGAGCGAAACCGCAGAATCAGGTATAGTAGCCGGAAGAATGCACTCGTAAAGTTCGTAGCTTCCCAGGCATTCTCCACGTAGTAGGGATGACGGGCTGTGCGACGGATTGCACACATAAATGGCAGCGTGACCATTGCGAAAAATGACGACGGCAAACGGAAGCATGATATTTCGACGGCACGCAGATGGGACCGATGGCATAAACAACACAGGCGATTTCGGAGGGGAGGCACACGACACCGAGACAACAACAGCTGAGAAAGGCGCAATGTCAACGTCAGAAGCAGCTAACACTCTACACGAAGCACCATCGTCGGGGTCATAGCACGGCACAGACAACGCGAGTGCAGAACGAGCACAGTCGACCAAAGCAGAATTTGACGAAAGAAAGTCCCAGCCAAGGATAACGTCATGCGAAGAACGGAATAAAACTACAAATGTGACGACGTACGTCACACCTTGAATGACGACTCGTGCGGTGCACAAAGCTGAAGGCTGAATATGATGGAACGTAGCTGTCTGCAAAGATAGGTCGGTAAGTTGTGTGGTCACTTTCTTCAAGTTTCGGCACAGTTTCTCGCTAATTACAGATACGGCAGCTCCAGTGGCAACAAGTCCGTGCACCTTAATGCCATCAATATAGAGTTCGATTTCGTTCGGGGGACAGCAGTTAGGTCTTGAAATTTTCGCTGCCAACGCAGTTCTTGCCTCCGGAACTGCGCCCGTCAATTTTCCCCTCGCGGTGGGCTGTTGCGACGTAACATCGGAGAAATAGATCGACGACGAGGAGAAGGTGAACGGCTTGCGCCGGATGGTCGGCGACCGGGACGTACGTCTAGAGGTGAATTGGCAGGAACGGGATATCGCGGCTGAGTGGGCATGGTGGGCATGTAATGTGAGGCCCCTGCAATGTCGTGAGAAGAGAAGCTGCGACGACGGCAGTGACGAGCTACGTGGCCTGGGATGCCACATGAAAAACATATCGGCCGATTATCTGGAGTGCGCCATTGGCTGACAATAGGGGCACTGTTCGCTGAATAAGGTACCGTAAATGGTCGTGCAGGCGGCGGCGTCATATAAACGTTCTGACCTGTTTCATATACAGCCGGAGACGGCACGGTCAGCGAGCGGGAAGGTGGGGTCGACGAATAAACGTGGCGAGTAGCTTCGTAGATGGCCGGAGACGCTGGCGCACGTGGTTGAGCAACTGCGGCTGCATACGTTAGTGGTGCGGTAACAGTTGGGGGAGCCTGAGCTGGCGGCAATGCTTCGGCAACTTGCGATCGAATGACCTGGCGAAGCGAAGGCGACAAGGGTGCCGTCGGCTCGGTAGGTCTTGTGATTATAGATAGCTGCCGGGCGACCTCCTCGCGTATGAATTGCTTTATGACTGGCATCAACGCAGAGTGGTCGGCGGTGTCATGGCGATAGTCGAGGGATGAGATGTCCGCGGTGTCTTGAGCAGCGCAACGTGTGGAAGCGCGCTGCCTACGCAGCTCATCATAGCTTTGGCAGAGCTGAATCACCTCGGCGACCGTCTGGGGACTCTTCGCAGCCAGCATTTGGAATGCACCGTCGTCGATTCCTTTCATGATGTTCTTGATCTTGCCTGCCTCGTCCAGAGTCGAATCGACGAGCTTGCAGAGCAATACCACATCTTCGATGTAGCTCGTGAAAGTTTCATCTGCTCTCTGTACTCTGCCCCGCAAGCGCTGTTCAGCACGAAGGCGGCGGACAGCAGGACGGCCAAAGACTTCCGCGAGGGTTTTCGCCAATTCCGACCAGGTACTGAAATCACTTTGATGATTTCTGTACCATAGTTTTGCCACGTCGGTCAGGTAAAAACTCACATTTGTGAGCTTATCGGCTGCGTTCCACTTATTGACGGCGCTCACCAGTTCATACTCGGCAATCCAGTTGTCCACATCTTGGTCCTCTGTGCCACCAAATATGGGGGGGTCGCGCTGCCGGAGAGCGCCAGCGCAGAAGACAGGCACAGGTGCGAGATCTGGAGTAGCAGCATGAGATGGCCCCGGATCAGTCATTGTAGGAGGTCGTTGGAGTGTGCGGCTGCGAAGTTCCAGGGTGAGGACCAGATGTACCCAGCACCTCCACCACTTGAAACGGGTTGTTGAACAAGCAGGCGAACTCGGCGAAGGAGAGCTTTATTTAGCACAAGGGCTAACTGAACGCAAGCCTGCGATCACAGCAAGTCTTCTTCTTTTTCTATCCTCGAGCTCCATGCCCACTACCGTCGTTACACATATAAGTATATGTGAATATAAAGTCATTTGCACTACAACCTAATCTGAGACCATGATCGCAGCACACACTGAAAGATACAGTAATAACCTCCAAAAAAATTAACTCGGGAGCGTGACCAGACGATCGAAACAATTTAACACCATGTTGCTACAGTATAACTTTTATATCAGTCGAAGTGAATCAATTGCATGCTATCATTTAGTTTCTATTGGGGTGTAAACCAATAATGTTGACCGTGACTGACCTTCAAAAAAAATCAGGTGCAATTGAGAAGCTGGTACCAAGCTTCGCTTCGGAAAGACAGAAGGCTCACTGCCAAACGCAAAGTCTATGACGTTCAGCGTAACAATGACGACGTCGTAACGCACTACCAACATGCCTTGCTTGACAAGAAGTCTCGATCTCACTTGGAAATGGGAGCTCGCACCCAGTACCTATCTGCAGTTGTTCCCAGCGGTTCCACCTCATAAATTGAAGCCGAAATGTTCATAACAAAGGTGCGAATTCCGGCCCCTTTCTTCTAAACGCTTGGCGCCCCTCGAATGCGTAGTGCCCTGTTTGGAGGAGACACCAGAAATATAACAGCAAGACGAAAGCCCTGTGACGAGCAACGCTGTCGATACTTACATTCGATCAGTCACCAACTATATCACTATCTTGAAAGCAGTGGATATTTTGGCTTTATTATATATTTCCCATATTAACCAACGCAAACGTATGTAAGCGGTGATATTTTGCCAGTGACCAGAGTTTGTTACAATTCCTTCACATTACAGCAATAGATATTTTTCTCAACTGCAATGTTCTCATTTCTGAACCTCGAAGCAGGTAACGGTGGGACATGTAGGTGTCATTCTCGGTGCAACAAAGTGTACCAAAAAGTAGCCCGCCATGGGTGTACTGCATCTGTGGGTACCTTCGTAAAACATTGAATAAATGGAAACGAGCAGAGGGCCTCTAGCCTCTTGCACAAGTACCCCTGGAGCAGGCGCGCCCAAACCAAACGAAACTGCACTAATTCAAACGACGTGTTTTCAAGAAGGCCGCTCAGATCATCCCTTACACGGCCTTTTTTCTACATTAAAAGCAATTGAGAAAACTTTCGAGAGGCTTTTCACGAAAACCCCTGGTTGATGACCTCTTTTGGATTGTGCTCGAAAAATTGGAGTGGCTGCCTGCATCTTTTGAATTATACCACTTATTATGGAAACGTGAGGGTCATGTTTTACATTGTACGCGATTATTTGTTTCTTTTCTTTTTTTTTGTAAGCCGAACAATCAGGATTTTTCTGAAAAGAAGAAAAATGCGAGAAAGGAGGCGAAGTTGCTGTAAAATTTCGCTCTCTGCTCTCGATCGGCAGCCGTCGCGAAGTCTTGTCTGATGAACAGTGTGAAGCACAGGTACTCTTTATTGAAGAAAGTCTTTTATTTTTTGTAACTAATAAAAAACATGAGAGTAAAACTCAACCTTCTACCAACTTTTTCTGTTCTCTATAGCAGAGCTCTCTCAGCTGCGTAGCTGCTGTTGCTACAGAAGGGAGTGGAAGGTTGATTGCATGGTGTCTGTCTTGCCGTGGCTGCTTTTCAAAGATGGAGACCAGTGCCTTTCGATACATTGCAACAATTCGACTTTATGTACAAATTTACCAGACTATGCACCGTTGGGACCGTCGCATATGGTCTCGGCAGAGCCGATGGTGCAGAGCACTGTTTCCTGCGACAAGAACGCTTGTGAGGACTCAGGAGCCAAATTTTAACTCCTAGGTTGCCTTTCCCTGTTCTCCTCATAGCCAACCAAAACAATTCAGTCTTTTCATTGAACAGGTTAAGCACATTTATTTCCGCCCTTTACTCTCGTTCTCTTATTCAAGCATTTGAGCTCCCGGTCGGAGACAGAGAGCCTAAAGGAATGACCTGCAACAGATGTTTCGCGAAATGTGTGAATTCACGCAATGATGGCGCCGTTCGGTTGCCTTGGTCATGCTACCCGGGTGCAGCTGATTCGTTCGCGGGCCCATCCCATTATTGCCAGGTGGTATACGCTGTCCTGTACGCCAGCCGCCTCGCAGGCTCTATTCAAGATATATGGGTGTCAACAAAGCAGACGTCTTCACGCCGCATGCTAGCACCCAGCTGGCTGGAGGCCCCCTCACTGGTCTGGTCGTTAAAAGCGAAAACAGCCCGCGGCCTTCCCCCTTCGAATGGTTACGAGAAACTGTGAGGGTGAATAGGGTTTTTTCGCCCCACACCACGTTTCTCTTCCTAGAGCGGGCGTCCTTATGCCGGGATTATCGTATCCCGAGAATGGGCTCCTTGAAAAGCGCAAACTTTTGGATCAAAAAGACTGACCCCCCCACCTCCCCCCCCACCCCTTGCCTGCAACGCCAGATCTCACAAGGGTATTGTTTTTCCAGAGCATTTTTGTATTTCAGTAAGTGAACTCAATTGAGTATTTACAGACGTTTTGTGCCGTTTTTCGTCTAGGCAAGATGACAGTGGTTAAAATGCTAGTGACTGTCATAAAACTTTTACGCTGAAAAGGCTTATTCATGTAAAATTTCCCGTACTTGGATGTTCAACCGAATGCAGACAGCGACAATATAGGCAGGATAACGCTTCTTAGCCAACTTGCATTGAGCATCACATCCGGGCCAGTCTTTACAGGAAACCTTGTCCAGACCACAAATGCGACGCGAGAATGTCCACTGGAAGGGCATGACGAATGATCAAGTTTGACAACAGTACAACAGGGAAGCCGGCCCGAGGAACAGCGCAGCGAACCGCAGCGGTACACCGCCGTAGCAGACGATGCGCCGATAGTAGCGCAAGATTAAAGCCCCTTGATCCTGGGCGCAAGATAAGACTGCAGCGCCGCTAGTCCTCACGACCGCCGTTTGACCCATCCTCCTCCGCAGGCGGAGATACAGAGCTTTGAAAGTGAGCTTATTGCAGTAACGTTGATACCATTCATCTTGAAAACCCCGCATACACACGAGGACAGAGAAGGAAAGAAACAACGGGACATGCCGGGGCTCGAAAATAAAAAAAAAGTTTATTAAAAAGAACATTGGTTTTATACAAAAGGTCATGTACCACACCACGTCGTGAAACATAGAGGAAAGTAGACCTAACTTATACAAGAACCCATCACATATATGCCAAAGTAATATCCCCAAAAAGAGGAAAAAATCGAAGCAGAATGCGCCGCCTATAGACAAATCAGTGCGCTTTGGTACAGGGATAGTCAAGGTTGCCTGATGCACATACCTTTTTCTTTACATGTGTGAAAACCGTCAATGAATTTTCACGAATTCCTTGTTATGGCGGTGAATGACCAGTGCAATCTTCATTGTAAGGTTCACAACCAGAAGTCCTACAGTGTGCTGTGCTATGCGACAGTTTATCAGTCTTGCTGGCTTTTGCATGCTCTTTTAGACGCCCATGGATACAGTGTCCCGTCTGCACTATACACCTCCATCGACAAGACTGTGGCTGAATATACACGAATATCATTTCACAGGCAAGAAGTGTGGCCAAGTGCTTCACGCTGCACGCAATAAACACAGACTGCCTGTCCTCCTATTTTCACTGGACAGCGGTGAAGACGCCACACATTTTGTCTGTCGCTGAAAACACATCGATAGCGTACCTCCTTGCTACAACCTTTACCACACCCGAGCAACAATGCTTGGGGCGTAAAATGAAACAAGTCAGTGGCATCTATACTGAGCACTCCATGCAACCGTGGGCTGTGCTGCCTATGATAAGCTACAACAGCTTCCGAGTTCAGCAGCAGGAAAGGGTCAGCAAAAATTGACAACCACAATTGCTTCTGCAAGAAAGCGAGAACCACATTCTGCAACGTTTCATTCTCCAACACTGTGACCCTACACGGCACTGTGGCCCTAAATTGCACTTGCGCTTTGCACGTTTTCATGGTGACAAAAAAAGACACATTAATCTAGCCCTCTCCCGCGCATTTTACTCCATTATTCACTTTTCTAAACGCCTCTCCTGTGACATAGTATCAATTTTCTTTCCCTTTGTGCGCACGCATTTTCTTGTACCAGTTTTAAAACTGGTACAAGAAAGTTACTTTCA
The DNA here is from genome assembly GCF_013339725.1 of Rhipicephalus microplus. Taxonomy (NCBI): domain Eukaryota; kingdom Metazoa; phylum Arthropoda; class Arachnida; order Ixodida; family Ixodidae; genus Rhipicephalus; species Rhipicephalus microplus. The sequence goes on from NC_051168.1 coordinate 149,915,867, forward strand.
ATGAAGTTACTTTCAATAATGGCACACGCCTTATTAAAGAACAATTCTTCTATCATGGTGACAAATCATCGTTTCTTGTCAGTAACCACGAATGTAATGTCATTATACTCAAGAACGTTTACCACTTTAACGGAAGGATCACCGTTGTTCGTTTTTGATCTAACCGTACTTTTTTAATCATGATCAACGCATATTTGGAATGTACATGTCATGGTCTCAGAAAGATATCTTTCTTTCCTAGCGACTAATCTGATTCCATGCTTGTCAAATGAGTCGGCTTACACGTTTGATTTCTGTTTAAAATTATCCTCCATCCTGTCAGTTTATGTGGTGCGCTGCTTCTAAAGAAGCTCGACAGTGCCTCATAAACAGCACCGCCTCTCCCCGCCCCACCCCACCACCCCGAAAAACGGATAACTACGTCTTCATGCCATTTTCACCACTGTTTAAAATAACCTGGAAATTAATTTGTTTGCACTGTCCGTTCTAGGTTCCCATTTCCACGACCGTGCGCGCCGGCTTTTGGAGAATCAATGTCAGACACCTGTTAAAGAAGCCCTGCGCTTCCGTTTGTTTCCTGCGCTATTAGGGTCGTGTACAGTGTGCCGCTCATTGCTGGCAAAGTGCATATTGGGCAAACCGGGTGATCTCCAAATGACAGACTCAAAAAGGACGCCAACGTCACTGAGGGGTCGGAGTAACGGCGCTGAAGTCCCGATGCAGTGTAGGTAGTGCGGGTGTTCTCTCTTCTCGGGACTTGCTCGCTGGATTTCGCGCCGACCGTTTGTGCCCTCACGACCTCCGACAACAGCGCAGCTCTGGCCGACTGGATTAGCCCTTCGCCATCTCCTGAAGCCGGCAAGACCTCTCGCTGAGTGGCGCCCCGTCCTCGGACTTCTGCGACCATATCCACATTTCCAATTTTCTCCTTACTTCCGTAGTTGGCTGTCCCTGCACCTCTCTCTCCTTCTGCTCTTCTATTTCTCTACATATACCTTTAATTTTTATCCTTTTTACTCCCTCTTTACCCCCATCTCTCGTGAGCTACTGTTGAGGTGTCCTGCCCCTGAGAGACAGTTAAGGGGATCACTTTTATCTTCTCTTCATTTAAGAATCACCCCCCCCTCTCTCTCTCTCTTCTCTGTTGCCGTGGTGATTGCGAAATTCAAGGGAAGACAGGAGAGAAAAATTTCAGAGGGTCTATAACAGCGAAAAATGTACCATTTATGGTTGTTTACTCTAGACAGTACAAGCAGAAAAATCGAATCATGATTTTATAGTTTTTTTCCTGTTGGTCAGCACATTTTTCAAGAGGTACTGCATGGTTCAGGCCCATGCTTGGTCATTCTCAATGGGTCAGTTTTCCTTTATATCTAACTCTATCGCAAGTTGAGCCCCCTTCCTATCTGACCTTTGTTTTCGACAATGTGGTACGTCAAGCTTTCCCTTTTCAACGCTTTCGCTTGTTACACGAACTAGCCTAATAGCTCGCGCTTCTGTGGCCGCGATCGGTGTCGCTCGCGTACGGTGTATCGGCAGGCATGAGCGGATGGCTCGTGTACTCCTTCTGCGTCTGCAATGAACTGACTAGAAATCAGCTTCTTCGTGTGCTATCGTCTTATCTTTTTACGCTAACGTTTTGAATAATTACGCGCAGAATACATAAGTGAGTTTGCTCTCAGTCTTACTTTGCATACTATTATTAAATTTTTTGCTGTCGAATTTATTACATTGACCTTGCTGTGAAACTGGGATGTTTTTTTTTTCTTTGCGGCAGGCATGGACAACATTATTTTGGATACTTCGATATGTCGTACCGTCGTCTCGACGGCACAATTTACAACCAAGTTGTTCTCGGCTTCCCGGGTAAGCTGAACCTGCTGTATTCTGTCTCACCTTCATCGCATATACGCATGCATCTGATGCTTTATCGAAGTGTGACTTGTCTGTGTCTTTTTTTTCGTATCGGACCTAACGGAACAATTCTTTAGCATTGCATTGCTTAAACGATGAACATTGTGATAGCTAAGAGGTAGCGCTTGCAAGTATGTACAATCTCAAATGCCTGTTAATTTTACAGCTAATTGTGTGTGTGGCCAGGCGAAACAAAAAGTGTTCGCCGATAAGAGGAACGATAATCGTCTCCATTGGTTGCACCATTAGATGGGTCATTTTCTACGTCACACCCAACTGCGTGTGCCATCGGCAGAACCATCAGCAACATCTTTCATCACTTCGTAGCCGTGCCGCCTAGTACGCGCGAAGCATTTTCAGGGCACTGGCTTTTAAGGGAAAAAAAATGAAGAAAAAAATGTGGTAGATTTCAAGTAACATGGGAATCGATGTCATGCTAAGCATGCGGAGCGAAGGTGACAGTGGTGAAATGATTTGTAGAGGGAAATGCCAGAAATATGCACAAATGTACAGATGGGTGCACTGTTAAAGAGAATACCTGCGTGAGAAGCATGCTTAGATTTCGCTATCTTGCGGAATCATAGCAGATTAGATACGCATAAGACTACTGGTGGTTCCGACTCTTCTTGACAGACTGATGACTTGCATAAAGATTGTTTCTTAATCCACTTGCTCTTAGAGGGCCAGGAATATTTATGGTGTCCATTCGAGTGCTTCCTTTAACAGTGGACCATACTTTACATGTACAGTACAGTCTACTGTTAAAGTAAACACTGCAATGAGCAACGTTGATGTTACCGGCTCCATAAGAGCAAGTGTACAAGGAAACAATGTTATTACGTGGCACTAGTGTGACAAAAGAAGTCAGAAATGTCATTAACCGGTAGTCTAATGCAACTATAACTCAATATGCTTCTCTAATACGGGGAAATCCAAAGATGTCGTGCACGGAAGTGTTCCCTTTAACAATGGTCCCGTCTGTACTTATCTACATGTACAAATGTACAGTCTGTTTCACACTTAGGGGAAATCTCATAGCGCGTGGCCTCGGGATGAGGCCTTGATGCGGCCAGCGTGGCGGCAGCAGCTCGCGCGTGCGCAGATGCTTGAGCGGCTTTGTGTTGAACGGTCGAACAGCGTCGTTAGTTATGGTGGTGCCCGCTTGCCGAATTGTCAGGAAGCGGACGAATTTCATCGTTGCTGCAGGAACTGGACCGATATTTCTCATCGTGTCACAGTACGCCTCACTGTAGTCTCTATTGAGCTCCGTCATCACTGCCGCTACAGATAGGACGAGGTGTTAAGGGAAGTTCGAAGCTTCACACGTGCATTGCGGCACCTGCGAGTGACTTAATGAAATTTGATTGATAAGAACCACATTCGGTGGTTATTTTAGCCTACAGCATTTTTAAGTTCCTTCCTGTTTTTTTTTTATAGTGTTGAACCCGCATTGCGACGCGGCAGTTGCTGTATATTGCTAGTATTTTTTTGCGTGAACTAAATATTATGCACGAAACATGCTCAATATGGTATTCACCGTTGCAGCATACTCCGGTTCACACAAAAAGAGAAGACATGCGGGAACACACTCAGTACCGTGTCGTTTCGAAAGAGCAAACAACGTAATCTGTCAAATTTTGTTTTTAGAGCCTCATTATCGCCAAAGATGGCAAAGAGGTTGGCATCACACAAATTTCAGTACAGAATTTCGAAGTAGTCCCAGTGCAACGATAAAATCAGCAGGCTGTCCGACAAAATTGCCAGCGCACACCACCTCCGCAGACGATGCAGTTCAATAGCACACTCCCGAAACGTATGCGCATGAGCGAGACGCTGCCGGCACACGGCTGCAGTGCTGGCCGTTCGCGATGCCAATTGCTCCAAAATTTCCCTTAAGTGGGAAACATTGATCGAATCATTGATTGATTAATTGATTGATCGATTGAGTGATTGGATGATTGAGTGATTGATTGATATGTGGAATTTAACGTCCTTAGGAACCATATGAATATGAAAGAGCCGTAGTTAAAGGCTCCGGAAATTTTGACCACTTGGAGTTCTTTAACGTACGTCCTAATCTGAGCACACGGGATAGGTGTGAAGCAGACTGTACAGTTGTCAGCAAACTTAACACGAACGCTCTGATGTGTGACGCCGACCACTTCGACCGATGCTAGCCGCGAAGGTCTGGGCGCTGTTGCCGAGATTATACCTCGGTATGCACCGATAGGATGTCCGCATGCATGGATAGCATATCGGCCGCATAGCCGAAAGTATACGGCGCTAGCGTCGATCAAACCGTTTAAAGACATGCTGTGGAGCATTCGTTTTAAAATTGCTGACGACTGTACAAATGTAGAAAGAGGTATGACAAACATATGTATTATCTGCGTCAAATGAAACATAAACAGCGGTAAGCCATCGCGATGTTATAGTGGGCGCCGTCCACTTATCACCATGGACAGGCACGCATATGTGCGCACAGTGGCCGAGCAGGATGCGCCCGCCAGTCAACGGGCAATTTTAGTTTACTGTTAGCGTAAAAGCGAAGGTTAAGAGAATAGCGCTACCGTGCAGCAAGCATTCGTTGAGGACAGGGTATTACAGTTAAGCGGGATAGTGTTCACGTTGTTTACATGCCTTAGCTGGGATGGTGGCGCCACCTATCAGATGGTTGAGAAGCAAAAACAGTGCAAAAGAAACGAAAACGAGAATGTCTGCCTGTGTTACGGTGCCAAGCGTTGTTACAAGTTTATTTTAGTAATATTGAAAGTAAATAAATAATAACCATGCACCAAGTGCGAAAAAATTATATTGGCGATTTGCTTTTATCGATCTTGTAGTTAGGCCTAGACAAGTTTGAAATGAGAAGTTATCTAAAAAACAACGCCATCTTAGCCGTAATTCTCATTCATCAAAGCTAACCGAAGGCAAGCGAAGCCACTTTAAACAGTCGTTTGCTGCCAACAAAGTGAATCTTTCAACAACTACGCCAAAATCTTTTCGAAATGGGCGTGCGAGAGCGCCGCCATGTCTTGCGTACACTACGTACACCTACGCTAACACGGTAACGTTAAATCCAAAAAAATAGCGCGCGTACGGTAAGCGGTACGGCCAACGTACGTATCTGCACATGCGCACTTCGTTTCCGCGATCACGGTTCGCCCGGTAACCCGGTAAGCCCTGTGTACTATAACTGTCTAATAGGGGTAACTGGACGGCATGCACTATATATACCATTGCAAAGGCTTGCTGCTGTTCGGGTTTCATTTGACGCTGATAGTGCAAGTGTTATTGGCAAAAGCATTTGTGATTAAAGTCGCATGTGTTTCCTATAACTAGTTTTTTTTACAGTTGTGTAACGATACAGATAAACAGCATTACAAACACCAGAAGCACTAAGCTTGAATGTAACGCTTGTGCTTGAAACGATGGTAGGCCTAGATAGTGATACGCAAACCAATTGCAAAGGATGACACTTAACTACAATTGATGCTAACCCAACGTCACGCCTGTATTTGTCGAGTACAGATGCAACGTTCATAAAATTAGATGGGCAGCGCAGCAACCAGAACTGACGTTTCACTAGCATTACGCCTGTAAACGGTCTTCCTTCAAAGCAGTTCCGAGACTTGGCGTGGCTCTATTGTAGAACACGTGATTGCGACGCCGAATGCTTGCTGGGATCATAACGTATACTCTTTGCATTCGTCGGGACAACAATGCTGATTTCGGGTTTCTCTAAAGTAGCCCTGCTAGCGAAGTTTTTGTGTGCGACTTTTTTACTCTAATGTGTAGCTTTTCGTCTGGTAGTGCTGAAATTTAACCCTAAACACTGTAAGGCATCGTATAATATTGATAGCATTGTTAATTCAGAACAACTTTGGGTCAGTTTGGAACGCCTGCTTAGATAGCATGAATAACTAGCGCCCCACCACGGGGCAGCGCGGGAGACTCAAGCATTGATGCATAAATGCGGCGTTTTCAAATAGGGGACCCACGGGCGGTAAAGAATGAAAGGGTGTGGGAGCTTCGAACATGTCCTCCTCAGATAAAGGAAAGCAATCCTGGTGTATGCTCTAAAACCGAGCAGCCCGGCAACCGAGTGAGAGGGATTACGAATAGTAGTCCTCCTTGGCTGCCAGTCAGGGTATTGTGCGTACCAGCAAATGTTCTCTGACGTCGACAATACTCGTTGGACCTCTGCAGCGTACTGAGATGACCCCCGCTACATCAAACCACCAATAAAGTCGATTTCATTTCAGTTCTCGGGTAAGCAAGCACCGTTTCTTCAATTCTTTCGTAACGCTACGAGGCGCACGGACGTAGTTTACTCTAAACACACGTAGGAATGTTATGCGCACTCATATATCAAGATAAGATGCAACCACGTTGTTTAGAGTCACGTAACGATGACCTCATTAACATATGCAACAACAGCACCAGCAGTGGCGAGCATGGAAACAATGAACTTAGCTGCTGACCTGCAGGTCGGGCGATTTTATCCCAGCTGCGGCGGCTGCATTTTCGATGGAGGCGAAAATTCTGTCGGCCCGCGTGCTCAGATTTCCGTGTACGCTAAAGAATCCCCGGTCAAAACTTCCAAAGCCCTCCACTAAGGCGTCTCTCGTAATCGTATGGCTGTTATGGGAAGTTAAACCCACATCTGAATCAAACAAACGTGTAAATAATGCCGTACATGACTTGTATGTCATGATTATCATGTTTGCGCATGGCATTTGTGTTTGTCGTCCATTCACGTCACCTAATACCTCATTTGGTATATGTAAAGACAGCGAAACGGCCGCGAGTGCGCTATAGGCATAAACTATCTAGTCATGTTTTATATAACACGACCCCGCAGGGGCGTCTGCGCGAGCAGGCGTTTCGCGCGTAGCGTCATCACGGACCCAGCTAACGGGGGGTTTCGACTCCCTCCCACGCCTAGCCGTGCGTGGCTCAGCCGTGTTAGGGAAAAAGGGGATCCTGGGGGTTGAGTTGACACTGGGTGTTTGGACCTTTAAGGCCCCCCAGCAGAGGCAACACACTACTTTGGCCCCGGCTTCACGTAAATGGCATCCCTGGGCTGACCCACTCAGGGGAAATTGGCAGTCGCCTTTTCCTATCTCTCTCTCCCTACATCTTCGTCTTTATTTCTCACTTCATATCTGTCCTGTCTTTTACTCTCTTTTGTTTACTTCCAAGCTTCCTGGTGCCTAGGGTTAACCCTGTGCAAATAGCCTACCTTTGTCTAGGCGCATTATGTTATAGTAGCGTTGTACGGATGGTGTCTGCAGGTTTTAACATCCGCAAACTTGTAGCGTCCCCTCGTTGGGCTTCGTGATGGGTGGCCGCCAATGCTTCTGAAGAAAATTAAACTGGCACGCATGAAGATTTTCTCTTATTAGGTGATCGTACCACCTTAAAGCGCGTACGCACCGAAGACAGACTTTTTCAACCAATCAAATGAAAACTTCCCCCACTTTCATGTTATAGATAGTGACATAAGTGGCAAGCAAGCCAGAACTGTATCCCTTTTTGTAGTAGCCAGGTGTCTTACAGCAACTCTTGGGGCCTGATACAAAGTTCACAAAACGGCCACCGGAGACCTCCTTCTCGAAGTTCGAGAAAAAGATCAGTTTAAAAAACTACACAATCTTTCGACTTTTGGTGACACTCCGATCACTGTAACATCACACAGATCAATGAACACAACTCGTGGAGTGGTATCTAATGCCGATTTGCTTGGCCTGATCGAAGCAGAACTTCTGGAGGGGTGGAGAAGTCAGAATGTGACCAATGTAAAAAGGATCATCATCATGAGAGACAACAACGAAACACCAACAAAACACCTAATACTCACGTTTGCTCCCAGTACACTGCCAGCATTCATTCAAACAGGGTACACAAAGACCTCTCTCAGGCCATACATACCAAACCCTCGTCGCTGCTTCCAATGCCAGAGGTATGGCCATGGCTCTACAAGCTGTCGTGGCCGCCAGACTTGGGCACAATGTGGAGTCCTAGGCCGCGTGTCTGAAAACTGCAAACAACCGCCCCACTGTGTCAGCTGTGAAGGAAACCGTTCCGCATATTCACGCTCCTGCACATACTGGAAAAACGAAAAGGAGATAATAACACTGAAGGTAGAAGAAAACATTTCTTTTAAGGAAACAAGAAAAAGGGTCTCGCCATTTTATGGCCAAACATATGCTGATGCGGCGCGTCAGAAGGCACCGCCGCACCAGCCCTCGCCACTCCCTCGACCGGCAAACACCGAGCCGGTGGTTGTGGCACCTGCCCCCAAGGCGGCTGTACTCCAGACTACACCGCCTACTCCCAAACACAGACCCGAGACTCCAGGGTCCTCAGGGCTCCCAGCCTCACCTCACCAGGCGAGGCCCAGAATCCGAACTACCAGCTCGCACGTGCGAGCATCTAGTGCCTCTGAGGAGGAAATGGATACATAGGTCCCCTTGGTGCCGAAAGAGCGGCGTGGCTCCTTGGAGCGCGCCAAGAAAAAAAAAACAGATAACGGGGCTTGGTGACGGCCCTGTTACGTGAACTCATAGTCCCCGCCTAAACAGCCGCTCGTTTTTCGTGCACACAGCACTACTTTACATTCACTATGAACACTGAAATCATACAATGGAACATCAGGGGCTTTCTCAGAAACCTTGACGACATACAAGAACTTTTGCACGAACACTCACCAAAAGTGCTGTGTGTACAAGAAACACACCTTGAGTCAAAACACAACTTTCTTCGTAAATACATTATTTTCCGAAAGAACCGTGATGATGCCATGACATCATCCGGAGGTGTTGCCATTATAGTGATTAAAGAGATTGCATGCACACACTTACAACTCCAAACATCCCTTGAGGCAGTGGCTGTCTGAGCTGTTCATTTTGATAAACTGGTCGTAATTTGCACTGTTTAGATTTCTCCTATCAGCTGCAAAAAAGTGATTTACACTCTTGAATTGATGAACTTCTAGAGCCTTATGTCCTCCTTGGATACTTTAATGTGCATAGGAGGCTATGGGGTGACTCTCGTTGCCACGCGCGAGGTCGACTGAAACAACAGTTCCTTCTCTAGTCGAGCGCGTGTCTTTTAAATCGAAAAGAACCAAGATAATGTAATCTCGCTAATTAGACCTAGTCTTCCATAGACCTAAGCATAGTATCGCCGTCTCTCGTGCCTCTACTACAGTGAAAAATTATCAGTAATCCGTACTGAAGTGACCACTTCCCCGTAGTTTTGAGCCCAACTAAAGCAACTGAGTGTCCACCACGTGTTCCCAAATACCTCATAAACAGAGTCGACTGGGAACAGTTTTAAACCATCGCTCGTTTAGGTTGGAGTGACATATGTACTTTGAGCATTGATGTTGCTGTCAACTACTTCACAGCGTTTTTGATTGATGCTGCAACAAAATGCATCTCAAATAAATGGACACCGTACAAAACAGCGTGGGCCGTGGTGGAACTCTGAATGCTGAAATGCACGCAAGCAGTAAAGCGAAGCATGGAGGTTGCTTCGGAACTCACCTACAGCCGCAAATTTTCAACTCTTTAAGAAAATGAAGTCCCAGGTCAGGCGAACTCGTCGGCAGGCCAGATGAGAAAGTTGGCAAGAGTTTTTATCCGGGATTCATTCATACACACAGGAGGCTAAAGTTTAGAACATGGTTGGTAGGGTAGCAGGAAGGCAACTACACACACTCCCACTCGTAAACACACAGGGTGACACCTTGGAAGATCAGGCGAACTTCCTCGGTGCACACTTCGAGCGGGTGTCCAGCTCGTCTCACTATACTGACGCTTTCCAAAAATACAGAAGAAAGATAGAAAAGAAAAACTCAAATACAAATGTACAAGATATTAGGCGTAAAACCAAGCTTTCAGCTTACCTGAGCTCCAAACATCCTTGAACTGCTGCAGTGACTCTGCTCCAGGTTCTGACCGTGTGGTGTACGAAATGTTAAAAAAAACCTACCAATTGAAACACAAAAACCTTACTTTGCTTGTACAATGCTATCTGGTTCTCTGGTGCTATCCCTACTTCCTGGAAAGAAGCTATTGTTATTCCCATTTTGAAACAGGGCAAGGACCCTTCTTCAGTGTCGAGTTATAGGCCAATTGCGCTGACAAGCTGCCTGTGCAAACTTTTCGAAAAAATGATCAACTGCCGACTTGTACATTTCCTTGAAACAAACAATTTGGTCGACCCATTTTAGTGCGGGTTTTGAGAGGGTAGATCGACCACCGACCACCTTGTTTGTATCGAGGCACAGATCAGCAACGCTTTCGTTCATAATCACTTCTTTCTGTGTTCCTCGATATTGAAAATGTTTACGATACAACATGGCGCTTTGGAATAATAAAAGACCTGCCCCGTCTTGGGGTGTGCGGAAGAATGTTTAACATAATCGAAAGTTACTTGTCGAATCGAACACTCCGAGTTCGAGTAGGCAGTATTCTTTCCCAACCATTTGTCCAAGAAACAGGTGTGCCGCAAGGTGGTGTACTTAGTTGCACACTTTTTCTCATCAAAATGAATTCTTTGCGCTTGTCCATCCCTTGCATTATGTTTTAGTGTACATATGTCGATGACGTCCAGCTTGGTTTTAGATCTTGCAATCTATCCTTGTGTGAGCGCCAGGTTCTGCTTGGTTTGAACAAAGTCTCCAATTGGGCTGAAGAAAACGGGTTCCAGTTGAATGCACAGAAAAGCACGTGTGTCTCGTTTTCCAGGAAGAGAGGCCTTAATTCGGCACCTGATATTAAACTGCATGCGCAACACCTTTCTGTTATCACCGAACACAAATTCTTAGGTCTCGTCCTGGACACCAAGCTAACCTTCATACCACACATTAAGTTTTTGAAAAGCAAGTGCACAAAAGCCATGAACATTCTGGAAGTGTTGTCACGCACTACGTGGGGAAGCGACAAGAAGTGTTTAATGAATTTATATAAAAGCCTCATAAGTACCCGCCTAGACTATGAGGCAATAGCATACTAGTCTGTGACACCTATTACCCTTAAAATGCTTGACCCTGTTGATCATCTAGGCATCCATCTCTCCACGGGTGCTTTTCGCGCTAGCCCCGTGGAAAGCCTCTACGTGAAATTGAACGAATGGTCGCTACACCTAGAGAGATGTTACATGTTTTTTTATATATTATTTTAATGTAAATGCAGACAAGAATAACCCATCACATTTTACAATTAATGACATGTCAAGCCTTGTTGTTCTTGAAAAACGGCCTTCTATGGGACAGCCCTACTCGGTCCGTGTGAGGGACCTGGGGAAGGAAACCAGTGTGCCACTTGAACGCCGTTTGATGGCTCCCACAGTGTACCTGCCACCGTGGCAATGGCAGGCAATAGATTGCGACGTCTCTTTTTGGAGGTTACGAAGCATGCACCAATTCCAAACATCCAGGCATACTTCCTAGAACTACAACATAAATACACATGTCCTGAGCTCTTCACGGATGCTTCAAAGTCCGACACATCTGTCTCGTATGCAGCCGTCGGCCCATCCTTTTCGAAAGCCGGCGTTCTACACCCTGATTCCAGCATTTTCACCGGCGAAAGTGATGCGATACTCGCGGCCGTCAAACACATAAAGCAAATAAAGCCACAGAAAGCAATAATACTTACAGATTCCCTCAGCGTAGTAGAAGCTCTGAAAACTCTTAAAAAGCACAAAAACCTTGTCCTTGTCTCACTTTATTCGCTCCTATGCACAGTCTACTCATCTAAGCAGCATATTGTAGTCTGCTGGGTGCCAGGACACCGCGAAATTCAAGGCAACGTTATAGTGGACCAGCTAGCTGGATCCGCCAACAAAACCGCTTCCAATACATCGATACCAGTTCCTGCACTCGACTTGAAACCTTTTTTAAAACGAAAGCTCAGAGGCTATTGGCAGGTCACATGGGAAACACACACACAGATAATAAATTGCATGTCATCGAGCCGCAACTTGGTCATTGGCCGCCAGTATCAAAGTCACGCCACACAGAAGTAATCCTTACAAGGTTAAGAACAGGACATACACATACAACACATTCATTTCTTTTGTCTGGGGGCGATCCACCTTTGTGGGATAGATGTGGAGAAGCACTCACTGTACTTCACATTTTAATTTAGTGTAAAGAATTAGAAGCGCTGAGAAGACAACACTTTTTGTTATTCCACCGACAACAGATACCACTCTATCCTGCAATGTTCGTCAGACTTTTGAGCCATAAATCATTGTTAGCGTTTCTAAAAGAAATTCGTACCTTTCATGCCATATACCCGGTCATTCCGTAGCCCGACCTCTCCAGAAAGGTCTCCGCTGCGGTGGTGGCACTCAATAAAGCACTTGCCTCATGGCCCTTGGACGCATGGGTGTGAACGAGTGAGGCACTTGTGCTAATGCCATACATGTCCACCATCGTTTTTAGTACAACAAAGTTTTGTCATCCATTAACACCATACACCTCTCAAGGAACGGTCATGATTTTATTACTTCTATGTTTTTACCGGCCTGAGTGCGACAAATTTTACGGCCCTTATACAGCCGCTTATCACAATAATAGTACATATCTCTAGAAAGATCACCTGGCGCTCTTTGGCCATGAAACAGCTCTTGCGACACGAAACATCAAACATCATCATTACCATATGGCACGCGTGTCATTATTATCTTGTTTAGACGTGTCCTTTACCTTCATCGTTCATTCACGTCACGCTATGCCAAATTTGGTATATGTGCAGCAAGCGAAACAATTGTGAACGCGTCATGAGCAGGGTATGTAGTCATGTTCTTATAGGACATGCATGTAATAATTATCATGTTCGCACCACTCATATTATGCCATACCAATTTCGGTATAGATCCCATTCTTGAAACATCCAGGAGAGCTAAAAGTTGCAGGCGGCTAGATTAGATACATAGATAGATAGATAGATAGATAGATAGATAGATAGATAGATAGATAGATAGATAGATAGATAGATAGATAGATAGATAGATAGATAGATAGATAGATAGATAGATAGATAGATAGATAGATAGATAGATAGATAGATAGATAGATAGATAGATAGATAGATAGATAGATATGGTGATAGTCACCGAAGTGCTTCGTATTTTAAAAAAGGAGACTGAAGCAACAGGCTCCTTTTTTCTTTCGGCGCAGCGACTTTATCCCTTTCGGGCCCTTTGCCCTTTGCGCCCTCTTGCAGCAAGAGCCAGAAGAATAAAGTCGCTCCTTCAGTGGTCCATTTCCTCAACAGTACAGCAGACGTGATACCACTGCGCAATGCATGCGTGAAAGCACAGTAATATATCATTGTTGGAGTTATACGTGCCGCAATCACGATGTGATTATTGGGCGTGCCGTGGTGGAGGTCTGCGCACGAATTTTGATATACTGAGGTTGTTTACCGTAAATCCAAACACGAAGACATGGGTGCTGTTTGCATTTTGCTAGCATCAAAAGTAGGCTTCCGTGACCGGGAGTTGAACCCACATCCTCGAGCGTAGTCACGTGACACGGAAAGGCTAAGCTATACGCCAGGTCAAAGTGTAAAGTTGAAACAGGCAGAAAAGTATCACAGTGCGTTTATTTTCTAGACTAGGTTACAATCATCAGAAACATAAAACTGCATCATAACTGCACATTTCTGAAAATAAGCCGATGACTTCTGCCAGTCAAACCAATATTTTCCATCGCATGCGTTCTGAATTACGTTAGATAAAACGGAATCACGCACGCTTGCAGTATCTCTCTAACGTCCACACCATTCCACTCTGCCGTGCGAAACTCAGCATTCACTGTACTTCAAGTGAGAGCAGTGCACAGTAACTAAGTACTAACACTCGGACTTACCTTTGTGGAAAAAGAATTCCATATCAAAAGTAATATGACCACCACCGCCAGAGCGCTAACAACACAATTCTGGCGCAATAACCAGAAGTTGACAAGCCAGGCGAATAGCGAGACGTATCTTTAGCAGAGATGTATGTCGGCACAGCATGCTGAAAGATTGTATAACTCGTAGTCTCTGTTACATAGCTAACCGCTCAGCCACGGCAAGCATACGCAGACAACCGCAGACTAGGGGCAACGAGATGCGTTTATTCTGTCGTGCTAGCTTCTTTTGTACCTTCACCTACGAAGCAGGGAGAGGAGGAAAAAGGGGGCGGGAACGGCTATCGCTTCAGCCATCGACAAAAACACGAAGGGGGGAAAGGGGGGGACGTAGAAGTGGAAGAGTTCCATTCGCAACACTTCTCTCTTCTTAAAAATGGAACCGTTGTACTGGCTCGTGTTGTCTGGTTGAATGCCGAAGCACTCGTTCCGCGTGTTGTGTTCGCCGCTTGTGTAGAACCAGCCTGTGGCATAGTTGTCACCGGATGGACGTGGGGGCTTGCGGTAGTGAGCGCTTTTGGAGGCAACACGGTGGAGCTTGTAGTTGAGGGTCCCGGCGATCGTTTCGGCAGCATGGACATATTACACTCTGATAAAGATGCAGAACCCGGCGATGTTAAAAACTACGATGCTTGCTGAGGGCGCACTTGATCAACGTGGTGTCTGACTACAGAATGAGGAGTTTCGACGGTCACCATTTGGGATCCTGAAGTAGACTGCACACGCCCTAGTGTCCACTTTTCTCCGACACCGTAGTTCCGCACGCACACGTTGCTTTCCATGGGGACCAACTAGTCATCTGATGCCGGCGGCGAGTCTGCAACAGTTGAGGAAAAACACGCATCCAATAGTGAACGTAACTGGGACCTTAGCAGCAATTCTGACGGAGATTTTCCCGTCTTCTGTGGTTTTCTCCTGTAGTTGAACAGGAGCCGCACAAGGTTGTCCTCCAAGTTACCCTCCCTCATCTTCCGAAGTCCATCCTTTATTGTACGCACTGCTCGTTCTGCATCTCTATTAGACTGTGGATGAAAGGGCGCTGTTTTCAGATGCATTATGTTTTTTGCCACGAACGTAGCAAAATCCTGGCTAGAAAACTGTGTCCCATTATCCGAAACAATGGTTCGCGCGACGCCGATTTGACTGAACATGGCACGCAGATAGGGGATTGTGCTTGTTGTTGTGGCATGCTTTACTGGCACGGCTTCTATCCACTTGATATGGGCATCTATGCAACTAGAATCATCTTGCCTGGTATGGGTCTGGCAAAATCGACATGTAGCCGCGACCATTTTTCATTCGTTTTCGGCCAGTGTACTGGTGGTGCCGCTGCCGGCATTGGCATGTTTTGGGGCTTAAAGCGCTTCAATATCGCGGTCTAGTCGGGGCCACCAAAATTTTGAGCTTGTCACTGCTTTCATTCCTGACGAGCCTTGGTGGGTCTCGTGCAACAGTTTCAAAAGTCGGTCCCGCGCTTTTTCCAGTATCACTACGCGATGCCCCCGATACACTAGGCCATGGGCTACGGACAGTTCCAGTTTACGGTCGAAAAACGGCCCCATCGTTTCCTCCAGCTGTTTGGCACTTTTAGACCAGCCATGTAATATACAATTCTTTGCCTCCGTTACTGTGGGGTCTTCGCGGCCGATAGCTGCTGCAGCTCCCATGTTGTGATAACGCCATCGTCAAAATTACCCAGAGCGAGGACATACTCCGGTGGCTCACCCACTTTATCAGCCTCCGTAGACCACAGTGGCAGCCTGCTCAGGGCGTCCGCGTTGAGCAACTGTATTCCCGGTGTGTATTGCAGCTTGTAGCGGTAGCCAACCAAGTACAGTGCCCAGCGCGGGATACGTGCTGCAGCCAGGGGTGGCGTCAGCGGTCGGATTGCAATAAGCTTAAAAAGAGCTGGTGGTCCGTCACGAGAGTGAATTGGCGAACTAGAAGGTAATCACGAAGCTTGGTGACGCCAAACACTAAAGCCAGGGCCTCTCTTTCCAGCTGAGAGTAATTTTTCTCGATGGCCGTCAGTGTACGGGACCGGAATCCAATGGGTTATGGCATGCCTTTACTCGTGTGAAAAAGTGCCGCGCCCACACCGTAAGGGGAAGCATCACAATCGAGCTTCAACTCTTTCAACTGGTCAAAATGAACAAGAAATTGAGCTTGCATTAGGCTGTCTTTTGCTTTGTCAAAGGCAGCTTCTTTTTGCCGCCCCCACTGCCATACTGTGCCCTTCTCCAAAAGTTTGTTGAGCGGAGAAAGTAGAGTGGACATATTTGGAAGAAATTTGGCATAAAACGTCAGCATTCCTAAAAAGGAACGCAGCTTCGCCACCTTTTGCGGGCGAGGTGCCTGAGCGATAGCTTCCAAATTTTTCTCTGTGGGATGAAGACCTTCTTTGTCTATCCGATGGCTGAAAAATGTTGCAGAAGGCTGTCTAAAGCTGCACTTATCAGACCTTGGCTTAACTCCGTGTTCACGGAACCGTTGCGACACATTCTTCAGGTGTTCACTCTCATCGCCACGAGCCTCCGAAACCAAAACATCATCAAGGTAAGCCTCAACCTGTGGCAACTCTGACAGTATTGCATCCATTTTTCTTTGAAAAATAGCCGGAGCATAGAATATTCTGAAGGTAAGCCTATTATACGAAAACAAGCCTCTGTGTGTGTAATGACGCAGAGCTTCCTTGCGGCTTCATCCAAAAGAACTTGATTATAGGCATCTCGCAAATGAAGAATGCTAAAATACTCCCCACTTTTTAGAGATGCAAACATGTCTTCAATCACTGAGAGAGGGTGCTGGTTAACTGTCCATGCTAAATTTAGGGTGGCTTTGAAGTCACTACAAATTCTAATAGTTCCGTCTTTCTTAAGTACCGGCACGAAGGGAGTGGTTCACTCGGAATGTTGGACTAGTGAAAGTACACCGATGGCCACCAGCCTGTCCAGCTCTTGTGTCACCCTGTCCTTTAAAGCGGAACGTATGGATCTTGCCTTACAAAATTTCGGCACCGCTCCCTCTTTCAGCTGCGATGTGGCTGGCGGCCCCTTGATCAGGCCAAGATCCTTGGAGAAGACTTCGGAGTAGTCACCGACAATGTTGCGAACTGCCCCAGTGGGTTCTGGCGCTGAGTGTAGCAACGCTTGTGCCGACGCTGCAAAACTGGCACCCACGCTCTGTGGAGCAAGGAATTCAGATCCTGGCCACACAGGTTAGATCCCGAGCAGTTCACTACAATAGGACGGCAGTAAACTTAGACGACCCTGTATTACACACAAAGTTGCGATTCCCCCATCACTGGGAGTGGTCCAACGTAGCATGACAACTTCACCTGAGAAGGTTTAAGAGCCACTTTTCATATTTAGTGCAGTGTAGCGTTAGCTCCTTCGCTCAAGTAATCGAGCTGCCATGACGCCAACAGCCGCTGGCATCACTCATGAAAGAGCACCGCCTGGCAGTGTTGCCGCTGGTATATTTTTCGCCGAATTGGCTAATTTGTGAGACTCGTGGCGACCTAAAATTAGAAATGGTAACGTGGCGAATTTTCGGCGATTTTCGGCCTAGGTCTCGAAAGAGCTTTGCATTCTATACTCAGTCTCTTCAAAACCAATGGGCGAACAGATTTCTATTTTTCCCATTTAGAGCGCCACCAGTTGGAAGCTGCATTTACGCACAATTCAGTACGCCAGTCCTGTTTCTCGTGTGTATCTTTTCGCTTGACCTAGATACAGGTAGCACTGCTGCAGTAGTGTGTCCGTCGGCAACCTCCCAACCACCCAGAAAAATTCAAGCCAGCGGTCTTGTTCGCGTGCCGCGAGGTGGTGGTGCTATATATAAAGTCTTTTAGCTGTTTTGAGAGCTTTACTCTTCAATAATAGTTGGCTTCTGAAGCGGCTAGGTGTCCATGAGGCCGCGTGTTCCAACCACATCTCCAGCTTTCGTGAATAGTCCGTCGAATGCTTCACCGCTTTAGCATTTTGTATGTAGAGTATAAATTTGACAATTACGCACTATTCGGGCAGTCGAAGACATCGGCTTTTTCGAGCAGCCTTCAGAAACTACACTGAATCAAATGTGTTGTGTAAGCATAATCGCACAGAAAGCGAGGTGTGGTCACTGTGACGATTACGCAGTAGCTTCGAATTCATTTCCGTTGTTTTGTGATTAAGTTGTATGATTATCGGACAGATGATTCCACTGAAATGAAATTTTATAACTCTGCAGGAAGACGATGCACGCTGACCCTATCTTGTCGTAATGATTGTTTCGCCCTCTGTTCGCGACAACTGAAACGATAAAAAACTTTTGTTATGAGGCCTTAGCATTCAGGAGCGCTGCTGGTGCATGAATGCTTTTTCTCGGTACTCCCATGGCGAAGCGGTTGATGTGAATCTGAGTCCACTAAGCCTTCCCATGTTTAAGTGGGTAATGGGACTCGCATTGGAAAACGTCATTATCATTTAGGAGTTATGGATGGTACATCAATGGGGCTATACGAAATTAGTGATTTTATGTATTTATTTAATACATACTGCAGACCACAGTTGTGGTCCTGGCAGGATGAGCACTTGAATAGCACAATAATACAAAAATAGCAAAAGGGACAAAAAATGAAACGGCGGACATTGCATTGTCAATCCAACATACAATTAAAAACACTAACAAAAAATGGGGCTATACAGTATCTAATAAGTATGGCTCAGCAATGGAATTCCATTCAGCCACGGTACGCGCAAAAAATGAAAATTTGTAAGGATCGGTATGCGCTTGGTATGGTGTTAGCGATCTAGGGTTATGGTGCCGCGTGTGTTTTGTCGTCAGGGCGGATATATACAGGGAGGGGTCGATAGCCAATTCATGTTTAGTAAGTGAGCAGAGGAAATCGAGACGAAATTTTTCTCTTCTTAACTGAAGCTTGGGAATGTTATTGGCAATCATTAATTCAGAGGGAGAATCCGTGCGACGAAATTTTGAAAAAATGAACCTGACAGCTTTCCTCTGAATCTTTTCCAATTTATCGATGTTATTTTTGGTATACGAGTCCCATATTACAGCAGCATACTCAAGTTTTGGTCTAACGTATGAATGATAGCAAAGAAGTTTAACACTTGGAGGCGAATTACGAAGTTTGTGTCTCAAGAAACACAGTTTTCGAAAAGCGGAGGAGCAGATGTTTTCTATGTGCAAGTTCCAGGAAAGATTACTAGTGAACGTTACGCCTAAGTATTTGAAGCTGTTGACTTGGTTCACCACGCATGATCCCAGTGTGTACTGAAATTGGAATGAAGATTTTTTGCGCGGTATGCGGAGGGAAACAGTTTTCTCTGCGTTGACAACCATGCCCCAATCCCTGCACCACCTGTATATATTGTCCAGGTTTGTGTTAAGTTCTATTTGCTCTTGCGTGCTGGAGATTTCACGGAATAAAATACAGTCATCTGCAAACAGCCGGACATGAGTGGTGGGTGTAACTACAGTGACGATATCATTGATGTATAACAGAAAAAGCAACGGCTCCAGAACACTACCTTGAGGCACTCCGGATGTGACAGGAAGACAGCTCGAGGCATGACCATCAATCAAGACATACTGGTCTCTATTCATCAGATACCTAGACACCCACGCTACCAAACTTTCGGGAAGATTTATATTTTTTAATTTTTGAATTAATTTGTCATGAGGAACTTTGCCAAATCCTTTGCTAAGATCAAGAAAAATTGTGTCTACCTGAACATTATTATCAAGGGCTTTTGCAAACTCGTGTGTGATGGTGACCAGTTGAGTCACAGTCGAATAGCCTTTCCTAAAACCATGTTGGGAGCTTGTTAGAATTGAGTGTCTTTCAAGGAATTCAAGAATACGGTTGGCTATAATATGTTCAATTAATTTGCAGCATGTTGAAGTTAAAGATATAGGACGGTAGTTATCCGGAATTAATCGATCCCCTTTTTTTATAGATAGGGATGACTCTAGCGATCCTCCAGTCACGTGGTAGTGTTGCAGTTAAGAGGGACGCTTGGAAGATTATAACAAGAAATTTTGCGACGCATTCAGCATAACGCCGAAGAAACACATTGGGAAGGTCATCAGGACCACAGCATTTTTTTGCTTCCAAGTTTAAAAGCATTGAAACCAAACCAGAATAAGAAATGAAATTCGCTTCACATGGTTCAAACGAAAACGTTTCTGGTATACATATTGCTGAATTGGCAAACACGCTCTGAAAATAACTGTTGAAGTGATTTGCGATGTCACTGCGATTTGTAACCGTGCGCCCTTTGACAGAAATTGACGTCACTGGCTTTTTGTTATCGGATAGATAACTCCAGAACTTTGTTGGGTCGCTTTTAATAAAGTTTGGCATTAACGTTTTAAAGTAATAGTCTTTGGATTGTTGCACTTCACTTGCCAGGCTTCTTTGTAGCTTTTGGATCACATCTCGCTGGGCATGCCTCTTTTTCAATTTTTTAATTTTCCGCTTTAGATGGATGATACTGCGTGTCATCCAAGGTGTGCGTTTGTTAGTTTTTTTACGTTTGTTCGGTACAAAGTTGGTGATACAGTAGCGGCATATTTCCAAAAAGCGATCCCAAAGAGCGCATGCGTCATTGACATCATTGCTGAAGTCGACTAAGGCCGCTTCCATATGTTCAATCACGCAAGCGTCGTTTGCTCTAGAATAATCTTTAAAAGTTTGAACGGACGGTTTTTTATAACAAGCGAATTTCAGGAGCGGAATAGATACGCTGACAAGGCTATGATTTGATAACCGTTGTTCTATTAATACAGAGTGCTCAGAAAAGTCGCGATTCACAAACACCAAGTCTAAAATAGAGCTCGACTGTCCTTGTACACGAGTAGGTTGTTTAACTAGTTGAATTCGTTTATTAATTTTATTACTAAGCACGGCACACTTATGTAAAGTGGCGACTTTTTGGCTAAATTTGAAGCAAAACAGGGACATTTGGCGACATTTTGCTCATCATCTGGTGAATTTTACTTGAAAGTCAGTGGCAACCCTGCTGTCTTGTTCGAAGCATCTTCTCTGATTTCTCTCGCATCAGCCGCGTTGTAACGTACGTATACACAACTGAGACGGCCTTTACTGCCTCAGAAACATTCTCATTAAAGGACTGTCATTGTACTCTATTTATGCCTCATCATCATATTTATGGTAAGCGCATAAATAGAATATCAACCAACTTTAACGCCAAACAACTGCGTGAAAGCGACGTGATGAAAGCGACAAAAATCTGGACCGCAGGTTGTGCCATCCTAAAGCAACAATAAAAAATGAAGGAATCGAAGCATTGCCTCCGAGGTGGCGAACTTGGAAGCTGAAATTGGCGAGAAATTTTATCTGTGGCAGTGGTTGAGAGATGGTGCAACCTTCAAAATGTTGGAAATGGGTACATGGTTTGAGGTCATCATTCTCGTGGAACAAATTAAGCTATATATATATATATGCTGTTCATTAATCTGCAGTTGTCGATTACCTTCTGGTTGTCTAAGGAATAGATCCAATATAGTTATGTGTGCGTATCTCGTGGTGTGCTCTTGAAACTTGCAAAAGGTGATTAAAGATTACTTTTCTGGTCCATTGCAATTTCTTGTTATATAAACTTGTGCAATTCTTATTAGGGTATGTGTAAACACATCTCTTGTTACCTTTGTATGTATTGTTTTTGTTTACCACAAACATTATTACGGTATGTTGTGCAGAAGAAAGTGCCCCACTGCGGTGGTCTATTGTGGCTAAGGTACTCGGCTCCTGACTCGCAGGTCGTGGGATCAAATCTTGGCTGCAGCAGTTGCATTTCCGATGGAGGCAGAAATGCTTTAGGCCCGCGTGCTCAGGTTTGCGTGCTCATTCAAGAACACCAGGTGGTCAAAACTTCCTTAGCCTTCCACTACGGCGTCTCTCATAATCATATGGTGGTTTTGGGACGTTAAATCCCACAAATCAATCAATGTGCAGAGCGAAGTAGTAAAAAAAAGTCACATAGCGTGTGCGTGTTTGGTGAAGGGCAGACCTAGATGACGCTACGAACTAATAAAAGTACATGCATTGCACCAGCTGTCAGGTCTCTTTAAGCTATTCATATGAATGGGCTGACTTGAGAACTATCCGCTAAGAATTCACTCGGTGTGTCCACAAACGTTTTTGTTTTGTTTTGTTTTGTTTTAGTATCGTTGAATCTCTCCATTTGGCGCCAGCTGCCACCTACTTCATAGCTGGGGCGCCCACACTCCAGCCCTTTATATAATAATGAGCATCTATCAATCTAAAGCATGAATTGTTGCACCATAATGTTTTTGCTGCGATCCTGTACGTTTTGAAGACACATCTTATGGCATGTTGCCCTGTAAACTCGTGGATAACGTGACTACACTCTGTCACTCTGCGAGAAATAAAGGCAGCAAACATACTGTCTCCAGGTGAGAACGTTGCAGTATCCGCCTCTTTTAGAGCGAATGCTGTCTCGCTAACCAAGCGAAGCGCACGAGTTTCATCCTTATGCTTCACGAGGTTTTCATCACCACAGGTTTGTCTGCTTGAGTGTACTGTCGTATGGTTTATTATAAGGCTCAGAGGAACCGTTTTTTTTTTTTTTTTGTGATTATCAGTGCCATGTACTTCATACCAGTCGGCAATCAACGCTCTCGCTAGGTCTGATCACTTCGCTAACCAGTGGTGCACCATCTTGAATCTGAAGGGGAGAAAAATTTGTGGCGAGAAAAAAAGAAAGTTGCGCCACTTAAAAATAAACATTGGGGATATCGCCATATCTTCCTTAATAGCGAGAGGGTCACTTCATTTTTTAAAGAGTGTGTGGGTTTTCATCTTCACCATCGTGTCCCGTATCAAGTTCAAATTAATAACTTTTGTACGCGCGTAGTATGAATCACCCATGAGGAAAAGCCCAAGAGTGCTAGCAAAAAACACAACTGAAGGATAGATGAAATAAGTTGTGCATCCATTGCATGTAGGGCGCTTGTGATAACGCCCCTCTATGTGCGAGGCCTGAGGTTATTGGCTCTTCAACCAGAAAGCAGGCGCTTTTTCGGTCTTTCGCCGGACGAATGAGCTTGAAGAGGCGCCGGAGTAGAGGGGCTGCCTGCAGGGTTGCCTTTGGTGACTACTTTGCGCCTGCAGGGTTGCCTTTGGTGACTACTTCGCGCGAACATGACTGCTTTCCGATTTTGTCTGGCGATAAAAATTTCAGTTTAGAGCCATGGCCGCTTTTAACGTATATTCCTTTGACTTCACTGGTCATTTGATGGTAACTCAGCAAGCAAGCTGAAAGATTATTATTGCTTCGAAGCTTTTCTGTCATTTTGATCTATGGACGCTTTTTTTTCTTGCCCCGCCAATGAGCTAGCTTGCATCGAGGCACCCAACAAGCGCCGCTTCGTCTCAGAAGACGGAAGGAACCGTGCGTGTAATGAAAGGCGTGCCTAAGTAGCACAGTGCTGACGCCATATTCTAATTATGCTGAAACAGAGTGCTTCAAAGCCATATCCTCAACAAGATGAAGCTGAATATTCATATTCGATTAGGTATTGTTGCTTGAAACGGGAATGGTGATATTCTAACCTTGTACCAAGTTGAATTGAATGGCTTGTTTGGCTGCATCTAGCCAAGCTTGACTTCAGACTCAATCACCAACCTCAACCCTGGATGCGTGTTTTCCGCCGCAACTGTGCAACTTCGACTATCTAGAGGCCCGCACGATCTCGACAGTATCCACAAACGCCTCATATTCCTTACTAAGCACTCGTTCTGTGAATACTCATAAGGTAAACTGCACGAAAACCGCTTCATTCCTTGGAACTGCCGTATTCCCACACCAGCGTTCCGCAGTTTCACAATATAGTATTGAAGAAAAAAGAGCTGCAACTTTGAGTTCGTTATCGACTTACATGTTGTTATCGCATTCACTGCTCCACCCTTGCAGTAAAAGCAGTTTTTTTAGAAATGAAGGAAATAATTTTTCTTCCTACCAACCCACAAATATATTCGAGGCGAAGTGGAAGAACAGCGTGAACTGGTCGCGCAGGTGGTCGTCATGCTCGGCCTCTAAATTTGGCTGAAAAATTGTGTGCTGCTGTTACTGTTAATAATATTACTACTACTACTGTTTCACGCCTCTCACTTCTTCTATTTTTAATGTTTTACAGCTGTTTTCAAAATAACCCATTTCAAGCGGCCCATTCTTTCTTTGCCATAGCAAACTAAAAATAGCATATGTGCACAATACTTCGAAATTAGACAATAATTATTTTATAGTACTCGTGCCCATTTAGTTTCTATTCTTCGGCAGATGATAACTTACGCAATGTAATGCTATGAGTTTAAAAGTTGACTTTTGCCGAGCTCCACCAATCGCACTAGTTTACTTATGTACAGACGCGTTCACAAATAAATGAAACACCTGAATGCACGACATGTTTAAATTTTACTATGTTACGGAAGCATAGTAGCTTAAGTATGCATCAGGATACTGGTTATTAGTGTTCTCACTCTTCTTCACAGACTAGTGATATGCATGCAGAATGTTTTCATAAGCATTTGTAGTTAAAGGGCCACCAATATTGATGCTGTGCATCCGAATGTTCCCTTTAGCAGTGGTCCGTACTGTAAATCCCTGATGTCTGCGACGAAGCGCAAATGCGTTTCTGTATTCGTGCAGTTCCAATACAGAAACAGGTGCTGTGCTTTAACATATCATATATGATAGATTGAACTTTCACAGCCCGTTCACCGACTTCTCTGAAAAACTTAATAAAGCTTGAAGTTATGTGCAGCGAAATGTGAACAAAAATTGGTTAGGAAGTTGACTACTAAAATGGAATACATCAACCACATTTCTTTAACTGAAATAGAGGTTTTATCAAGTAATACGGCTATATACCTATTGTAGTGCTGAATGCCACAGATGATTTCCTAAAATTGAAGTTACTGTAAAATCGAATTCAGTGCAACAGCATTCACCACCCGTTGCTTGAAAAGTGGTTTTGCTTGCGGATTTAACAGAGGCCACTGCCGGAACAATCTTGCAGACTTCCACTCTAGCAAGAAAGCCAAAAGCTCGTTGCTCAGGTTTTAACGCGATAGTGTTATAGAGAGCTTGTTTCGCAGAAATTGCGGTATTGGCATCGATGCCGGCGTCGTTGCTTGTGAGCGAGATATCATCATCTTATGCGTGACCATAAATCGAGAACGATGCATAAAAATAAACAATAAAAAAATCTTGGGCCCGAGTGGAGATTGAACCAGGGTCACTTACGTGGCAAGCGGATGTTTTACAACTCGGCTTCTCTGCTGCTTGCGAATACAATGAAAAAAAAACTTCCTTTGCTTGAAATTTTAGTAAAAGTAGCTTTCATGCTTTACAAACGTACGCGTCCGGCATATATGCTTCACAATGCAACATGCAATGTAACAGTAAGATTCCGTGGTATACAAGCGTTTATTGCAAGTAGGAGTCAGAACATGTAATTATTGTAATCACTTCGTGGTTGAAAGCTTGTCACCCACTATCAAAGGCACACAAGCTACTGCGCCTATTTTCTTAAGGTCAAGTGGTGGGTGCATAACAAGTTCGAAAAGAAATCACACACAAAGGGTTCGAAGTACGCACTAGGAACAGGATATTGCTATCGCCTTGAACTCCTGAAGGTGAAGCTCTAGGGTACCCTAATTTTATATCAACGCGTTGACGACAGCCATAATTATAACAATTTCAAAAAAAGATGGTGCCTAAACATGCACGTTGTTGAGCGCATTACCAAAGATTTGGTAGCTAGCGAAGAAACACAAAACTAATCCTAGAGAAGCGACAATAAAACGACGGCCACCCGAATTTTTGAGCTGTCAGTAACCTCGCCTAATGGATTTTCGGGCTTAATAATACGTTCTCGTCATGCTTACTTGTGCCGATCAGATGTGCAATAGACGCACCAGTGGATAAAAATTACAATGCTGAAGACTGAATTCACTTAGTAATATAAAAGCGAAAACGCAGATGCACTATAGGGGGCTGTTCTTCCTCGAGCGAAGCGCTGATCTGAATTTGGAAAGAAGACCGTGTCGGTCTTAGCACTTTACAATTTCACAGGTTCCACTGTATTTTTAAGAATAGGCCCATTATTACAGTTCCGTGCTTGCTGTAGCCGAAAGCTTCTTAATTTAGGCTGCCCTAGTGAGTCATTACCTCCCACTCCCACGCTAGCCGGTTCATGAAATTCAGTCGGTTACTCCTTATAGAGAGTTACTTTTCTTCTTGGCAGGATGCTCCACCCATGCCCGCCTGCTTTTGGCCACGGTGTAAGAATAAGTGCTTTCGGCGAACCCGTTATTTATACGTGTCTGCCGTTTGGCCCACTTCACTCTAGTGCTCTTCGTTAAGGTAACAATTAAGACTTTTTTTCCCGTGGCTCAGTGTATCCTTTTTAATTTAAGCGTTTTTCGCTAGTATCGTGGCTTGTTCCCTCTTGGTGAGAACTGATAAGATAGACTTAACGCATATCTTCTGGCTCAGTAATACAGGTAAGTTCCTATTCACTATCACAACATACCTGCGAATCCGTTCTGTCATTTTCCTATTCTGCTAGTTATTAACTCTCATGACAGAAATCGATGATTGCAACACGTGTTCATTATCTGCCTAACTGAAGGAAACGCCCCTCACCAGAGTTCAAAGAAGGTTCGAACAGAGAATTCTATTCATCCTCCATTGACGTTTTGGTAGCTGAAACATGGCGGTGACCAGCCCGCCCCTTATTTTAGGAGCTCCATAGTTTCATTTATAGAGCGACTGCAATCTTTTGCTTTCTTTTTAAAGCCTTCAATCGCCGCGCCGACATAAGCTTCGTATGTTTTCACTCACCTGTTCATAAAGTTCCTCGCCATGCATTACGAACGCAGAGCGGATCCCTGTTGTTCGTAAAATTGCCCCACCCTTTGTGCTATTACTGGCCAACCACCATTCAAGAACGAAGAATTATGGTTTGCCCTTGACAACTACAGTTGTGGTGTGTTGAAGGTAAATATGGCGAATAACGGTGAGTGTAAAATATTTTTTCTGGTCCAAGTTGAAATCTGGCGAACGGGAAGTGATGTTAAGGCAGGTGTTACTCAAAATTGTACAGGTAAAGGATAGAGTAAATTTGCCATGATTTGGCTCCGAAAAATGTTTACTTTATTCAGTTTGGCTACAAATAAATTGAAGAGGCAAGAATAGCGTCAACTTTGCTGATGAATGACGTACGCCGCGAAGCAACCTAAAGAATGTTGTTCTACTGTAACTAAATTCAAGTGTCTTCTTCGGCAACTGTTTGGTGAGTAGAGATTCCAGGGACGGCTTTGTTTTTCTTGGCTTCATATTTGTTGCACCACTGAAACCGGCTCTCGGCTTTCTGTCCTACGCACCAGGAGACCCACACTGGTTTGTTTGAGTAATCTCGAGGATATCGGCTGCTCATCTATGTTATCTGATCCGCTCTGCCGTCGTTTTATCAATCAATATCACTCCTAAACTTTCATTTCAATAGCGAGATATGGGCTTTCTAACTTCAATCTGTTTATAAAGAACCCCGATCTCAAGTTTGAGGAGCGACAACAACGCTGCGCTGCGACTCTGGTGGTAAGCTCTGGAGAAACACGAGTTAGGCGAGGCAGATTCAGCCTGTTTCTCTTTGGGACACGTTTTTCGGTCAGTGTGGGGAACTTCGGTGCTGTGTCTAAAAAGTTTCTGACGCTAATTCCGCACGAGTCCTGAAATTTGACGTTCCCATAGCGGTCTATGCAGTCGCTCACCTCTGCGCACACCTGGTCCATCGGCAGGGAATAGTATAAGTCTTTTACGTCCACAGAAAAGAAGCTCACTTCTGAAGGGCACTCTTGTTGAAGAAATTCGGATACTATTTGAGGCTTTCTGATGAGGCAAGGGTCTTCCACAGGAAGGACAGATAGGGAACGCTGCAGGTACCTTCCCACCAGGCGCTGCCATGTGCCCTGTTCCGAGACAATGACGCGGAAGGGAACTTCCGGCTTGTGCGTCTTTGCTGAAAAGAACACTGAAAGGTTCACACCCCTCGCTGCTCTCACTG
Source organism: Rhipicephalus microplus (assembly GCF_013339725.1). Classification (NCBI taxonomy): domain Eukaryota; kingdom Metazoa; phylum Arthropoda; class Arachnida; order Ixodida; family Ixodidae; genus Rhipicephalus; species Rhipicephalus microplus. The sequence continues at coordinate 149,943,837 of NC_051168.1, forward strand.
ATGACGCCAGTTTTTGAAGGCCAGCCTCTTCACAAAGTTTGCTAGCTGTTGCCTTGACCTTGGAAGGTTTTACATTCGCGACTTGGAAGTTTTCGGTGACAGCAGCGTCCGCCTTTTCTTTGTAGACGGTTGTCGGGGCAAGGACAAAACCGCCTTCTTTGTCCGCCTGAAGGAGCTTGAGATCTGCAGCGCGTAGCGACTTAATCACGGAAGGCTGACGTGATGCTCCGGTTTGCTTTGTTGGCAACAAACAATCCACGCCTTCTTGAATGCACCTGTCTCTATTATCAACAGAGGCTCGTGCCGCCGTGCTCCTTACTAAGCTCAAAAGCTCTACTTGGTCCAATTTTGGTGGCTCGCAAAATTTTGGGCCCTTTTCCAATGCGCTTTTTACTCCAGGAGGGATGCTTGCGTTCCCTAGAGTCACAACTTCTTGTCCAGATTGGCATGTTTGCTTCTTTCTTCTTGGCAGGCTGGCAAATATCATCTTCCAAAGAAAATCCGCTGTCCGGGATGCAATACCCAGGTCTCTGCGGTAGGCCCTCAGAGCACTGTTTTGCGATGCATTTCCCATGCTTGCAGCATATAGGCAGTCCGAGTAGAACCGCACTTGTCGCCAGGCCTCCGACCGGAAACGAGGTCCAAAGTATTGCTGTGTGCCACGGCAGTGCATACAACACCACGGCAGGCAGTATTGCCAAATGCTGGAGGAACAAAAATCCCCCGCTACTAAAGTGCTTATTTGGGCCGGTTGGTACATGGTCAACGAAGTGAAAAAAACAGCGCGTAACACAGGACATAGGACAGAGAAGAGACGGACGAGGCGCTGACTTACAACCAAAAATTTATTTCGTACAGGGGTGTATATATAGCACACGAAACTTGAAAAAAGAGGGAGAGAAGTCGAGTGACATGAAAGAGTAATTTTTGTTATGATTGTATGCGTATAACAAATAAACTGTGATTGCGCAATCATTCGCTTGTCAAATACGCCAATTCCCTGGTGAGGAGCGTTATCGAAGGTGCACTGACACACATATCGCCTTTCTTGATTATGCAGAATGCCTCATAAATCTCACGTGTCCTTTTATCTCTGTAGCGTCGAAGTATCTTGCATTTGTCAAACAATGCACGGCATCCACAAATGGAGCTGTGCGCAGCTAAGTGGCTGCCAACAGAACCCCGCATTAGATTGCGGTGTTCCCTGAGGCGGTCATTTATACAGCGGCCAGAATGCCCGATGTAACAGCGGCCGCAAGAGAGGGGAATTTCATAAATGGCACAAAAACAACATTCAACAAACTTGATTGCGTGTTTTTATCACACACGCGAGGCCCTCTGTCCTCTCTGTTCACCTGATGGCACATACTAGAGAACTTATTTCTGGCTGAAAAAACAACTCTGATTCCAGCTTTTTGTGCTACCTTTTTTAAACAATGTGACACCTTATGCAAGTAAGGAATGACTGCTGTTCTTGAAAAAGAACTTTTTTCTTGACCACTAGTCGGTTCGGTTAGCTGTTTGATGTCTTTTAAGATACTTTCAGCTATGGAACACAGTATGTTATCCGGGTACCCTGCCTTGCGCAATCTGCGCACCTGTGACTCAAAACTAGTACACAATGTGTGATGGCAAGACCGCATCAGGGCCGCCTTTAGACAGGATTTTGCAATCGCTCGCTTTACAAGTTTTGAATGCGCAGAACTGTAGGGTAGCAAACTTTTTTTGGAGCGGGGGGGCATACTGCCAGCACACGTGGTCGGACATAAAAACTTCAATGTCAAGGAACCGGAGTTTGTTAGCAATGGGGAATTCAGTGGTTAGTTGCAGTGAGCCCAAGCAAGTGCGAAACACATCAACAATTTGATCAGCACGTTGCTGAGCTTCAGAGTGGTTGGACCGGTACAAAATCAAGAAGTCATCAACAAATCTAAACACTTTCACGGCGCTCGTCAGTTGTAGGCAATTAATGAGAGATCTGTCATATTTGGCTAAAAGAATGTCACTTAGGATCGGGGCGAGACAGGAACCTATGCAAACACCTTCTTTTGAATATAAAGTTTGTCATCATGCTTTATAAATGTAGAACGTAAATAAAAGGTCAACATTTCTAAAAAGTTTCTGACGCTAATTCCGCACGAGTCCTGAAATTTGACGTTCCCATAGCGGTCTATGCAGTCGCTCACCTCTGCGCACACCTGGTCCATCGGCAGGGAATAGTATAAGTCTTTTACGTCCACAGAAAAGAAGCTCACTTCTGAAGGGCACTCTTGTTGAAGAAATTCGGATACTATTTGAGGCTTTCTGATGAGGCAAGGGTCTTCCACAGGAAGGACAGATAGGGAACGCTGCAGGTACCTTCCCACCAGGCGCTGCCATGTGCCCTGTTCCGAGACAATGACGCGGAAGGGAACTTCCGGCTTGTGCGTCTTTGCTGAAAAGAACACTGAAAGGTTCACACCCCTCGCTGCTCTCACTGATGACGCCAGTTTTTGAAGGCCAGCCTCTTCACAAAGTTTGCTAGCTGTTGCCTTGACCTGGAAGGTTTTACATTCGCGACTTGGAAGTTTTCGGTGACAGCAGCGTCCGACTTTTCTTTGTAGACGGTCGTCGGGGCAAGGACAAAACCGCCTTCTTTGTCCGCCTGAAGGAGCTTGAGATCTGCAGCGCGTAGTGACTTAATCACGGAAGGTTGACGTGATGTTCCGGTTTGCTTTGTTGGCAACAAACAATCCACGCCTTCTTGAATGCCCTGTCTCTATTATCAACAGAGGCTCGTGCGCCGTGCTCCTTACTAAGCTCAAAAGCTCTACTTGGTCCAATTTTGGTGGCTCGCAAAATTTTGGGCCCTTTTCCAATGCGCTTTTTACTCCAGGAGGGATGCTTGCAATCCCTAGGGTCACAACTTCTTGTCCAGATTGGCAAGTTTGCTTCTTTCTTCTTGGCAGGCTGGCAAATATCATCTTCCAGAGAAAATCCGCTGTCCAATCATAACGCTCCTCACCAGGAATGGCGTATTTGACAAGCGAATGATTGCGCAATCACAGTTTATTTGTTATACGCATACAATCATAACAAAAATTACTCTTTCATGTCACTCGACTTCTCTCCCTCTTTTTTCAAGTTTCGTGTGCTATATATACACCCCTGTACGAAATAAATTTTGGTTGTAAGTCAGCGCCTCGTCCGTCTCTTCTCTGTCCTGTGTCCTGTGTTACGCGCTGTTTTTTCACTTCGTTGACCATGTACCAACCGGCCCAAATAAGCACTTTAGTACAGTTCATTTCTAATACATCGGGCTCTGTTATATCCTACCCCTTTCTCCGCTCTTCCGTTGTGTGTATAAACCTGCTGGCTACTGCGATCTGCAGGACTCGTCTTTATACGTTCGCCTTGAAGAATTCGTCTCTGCCTCCAGATGTTCTTCAACTTTTTGGTGGTTTAGCGCCATCAAAGGGTCATGCTGACAGAATATGCCGAATCTTCGGTCGGAGGCCTGGCGACAAGTGCGGTTCTACTCGGACTGCCTATATGCTGCAAGCATGGGAAATGCATCGCAAAACAGTGCTCTGAGGGCCTACCGCAGAGACCTGGGTATTGCATCCCGGACAGCGGATTTTCTTTGGAAGATGATATTTGCCAGCCTGCCAAGAAGAAAGAAGCAAACATGCCAATCTGGACAAGAAGTTGTGACTCTAGGGAACGCAAGCATCCCTCCTGGAGTAAAAAGCGCATTGGAAAAGGGCCCAAAATTTTGCGAGCCACCAAAATTGGACCAAGTAGAGCTTTTGAGCTTAGTAAGGAGCACGGCGGCACGAGCCTCTGTTGATAATAGAGACAGGTGCATTCAAGAAGGCGTGGATTGTTTGTTGCCAACAAAGCAAACCGGAACATCACGTCAGCCTTCCGTGATTAAGTCGCTACGCGCTGCAGATCTCAAGCTCCTTCAGGCGGACAAAGAAGGCGGTTTTGTCCTTGCCCCGACAACCGTCTACAAAGAAAAGGCGGACGCTGCTGTCACCGAAAACTTCCAAGTCGCGAATGTAAAACCTTCCAAGGTCAAGGCAACAGCTAGCAAACTTTGTGAAGAGGCTGGCCTTCAAAAACTGGCGTCATCAGTGAGAGCAGCGAGGGGTGTGAACCTTTCAGTGTTCTTTTCAGCAAAGACGCACAAGCCGGAAGTTCCCTTCCGCGTCATTGTCTCGGAACAGGGCACATGGCAGCGCCTGGTGGGAAGGTACCTGCAGCGTTCCCTATCTGTCCTTCCTGTGGAAGACCCTTGCCTCATCAGAAAGCCTCAAATAGTATCCGAATTTCTTCAACAAGAGTGCCCTTCAGAAGTGAGCTTCTTTTCTGTGGACGTAAAAGACTTATACTATTCCCTGCCGATGGACCAGGTGTGCGCAGAGGTGAGCGACTGCATAGACCGCTATGGGTACGTCAAATTTCAGGACTCGTGCGGAATTAGCGTCAGAAACTTTTTAGAAATGTTGACCTTTTATTTACGTTCTACATTTATAAAGCATGATGACAAACTTTATATTCAAAAAGAAGGTGTTTGCATAGGTTCCTGTCTCGCCCCGATCCTAAGTGACATTCTTTTAGCCAAATATGACAGATCTCTCATTAATTGCCTACAACTGACGAGCGCCGTGAAAGTGTTTAGATTTGTTGATGACTTCTTGATTTTGTACCGGTCCAACCACTCTGAAGCTCAGCAACGTGCTGATCAAATTGTTGATGTGTTTCGCACTTGCTTGGGCTCACTGCAACTAACCACTGAATTCCCCATTGCTAACAAACTCCGGTTCCTTGACATTGAAGTTTTTTTGTCCGACCACGTGTGCTGGCAGTATGCCCCCCGCTCCAAAAAAAGTTTGCTACCCTACAGTTCTGCGCATTCAAAACTTGTAAAGCGAGCGATTGCAAAATCCTGTCTAAAGGCGGCCCTGATGCGGTCTTGCCATCACACATTGTGTACTAGTTTTGAGTCACAGGTGCGCAGATTGCGCAAGGCAGGGTACCCGGATAACATACTGTGTTCCATAGCTGAAAGTATCTTAAAAGACATCAAACAGCTAACCGAACCGACTAGTGGTCAAGAAAAAAGTTCTTTTTCAAGAACAGCAGTCATTCCTTACTTGCATAAGGTGTCACATTGTTTAAAAAAGGTAGCACAAAAAGCTGGAATCAGAGTTGTTTTTTCAGCCAGAAATAAGTTCTCTAGTATGTGCCATCAGGTGAACAGAGAGGACAGAGGGCCTCGCGTGTGTGATAAAAAACACGCAATCAAGTTTGTTGAATGTTGTTTTTGTGCCATTTATGAAATTCCCCTCTCTTGCGGCCGCTGTTACATCGGGCATTCTGGCCGCTGTATAAATGACCGCCTCAGGGAACACCGCAATCTAATGCGGGGTTCTGTTGGCAGCCACTTAGCTGCGCACAGCTCCATTTGTGGATGCCGTGCATTGTTTGACAAATGCAAGATACTTCGACGCTACAGAGATAAAAGGACACGTGAGATTTATGAGGCATTCTGCATAATCAAGAAAGGCGATATGTGTGTCAGTGCACCTTCGATAACGCTCCTCACCAGGGAATTGGCGTATTTGACAAGCGAATGATTGCGCAATCACAGTTTATTTGTTATACGCATACAATCATAACGAAAATTACTCTTTCATGTCACTCGACTTCTCTCCCTCTTTTTTCAAGTTTCGTGTGCTATATATACACCCCTGTACGAAATAAATTTTGGTTGTAAGTCAGCGCCTCGTCCGTCTCTTCTCTGTCCTGTGTCCTGTGTTACGCGCTGTTTTTTCACTTCGTTGACCATGTACCAACCGGCCCAAATAAGCACTTTAGTACAGTTCATTTCTAATACATCGGGCTCTGTTATATCCTACCCCTTTCTCCGCTCTTCCGTTGTGTGTATAAACCTGCTGGCTACTGCGATCTGCAGGACTCGTCTTTATACGTTCGCCTTGAAGAATTCGTCTCTGCCTCCAGATGTTCTTCAACTTTTTGGTGGTTTAGCGCCATCAAAGGGTCATGCTGACAGAATATGCCGAATCTTCCGGTCGGAGGCCTGGCGACAAGTGCGGTTCTACTCGGACTGCCTATATGCTGCAAGCATGGGAAATGCATCGCAAAACAGTGCTCTGAGGGCCTACCGCAGAGACCTGGGTATTGCATCCCGGACAGCGGATTTTCTTTGGAAGATGATATTTGCCAGCCTGCCAAGAAGAAAGAAGCAAACATGCCAATCTGGACAAGAAGTTGTGACTCTAGGGAACGCAAGCATCCCTCCTGGAGTAAAAAGCGCATTGGAAAAGGGCCCAAAATTTTGCGAGCCACCAAAATTGGACCAAGTAGAGCTTTTGAGCTTAGTAAGGAGCACGGCGGCACGAGCCTCTGTTGATAATAGAGACAGGTGCATTCAAGAAGGCGTGGATTGTTTGTTGCCAACAAAGCAAACCGGAACATCACGTCAGCCTTCCGTGATTAAGTCGCTACGCGCTGCAGATCTCAAGCTCCTTCAGGCGGACAAAGAAGGCGGTTTTGTCCTTGCCCCGACAACCGTCTACAAAGAAAAGGCGGACGCTGCTGTCACCGAAAACTTCCAAGTCGCGAATGTAAAACCTTCCAAGGTCAAGGCAACAGCTAGCAAACTTTGTGAAGAGGCTGGCCTTCAAAAACTGGCGTCATCAGTGAGAGCAGCGAGGGGTGTGAACCTTTCAGTGTTCTTTTCAGCAAAGACGCACAAGCCGGAAGTTCCCTTCCGCGTCATTGTCTCGGAACAGGGCACATGGCAGCGCCTGGTGGGAAGGTACCTGCAGCGTTCCCTATCTGTCCTTCCTGTGGAAGACCCTTGCCTCATCAGAAAGCCTCAAATAGTATCCGAATTTCTTCAACAAGAGTGCCCTTCAGAAGTGAGCTTCTTTTCTGTGGACGTAAAAGACTTATACTATTCCCTGCCGTTGGACCAGGTGTGCGCAGAGGTGAGCGACTGCATAGACCGCTATGGGTACGTCAAATTTCAGGACTCGTGCGGAATTAGCGTCAGAAACTTTTTAGAAATGTTGACCTTTTATTTACGTTCTACATTTATAAAGCATGATGACAAACTTTATATTCAAAAAGAAGGTGTTTGCATAGGTTCCTGTCTCGCCCCGATCCTAAGTGACATTCTTTTAGCCAAATATGACAGATCTCTCATTAATTGCCTACAACTGACGAGCGCCGTGAAAGTGTTTAGATTTGTTGATGACTTCTTGATTTTGTACCGGTCCAACCACTCTGAAGCTCAGCAACGTGCTGATCAAATTGTTGATGTGTTTCGCACTTGCTTGGGCTCACTGCAACTAACCACTGAATTCCCCATTGCTAACAAACTCCGGTTCCTTGACATTGAAGTTTTTTTGTCCGACCACGTGTGCTGGCAGTATGCCCCCCGCTCCAAAAAAAGTTTGCTACCCTACAGTTCTGCGCATTCAAAACTTGTAAAGCGAGCGATTGCAAAATCCTGTCTAAAGGCGGCCCTGATGTGGTCTTGCCATCACACATTGTGTACTAGTTTTGAGTCACAGGTGCGCAGATTGCGCAAGGCAGGGTACCCGGATAACATACTGTGTTCCATAGCTGAAAGTATCTTAAAAGACATCAAACAGCTAACCGAACCGACTAGTGGTCAAGAAAAAAGTTCTTTTTCAAGAACAGCAGTCATTCCTTACTTGCATAAGGTGTCACATTGTTTAAAAAAGGTAGCACAAAAAGCTGGAATCAGAGTTGTTTTTTCAGCCAGAAATAAGTTCTCTAGTATGTGCCATCAGGTGAACAGAGAGGACAGAGGGCCTCGCGTGTGTGATAAAAAACACGCAATCAAGTTTGTTGAATGTTGTTTTTGTGCCATTTATGAAATTCCCCTCTCTTGCGGCCGCTGTTACATCGGGCATTCTGGCCGCTGTATAAATGACCGCCTCAGGGAACACCGCAATCTAATGCGGGGTTCTGTTGGCAGCCACTTAGCTGCGCACAGCTCCATTTGTGGATGCCGTGCATTGTTTGACAAATGCAAGATACTTCGACGCTACAGAGATAAAAGGACACGTGAGATTTATGAGGCATTCTGCATAATCAAGAAAGGCGATATGTGTGTCAGTGCACCTTCGATAACGCTCCTCACCAGGGAATTGGCGTATTTGACAAGCGAATGATTGCGCAATCACAGTTTATTTGTTATACGCATACAATCATAACGAAAATTACTCTTTCATGTCACTCGACTTCTCTCCCTCTTTTTTCAAGTTTCGTGTGCTATATATACACCCCTGTACGAAATAAATTTTGGTTGTAAGTCAGCGCCTCGTCCGTCTCTTCTCTGTCCTGTGTCCTGTGTTACGCGCTGTTTTTTCACTTCGTTGAAAAATCGCTACATCGCAGCGCAAAGGTAGCTAGAAATCGCTAAAAAAACCTACAAGAAAATAAAAAGTAGATAAATTATGTTTTCTAGCAATTTAAGGCGTAATGTAAGAGTACAATGAACTTACTGGCAGCTGTGCTACCTCACTGTTTAAGCAGAACTCTCAAGTGTTGTTTTATCGAACGCAACTACGTAGAACTTGTGTATAAAGGAAAATAAAGTAGTTCCATTTTATTACTAATAATTAGGGCAGGTGTGGTTTTTCAAAAAGCGTACCGATCTCCGCAGTCATCAAAGATGAGTGCTATATGCACAGTGATCAGTAAACATTAGGCGTGTGCGAATATTGAAAATTTCCAACACGGAATCAAATAGGGCATAATTGAACAACCGGATATTTGTTCAAAACATTTTTGAATATCGAACACTGAGGAGAACACACCATTAGGACAACTCGCTGAAGGAGCAAAGACAGTTTTGTTCTCTTAAAGGGAAAGCGCTAAAGGAGCTCGTTTCGCAGAAATTCTGGCGTCGTCAGCGTGGATATTGTTAATTGTGAACAAAAAAGTACCTTGTGTGTGGCCGGAAAATCTAAAAGTATGAAACAAAATAAATATAAAGATTTCCGGGCCCAACTGTGATTTGAACCTGGCAAGCAGGTGTTCTACCACAAAGCCACGTGTTCGCTTGAAATTACAGTTAAAATAACTTCCTGTGCTTGGAAATGCATTGGAAGTGGCGTTCATGCTTTACAAAAACACCTGTTCTGTATACAGCCTGTTAAAAATAGAGAACATGGCGTGCTATAAAACAAAATGAGGGATCGCGCGTGGCACAAGTGGCTTGGCTATATTATTGCTGGAATAAACGGCAGTGTTGGCACGCATGCTGCTCGATCTCTGCAGGCGTGTTCGTCCTGACAGCCTGTTTATCTACGAGCGAACTTTTCGGAACATATCCAAGCTTCACGATGCAATATTTTTATTATATCACAGCGCCTTTCGCGGCATAAGCATGCATTGCAATCAGAAGTAAGAACATGGGATTGTGAAAACGATTTTGAGGTTTTAGGCCTGTCATTCATTACAAAAAGTGAACTCGTTACTGCACGCATTCGTTAAGACCACATAGTTGGCGAATTTAGTAAGACCGAAAAGGTTTCTACCGCATAATTGCTCGCTGTCTAAAGCATACTATACACAGAATACAGCCATATACGCGAAAGCTTCACTCACACAAGCCACTTTCAACTTTATGGATTAAGTTGTAGTAATCCACAACTTCTCGAGTAACGTTAGCTCAGCGCACTTAAGAGACAGGATTTCGTTGCCGCGTTTGAATTGAAAGCTAGGACTCTCCACATATTTGATCAGTGAATTACGAAGATGCTTGTATGTCGACGTGCCTGCAAGATGCATAGAGGTGAAGCAAAACGGAGCTCAAACTTTTACGGGAATATCCAAACTCTGCTCATCATCGCGTGAAAGATATTTTTCTTATGTTTTGCTTTGAACTCCTGGGTCACAGAAGAAAATGCATCTTCGATCCCCTACCTTCCTCATAAGATTCATATAGTTCATTTGTGAAATAATATTTACTTTGCACGCCTTAGCTGGTGACAAAACTTGAACATCGAATACATACGAATTGTACAGAACCCAAACAGTTATAATACGCACTACCATAATTTTAAAAAACGCTGAAGGATCAGCCCTAGAAATTTCTCAAAGGGCAGTATGAGAATGAAGCTGTGGGAGTTAATGACCATCATTCTTTTGGTGCGGCCGGTTCATGTAAACATTTGACAATACCGGCCATTTTTTGTGCTGATTTCTGGAGCGAATTACATGGCAAGCTCGTGTCATCTTGTCTATTTTGTGTGTATGCCACAAAATTAAGATGCATGTTGGGAGGTAATAAAGTGGACGAAAAGTCATCTTTTTCATTGGTTGTATTTGGTCAAGGGTAAAGGCGACATTTCATCCCCTGTGATTTCCTTGAAGAAACTGCCTGTACAAGTAATTCTCAAAAATGTCAGAACACAACAGCTCGGGTTAGCCAAAATCGCTAGATTAGGAGCTAATTCTCAAATAATAAGTTAAAACAACTACTCGTAGCTGAATCAGATTTTTGGTAGCTAGATGTGGTGACAAAATAGCTTAATTGGCAATACTAAAGTACGGCAATCCACCTGCAAAAGTCTCAGTTTCACGGCAAGCCGTCAGTTTCACGGACAAGTCGTACGACAAAGTACACAAGCGTGGATCAACGCAGTTGAAGGAAATAAGTAACTTCCAGCCCTATCTCGCATTCATTTTTATTGACTCAAGCCTTCGCTGAAAATCTTTTGTTTCGACTACCTGAATCAGTACATAACGCGGCGCGCCCATGCAGCAACTGCAGTAATGATTTTTCGGTGGCTCCTCGCATCGTTGAATTTCAATTACGATTGTATGTTGAAACAACTCTGTGTATTGATTTCTCGTATTTCTGAGGCGTAGTTATCAATGCGGGTTCACACTCACACACATTAATTAATTTATATGTGGGGTTTAACGTCACAAAACCACCTTATGATTATAAGAGACGCCGTGGTCGAAGGCTCCGGGAATTCGGACCACCCGGGGTTTGTTAACGTGCACCCAAATCTGAGCACACGTTCCTACATCACTTTCGCCTCCACTGCAAACGCGGCCGTGACGGTCAGGATAGGATCCGGGGATCTGCGGGTCAGCAGGCGAGTACCTTAGCCACTAGGCCACACAGGTGGGGCCACTCACACACGCCATACCACAGTTTGCGTTGGAATGTTGGTTGCATTCAACTGAACTCCACACGTTGTGAAATTTTTGCCGCTTGCAATTCAGCCATCGGGAAGGCTGCAACATCGTGCCACAATGAAAGTTTGTGCATTTTCTTCAAACTTGGATGTCGCTTGGCTGGTTTGTTTCATTTCGTCGCTCTTTTAGGATGGTAGTTATTCGAGCCGCTCAATATAACTGCCCCTTAATACATGAATTCAAACTGTTACTTTCGGAAGTGCGCGTAATACGCTTCGCTCAGTGCTTCGAGTGAGCGCTCACGAGTACGCTAATTGCGCGAGCTCGACGCGCACCCGATATCCCATTGTGCCTCAAATTCGGCACCTCTTACGCTGAACCGCGTTGACTCTGTAGGTGTTATACACCTATAAAGCGAATATTCTTCTATTATTGGAATGCGAGAATAGGAAAATAAAGAGAAAGAAACACAGGTGGACAATTCCACTTTATTCACCGCCGTTGAGGCTAAGTTTGTCTCAAGGCTAAATTGGCGGGTGATGCACCAGCGTTACTGGGGAGTTGATTATAACGATCATTGTATTTTTAATGCCTTGGTCGTCTATTGTTTATTTATTTCTAACTTAAGTCACGGTAGTACCCATCTGCTCCTGCCAGCATGTGCATCAAAACAATAATCGTATGTTTTTCACATACGATTATTGTTTTTCACATGAGATAAGCCAATCAGTTCTGATTTTTTGTTCATTTATTAGCCCCAAGTTTTCAGCACTGCTACTTAAGACCATGGTTAGAAGAAGTTCACTGGCCCAGTCTCACACTGTGTCAAGGGAATGCACTGCATGAGAAGGTTTATGGCGGTAGAAACCACTTTGTCATAGTTATGTCACTTGCAAAATGAAACACTACTAGCCCTTTCCTTTAAGAAGTACCTCCACCAAAAACATATTTCGAAAGTCTTGAAAGCACTAAATTGAAAAAAAGTTCAACATGGGATTGTATATTGTATAATACTTACAGATTATGCAACACAATACGCTACATTGTAGAAGCCGGAAAACTGCGAAGGAATTAAAGTGCACGAACAGATGACTTGCCGCGGGCATAGACTGTGGGGCTGAATATCCTCTCACCATTTTTACGTTGTTTGCGTGCATGTAAAACGCGTCTCTCATAATCAAATGGTGGTTTGGGGACTTTAAACCCGCATATCAATCATTTGTGCATGTAAAAAAACTGGGGTCAGCGCCGCGCGTAGCCATTAACAATCAGTGCCACTCGTAGCCATTAGGCCAAGTTGAAATACTTTTTTCCCGATAGAGACCAGTTTATTTTTGTCTTGCTCCCGCCAATATTGCGACAGTTCAATTAAAATACAGCAAATGCGTCCGTTGCACCTTTCTTGGCTACACATTAGGTCATTATATTTGTATGCAGTGGGCAAGCATTGCGAATAATAAATATGCATTCTTGCAGCTAGGCACGTTTTACATTATTTATTGCATTAGTTTGTCCTATGATCTTAAAGCATGTATCACTTGATCATGCAGTTCACATTTCTGCTAAAAAGTTCAATGCAGACTCGAAAAGTTGATCGTATGTCAACATATTACGTTTTGAAAAAGCATACAGCCACGGGAACAAAATGATTACGTTGCATTCATATATGAATACATGTATTTTCTGTGAGATATTCGACAACTAACACAATATCAGGGAATTCAGCCTGGGACCTCGTCGGCAGTATCACATAAGTGCAATAAATCAATATTTCTATTGTAATTATTTTGTGACGCTACTTTTAAATTATTTCTACTGATGCAACTGCCACGGCCGCACAGTAAAAAGATAAAATGAAATACGAAATCGCAAGCCCGAAATTTAAATGAGGTTATATAAAATTTCACCAAGAATGTAAGTATATAAAGCATGTAAAGCAGTCAGGACATCTAATTTATAGGTAAATAACGTATAAACAAAACAATAACATCTTAGAAATAAAAATGGAGGGAAGGGGACGACACAGCACAAGTAACTTAGGTTTAAGAGGTGTTTAGCCGATTTAATTGCACTCGTACTCATTTTTCGACCTAGCAAGATGGCAAGTTGAGCCAGTTAGATTAAGTTCATAATTGAAAATTTTATTGAAGCGCACTAAAAAACGACAAGCAGACCGTCCGTCAGACGGACGGGCGGGCTGTCCTGGTCAACCCCTTCTGTCCGTACGTTTTTTGTGCACTTCGAACAAATTTTTTGACTGCTGAATTCTTCATCCATCGATATTTCTTATTATGTGTATATAACATTCTGTGATTTCCATCACACCTTAGGTGCCAGTGGCACGTCGTCTTATGTTTTTTTTTTCATTCTCGATTCTCTGTGCTAAGGTTTCCTATGGCCCTTTTTTGAAGTTTGAATACATATCAGCCCACCCAATTTTTCATTTTAGGATTAGGCTTGCTGCCTAAAGATGGTACTACAAAGCGTTGTTTCAAGCAATGCGAGTACATGTGCACGCTATCGAAAAGGTTACACGCAGTATAGGGCATAACACTCTGCTTGATTGTCAGTATTTGCCTAATACTGTGATAGGTACGAAGTGTTCGATATAGTGTACAGCGAGGCTCAGTTAAATCTTCACATAATATTCTTTGTTGTGCACTAACAAGTGCGCGGGTAGCTCTCACTGCTTTTGCAGAAATGTCTTCCTGAAAATACCGCAAAAAAAGAAGTGCGTTAAGCTTTCTGCATCTATAAAAATCGCTATTTTGTCAAAGACTCAAACTTCACTACATTTATTGCACACTTTTACTCAAAATACGGAACAAACGCTAAGTTAAGATGCTGCTAAGTTGTTATAAGGGGATTCGCAACTAATAGTACAGAGGGAAAATACACGAATGTTATGAAAAGCGAAACAACACCAGAAGTGTACTCTTGTACTGCTTACCACCATTCGGGCAGAATACGATGTCACAAAAATAGCATTGTAGTGTAGCTTGGTAATAATGTAATTAAGGTTCACTCTAAAAAATACATTTTGATAGTGAATACCTGTGTACTTAGATTTAGATGCTCGCTAAAAAACCCACAGGTGGCTGAATTTTCCGGAGCCCTCTAATACGGCGTCTCCCATTTTTTGGTGGTTTCGGGACGTTAAAACACAACAGATATTTACCTGTTATTACTGTGCAAGCACCTGTACTTGGCTTCTTAGGTTCTTTATTAACCACAGCTGTTCTATTCATGAATGAATATTAGCTGGATCGGTATTGATTCATAGCAAAAATAAACATTGCACTTGTGATAACGACAAAAGAAGGCATGGACACAATACCAGCACTTTTGCCTCGTGAGAAATTGTTTGAGCAGTAAAAATACAGTGTACTGGTTATAAATACCACGGCAACTCAATGCAGAACAAAAGAACGAGATGGAACAATTATGATGATTCGACAACAAGGTTCAACAGATTCAAAGGATATATATCTGTGCGATTAAATTAACTTTGCCAAAGTAACACATCTTGTAACTGCTCTAAATATGCACATGTACCCTTGATAAGTTTTAGTACTGATAATTGCCTAAAGGTGTGGCAATGCCGCGTTAAACCGTTCAAACTACCAGGAAGACGGATTATCAACGAAAAAAAGTCGGGTATTATTTTAATATTTCATAATATGCATAAAACAAACTTTGCCTTAATGCATACTTCACCACAGAACAGTGCGAAAACAGTGCCCTAGTTCTTGCTCAAACGTATTGTCTATGAAATCCCTGCTTCATTATTGCTTTATCGCAAGCAAGAATTTATGTCGTAGAAACGTCTTTCTTAAGGCAAACTCATTTGTATTCACTAGCCGTATGACACATGTTCTGTATTCTTAGGAATTTCAGAGCAGGCAACATATATCGTCGCTATGCCAGCTTTACGACTTTTTTTGCTTCTAATTGCACTTTTCACGCGACGCAGTCTGCGAAAGAACACCTACGACGGCCGAAGTGACGATAAGGATACGAAAACAGAGAAAATGACCATTACTAACGATTCATGCCTCTGAATGTGTCACGAACGCAGCGTGCTCATCATCTGCTTGATAATACACAGCAGCATTTCTCACTTGAGTAGCCGAGGCATTCCCATCGCACTTGTGCCGCACTGCTGTCCAGCCCCGCATTTCACATGCAATGTCAAGAACCTAATCAGGCTACAAATACTAAACGGGCGCGCACTGCCGACGCACAGCTGAGCAGCTATAGAAAGGAACATTCAGAAGACCAAGGTAATCCTATGACACCTTCACTTCTGCATCACTCCGGCACGCCACTGGGTCCAACTTGGAGCCTCCGAATGATTCAGGTACCTTTTCTGGCATTGATGGCGTTGACGTGGAAGCATGGCTGAAGTAATACGAGTGACTGGGCGTAAGTATGCGTTGGCACCAACGCTCATGCTCGACGGCATGATTTCCTATGTCGGAGACACCTCAAATGTGTGCTACGAAATGCACGAAGAAGAGCTAACCAGCTGGGAGTTTTGCAAGCAAAAACTTCAGGAGCTATTCGACAGACCTGTGGACAGTCAGCGCGCCGCCCAAAACAAGCATGCACGTCGTGTTCAGACATGCAGCGATTCATAGCTCACATACATTTAGACGTGCTCGCTTTGTTCCGCAAGGTAGACTCGCAGATGTCTGAAGCCGATAAGGTTGGCCATCTCATTGAAGGGGTCATGGCATGGTCACCTAAGAATTCATGGTTTTCGGTGAAAAACCAAGGTAGAGCGCTCAATATGCTTGTACACGTGTGAAAAGTGGACTGTAAGAAATTATCTCGGCCCAAATTAAGCCACAGAATTCATTGGCTTTAAACTCCGCCCACCACCAGTGACCACCATTTTGTCATGGAGTGCGTGACGTCACAAGCCGAGTGAGCAGTGTCATCGTCTGCTACCAAACAGCACCTTCCGCACACCATCAGTGTTGCAAGTGTTGCTTGCCGCGTGGTCCACACGTGTCAGCGGAATGCAAGTGTTGCCATGTGTTACCGGTATGCGGCGACGACGTCGTGTATGTGGCGCATTTAGACTTCGATTCCATCATCACCAGCTCAAGCGACGAAGAAAGCGTCAACGACGGTGTGAACTAAGATGCTAACGACCTCGCTGTTGTGGCAGACGTTCCAGACGACTTGCCGCCATATGATAAGTAGCTTTATTCAAAACGTGTCATGTTGCAAAGCGAGCTTGGGATACAGGGCTCTGTCAACGCTGCATTCGCGAGCTGCAGTGTTACTTAGCGTCGTGGAATTGCCAAAGCATGCAGGCTTTTGTTCGCTAGCATACGTTCATGCATGACTTTTTTGTGCTGAATCTAGTGATAAGTGGTGGTAGCAATGCTGCGCATTGGGGCTGTTATATTTCCATCGGTTGTTGCGTGGGCATATGTAAACATAGGCCGAAGGGGGCGGCATGCAAGTGCGGCGCTAAGGTTACCCAAGATACACATTATGGCCGAATCTTTGCTTGAACTCTGTCGATTGCATTCGGTGCCGGTAAAACATAGCAAGTGTGGCGCTCAACCATAGCAGTGCCTGTGAGGAGTTTCAATAAATATTTAACCGCATGATGGCAAACGGCATATGCATTGGACATTCACAGGACTCTTTTTGACCTCTGAGATTGCTTGCAGCATATAAAAGCGCTACATGGGTGACGCGGCAGCCTTGTTTCAACCCCTGGAAGTTATTTAGTTTCAGCGGAAAGTTGAACGACGCAGAAAAGTTTGACCGCAAGTGCAGCTGACCAAGGAACACGATTGTCTTCCGGAATGCATACTGTGCAGCAGCTCGTCCACAAAAGCGGTTCGTGACATCACAACTAACGATCGCGCCAGCGTTACCTGAGTCTTAGACTACTCGCTAGTTTATAAAAATATTTTGTTATAAATTAACGGCTCGACTCGATTCGCGGAAAGCTCGCTATCTTGCCTGTGAACATAGAAGAATCAATCCATAAAACACTGATTACGGTTGCAAATCGGGTGTCATGACTTCTTTAAGGGCATAGCAAATGATGCTTTTCGCTTTCATGCGTTCGAAATTTCATCTCATTGTAAAAAGAAATTACTCCGAGGTAGGAGTAAAACGCTTGTTCTTCAGCGTCCTCCCTATTCGGAGCAATTTTCGCTCCTAACCTCCATAGCGGAGTTCTTGCTCCGGCTGGCCGAAGAAATTGCGTGGCGCCTCCGGAGTACTTTAAAAGGATATTTACAACGATCGACCGGAGCAATTCCATGTCGCCGCTGCAGTATTTTTTACTGGCATTTTCCTCCGGCTGGTCGGAGTGATTTCCTGGCACTTCCGGGGCTTTGTTTTCGGGGTTTTCACTCCTGCTATCCAGCGCTTTGGTGTCGCACCTCCTGAGTGTTTTACGAATGAACTTTTTTTCATTCGGACAGCATTTCAGTGAGCTGAATTACTATTTTTGAAGTGTTTGCTCCGTTGTTTATTTATTGTATGCTGATCCTTTCACGTATTGTTTAGGTGAAGAAAGTCTCAATTCTCAGACAAGCACTGCAGGGTTACTGAGCTTGTTTTTAACGGTGCTCTATAGCAGATGAAATTCAAGAAAACACTTGCGTTCTTATTAATTCATTTATTTGAAATAAGTTGCCGTTTCTGGTTGATGATTCAGCCTTTGGAAAAAAAACATGCAAAAAGCCACAAAAAAGAACACAAGAAGACAGATCACATGAAATCAACAGCACGCACGTTTTAAACGCCCCTCTTCGAAATGAACCACAGAATGCAACAAAATGATGCACGACAAACAAAAAAGCGTGGCCACTGGGAAAAACTCTTCAACCATCTATGGGTTTCATCGCCAACGCATGGGTTCGACTGATTGCTTTCTTCATAATTTAGCAAAAAAATCATTATACATGAAAACTGGAAATCATGGAAGAGGCATGAAAACTGAGAACACTAAACCCACGGACACTCAAGAGTTTTTATCTTTGTAAACACTTATTTATTTATTATTTATTAGGTTATTCATTTATTTCTTCAAATTATTATTTTTTTGTTTGTGTATTCATTTATTCTTTCATTCATTTATTTATTACATACTGCTGACTTATTTACCAGGTATTAGGCAGGAATGGGAATACAGAAGTCTCTACAGCAAAAACATAATTATCATCACACAACATAGTGACAGTGGTAATAATTGTAAAAATTTATATGGAAAACATAATAAAGAATGCGAAAAAATTATACAAGTCAACACTTTCGTAACAATGTGCCAAAAACAAAAAAAAACTTTCCAACAAGTGGCCTAGTTTTGCTGACTTAAACATACTGATACAAAGCGAAGCATTGCGTATCTTTGGGGTGCATGATTATGCAATAAGATATTAAACACAGTTTATTAA
Source organism: Rhipicephalus microplus (assembly GCF_013339725.1). Classification (NCBI taxonomy): domain Eukaryota; kingdom Metazoa; phylum Arthropoda; class Arachnida; order Ixodida; family Ixodidae; genus Rhipicephalus; species Rhipicephalus microplus. The sequence continues at coordinate 149,962,472 of NC_051168.1, forward strand.
TGGTTATTGAGAGCATTTAGAAATAAATCAATCGTTGGACAATTTAGAATATTGCGTGATACGCAATTCCCCTGATGCGTAGTTCTGGGAACAAAAAATACCTTAATGTATCTGCACTGTAATCTACAACTTCCATTGAATGATACGAGTGTGCAGCACGTTCACTTGTTTGTCAATGTGCACGGTTTCGCTAATTCCAGTTTCGTCGTAGAAAATGAGGTAACAAAGATTCAGCCTCTCCATTCTTCTTCTCTTGTGCAGTTGTCTGAGCTCCGCTTTAATTAGAAGTGAAAGTAATGTGCGCCAACTGTAACAAATGAACAAAATTCGAATTGACTTTTTGGACAATACTTATTATTTTAATATATGACTCAGTGAAGGGATCCCAGTTTATAGCTTCGTATTCAACTACTGGTCTAGTAAAACTTTTGTATGCGAGATGTTTGATGTGCAGTGGGGCATTCACAAACCTCCCTCGCTAGTACCCAAGCTTTTTTATTGCCCTTCTTTGAATATATACAACGTGTCAATTCCATTTCAAGTCTGATATGAGTATTAGTGACTATTATCCTATACAGTCTGCGAGTTTATGAGAACAGCCACACACACACACACACACACAAACACAAACACAAACACACACACACGCACAAACACGCACAAACACACACACACACACACACGCACACACGCACATACACACGCACGCACACACGCATGCACACACACACGCACACGCACACACGCACGCACACACACACGCACACGCACACACGCACGCATACACACCCACGTACACGCACACACGCACACACATGCATACACACACGCACACACGCACGCACACACACACACACGCATGCACGCACACACACGCACACACACGCACACACACACACGCACACACACACGCACACACACGCATGCACACACACGCACACACACGCACACACACACGCGCACACACATGCATACACACATGCACACACACATGCACACAAACACGGACACACACACATGCAGAGGCACACGCACACACATGCGCGCACACACATGCACACACCCACGCGCACACCCACGCGCACACGCACACGCACACACACACACATGCACACGCACACATGCACACGCACACACACACGCACACGCACACACACACACGCACACACACATGCAGAGGCACACGCACGCACATGCCCCGCCGTGGTGGTTTAGTGGCTAAGGTACTCGGCTGCTGAACCGCAAGTCGCGGGCTCGAATACCGGCTGTGACAGCTGCATTTCTGATGGAGGCGGAAATCTTGTAGGCCCGTGTGCTCAGATTTGGGTCGCGTTAAAGAACCCCAGTTGGTCGAAATTAGCGGAGCCCTCCACTACGGCGTCTCTCATGATCATATGGTGGTTTTGGGACGTTAAACCCCACATATCAATCAAATATTCGCACACGCACACACGCACACCCGCACACACGCACACCCGCACACACTCACACACACCTACGAAGACAGGATGAGTGTTCAGTATCAAGAAGCACATCTCATGTACTTCGGTGTCAGACAGCTGCTGCATGATGAAAACACATCTCTGTGACGCGAACAAGGCTCAAAACTGGCCAAAGTTTTCTATATATTTCTAAATCGTACCTTTGCTGAAACATTGGAAAGCAATTTCGCTACTCTCGTAGATAGCATAAGCAATGCCCCTCCTGATGATTTCCTAATTTTATCTGATAACAATGCAGATGACAGTCAAATTTTAGTACATGCTCTTCATCATATTTCTTCCAAAATAGGCCATTACAGTTTGCGTGGTGGCGGCCCCTACTTAAGAAAAGCGTAGCTTCAGTTTCATAGCCAAATTATTTTTGAGATAAGTTGGCATTGCTTTCGCTTTTTTGTTTTTTATTTGGCCCCGCCACGGTGGTCTAGTGGCTAAGGTATTTGGTTGCTAACCGAAAGGTCGCGGGTTTGAATCCCGGCTGTGGCGGCTGCCTTTCCGATGGAGGCGGAAATGTTGTAGGCCCGTGTGCCCATATTTGGGTGCACGTTAAAGAACCCCAGGTGGCCTAAATTTCCGGAGCCCTCCACTAGGGCGTCTCTCATAATCATATGGCGATCTTGGGATGGTAAACTCCACATATAAATCAAATTCTTTTTTATTTGCACAGCGCACTGTGTTTTGCAAGTTGTCATAGTGAACAATTTTCACAATATTTACTGCACATGCATGTATTTCCTCAAAACAAAGACCCTGAAGCTCACAATAAAGAAATGTTCACTACAACGAAAGAAAATAAATAAGCAATAAGAGGCACAAACATTAAACCACCTCAGCCATTTCATATTAGCATATACTGACAAAAAAGCGAAAGCCGACGAGTTTATTCAACTTACAGGTCTGTGCAAACGTCGGTAGGCTATGGAAGGTGACGCACGCGGAGGCGTCCCGAGTTGGGTACCAGGCTTGCCGCAATTATCTTTTCCCCTCTTCTGTTCACAGGCGAGCATTGTTACAGTGTCCAGATGAAAACTACGTCACAGCACTGTTAGTACTCCTTCTTCCGCCAAACAAACAAACAAAATAACTAAACCCAGAGCCATGGTAGCAAGACTGAAAGTGGAAAAAAATGCAGCAGCACAATTGTACTCTCTCATCATCAAAGTAGAAAATACGGCTAGTTTTTTCGAAAGGGTGCGGTCTCCTTTCTGTTTTTTTTTTCACTACCATGTCGCCTTCGTCTCGCGATGTTGAGCCGGGCTGCCAGACGGGTCAACCCCCGCTTCCGGAGAAACGTCGAGTTCCCCACGACTCGTTCTACCAAGTAACCCTTTTCTTCCTTTCACATTCCTCCTCCCTAATCTCGTCCGTTTTTCTCACCTATCTCCTTTAAGACCTGGAAGCACCACGTCCCCGATGATTCCCGTGTACCTCTAGATTAATATCTCAGATACCACTTATGAAATCAAAATAACTCTTTTCACATAAGAATTGTGTGTATGCGTTCTAAAATATGTACCCAACGCATTGCCAGACCTACATTCATTACATTCATAAAGAATAATTGCTGATTTCAGTTATTCATTATTTAATAGTTCAGCTTACATCATAGATCAAAATAATTTATATGCAGCTGTGGACCTCGACCTGGCATTTATTGGTATAGAAAGCAGATAAATGTTACCGTTTATGTGTACTGACAAGACCAAAAATTTTTTTAACCAGTTACGTTTACTACAAATATTAACAATTATTGTTAACAATAATTATTGTCAAGTGTTATATTTTCATACAATCAACCGAAAACTATAATAATGTTACGAGTAGCTTATTTATTACACTATATGAGATGCACAGAGCTCGCCGAACAAGATGGTGCCTGTTCATCAACAACCAGCAACCCTCGTCATATTTCTGTTTCCTGCAGCAAGGCTGCGGTGGCGGTTGTGTATCATAACCCCCCGGCGGTAGAAGCACCACCTCGGTGCTTGAGCTACTCGCATGCGGTAGAAGGAGGGTGATAAGGCTTGAGTCGAGCTATATGCAAGATGTTCCTCGAAGCTGACGAAGACGACGTTAGATCGGCTGGAAAGATCTCATATGTGACGTCAGTCACCTGACGAACGACGTGGTATGGTCCAGTGTAGCGTGCAAGCAGTTTTTCAGAAAAACTACACGCCGAGTGGGGGACCAGAGAAGAACAAGGGAACCCGGTGAAAAGTGCACGTTTCAATGATGGGAATCGTAGAGCTGTCTTTGGTGCGCCTGTGAGGCCTGCAGGCGGCTGCGGGCGAGTTGGCGTGCGTGGTCGGCTTGTGCGATGGCTTCACCGGCATATTCAGTGACCGAGGGCAGTAAGGTGTGAAAGGATAGAGCGGGTTCTCAGCCGTATAGAATATAGTTTGGAGAATAGCCGGCAATGTCGTGACGCTACGAATTATATGCGAACGTCACAAATGGCAAATGAACGTCCCCGTCCTAGTGGTCGGCCGCTACGTATTTAAAAAGCATGTCACTTATGGTCCAGTTGAGGCACTCCGTAAGACCGTTCGTTTGCGGATGGTACAAAGTGGCAAACTTGTGCTTGGCTGAGCAAGAACGCAGGATTTCGTCAACGACAGCTGACAGGAAGGTCCGGCCCCGGTCAATAAGGAGTTGGCGTGGATCACCGTGTACTAAAATATTATCATATACAAGAAAGTCCCCCACATCGGTTGTGAAACTTGTCAGAAGTGCGCGTGTGATAGCTTACCATGTCGCATAGTCAGTAGTGACAGCAATTCATTTGTTGCCTGAGCTAAAGATTGGCGGTGCGCCAAGCATGTCGAAACCAACTCGAAAAAAAGTTCAGTGAGAATATCGATTGACTGAAGGAATCTAGCTGGTAGGGAAGATAGATTTTTGTGGCGCTGGCAGGGCTCACAAGTAGAGACGTAGCGTCGAACAAAACGGGCAAGACCAGGCCGAAAGAAACGACGACGTACACAGTCATATGTGCGAGAAACACCCAACTGGCCCACTAAAGGAGCGCCATGAAGTTTGTTGAGGACCGTCGCATGAAGATGAGCTGGCACGACGGGGAGTAAGTCATGGCCATATGGATCGAGGTTGCGGCAATAAAGGATTCTGTCATTGACCAAAAACATTTGTAAAGATGTGTCGTGAGGCATTAACACAAGCTTTTCAATGATGGCTCGCAGAGAAGCATCCCGGCATTGTTCGTGGCCAAAGTTGAGTACCTGCGTCACAGACAGAAGGTCTGGAAAGGTGTCAGTATGAGCGGTTTCTTTCACAGGGTAGCGAGATAAACAGTCCGCATCTTGATGCAATCGCCCTGTTTTGTACGTTACAGTGAGTGTGTATTTGTGTAAGCGTAGGGCCCAACGTGTGAGGTGCGCTGTAGGATGCTTGAGTGAGGTCAGCCAGCAGAGCGCGTGTTGATCGGGGACTACTCGGAATGGACGCCCGTATAAGTATGCGCGCACTTGGCGACTACCCACACAAGAACGAGGCATGCACTCAAGCTCCGCGATTGAATAGTTGCGCTCGGTGATAGATATCAGTTGGCTTGCATATGCTATAACGCGGTCATTTCCGCGTTGGTTTCGCAATAGCATTGCTCCTATGCCGTTCCCACAATAGCGTCAGTGCGAACATCGGTTGAAGCTGATGGATCGGAATGAGCTAAAATCGGCGATGTTTTAAGGAGGGTCGTGAGCTGGGAAAACGTTGAGGCTTGATCAGTGCCCCAGAAAAATGGGGCGTCTTTCTTCAGGAGGTTTGTGAGTGGGCGTGCAATAATCGCGAAGTCCGTAACAAAGCATCGGAAATAAGAGCACAATGCCACCAAACTGCGAACGTCCTTTGTGGACTTCAGAACATAAAAGTCCATGACAGCGCGAATTTTCTCGGAATCCGGGTGGATTTCTGCGTCATCGACGAGATGGCCAAGTATGGGTATTTGACCATGAGTGAAGTGGCATTTTGAAAAGTTCAATTGAAGTCCTGCTTGATGGAAAACGTCAAGAATCGCCGTTAAACAATCGAGATAGGAGTCGAATTTGGGTGAGAAAATGATAACATCGTCTGAATAACATAGGCAGGTTGAAGGCATCATCAGCAATAATGTTACGAGTAACTTATTTATTAAACTATATGCGATGCATAGAGCTTAGCGAAGAAGATGGCGCCAATTAATCAACAACCAGCAATCATCGTCGTCTTTCTCTTTCATGGAGGAAGGCTGCGGCGGCTGTTCTGCATTATTATTTTATAATGTTGTTTTAATTCTAATCAGCCTTCTAAATATAGCATTGGCATAATTCAAGTTACCGAAGTTATGTTAAGAAAAGACCCAGGCTCGTGTGGAAGGCGCAGCACAGTCACAGGGAAAGCTAGAAGAGCACCTTTTCAGGGCCTTTTCAACACACTCATTCGTTAAATACTGCAAGCACACTTGCTTGATACCCACTAGGGCATTATTATTAAACTTTTGGGCAGTAGGTCAGCATTACCTATTTTATTTTTCATCATTCTTTTGAGAAGCGTGGTATCCGCTAAACACTAGCAAGTAATTTCTTTTCAATTGTTCATGCAGTGGCTCACGACGATGAGGAATTGTTGCTGAAGTGGCTACACCACAGTTAATAGGGGAACAAGAACAAGCTTTTGGAATGGGTTTCCTCATATTTCCTCATAACGCGAAAAAATCGGCACATAGATACCTAAATGACTAGTTAGCAGATTATCTAGCTCACCCGGAGATAACCAATATCATAACGACTGATGCATCTGTGTCAAAACAAAAGGCTGGGGTCGTCAACTTCTCTCCTTCTTCTGACTCGTTCTTTTCGATCCGACTCCCAGATTATACCCCTGTACTGAATGCAGAATTATTGGCTATTGTTCTTGCCCTACGCGAATTGCCCTTAAGCGAATCGTTAGCAGTGATCATTGCAGATTTGTTATCAGTATGTAATGGACTTTCTGTGGCAGCAAATGTAGAGCTGATGAATACGTTTCGGTATTTGATACCGAAAACGTAAAAAGTGCATTTGCTATGGGTATCAGGCCACCACGGATTATATTTGAACGAAATAACGGACTCTTTAGCAGCAGTATCTCTGAGTGGACCCACCATCCCAGTTTTGCCAGATACGGCATACGTGACAGCGCTCAGGTTTTGAAATGCTTGTTTGCAATAAGGAATAGGTCATTTGGATAAATTTAAAAATTTCGAGCATTTAAGGTATTTCTGGAATAAACAGTGGTGTGTATCTTGTCAGTTAGAGGTTACTAGTACCAGATGATGCTGTACAGTTCCACAACTCAATTATTACCTTAACTAGAGCGTACTAGAACAAGGGGAGTGCCCGGAACGACCGCCGCACCAATGCAATTAAAGTGAAGCCCAAACAAGGTCAATCCGCTTGTGGCGCAGGGATCGGTAGTCTGCAATGTGACATCGTTTTATGAATCGCGCGCAGCTCCACCAAAGTGGTCGAGGCGTTCCTACGTACACTATGTCAACTCAGACTAGCTAGAGCACTCCCTGAATATGTTGTTTCAACCCGACATTGTGTGGGAGGGATCGGGGGCTTTTATAAAGAAATTGTGTTCAGTGTAAGATTTCTCGCTGTACGTTTTTCACGAGAGTATCTGGCTACTGTAAGACGAAAATAACAATACTTTGCGTTATGCGATATGGTTTTTCCAGTGCCTTTGTACCGATCTTTATTCAGTGGAGGCCCAGGTAGCGATGTTTTAAAGAGGGTAAAAAGAATGCAAGTCACGCTGGGAGCCAAAACCTTTTTCTTTAAACTGCATAGCAGGACACTGTCTGTAAAACGTTAAGGGAGAAAAAGGGGTGCTATTTGCCATGGGTTACGCATTGCTTTATTTGTAAGCTGCCAGAAACGGGAAACCAGGTTTTTTACATGGTTGGGAGGGGATTTATTTTTGAGATGTTTTGCAGAGATCAGTGAACAAAGGATTCCCTTTGGACCGGCATGGCATTAGATTTCTAAATGTAGACAAGGATGATGGGGCTCCTTTTGATGCTGTTATGCTCACGGGCCTCCATTGCATATGGAGAGCGAGAATGGCAGGTCGCTACTTTGATAAGGATGCACGGCCGGCATGTGTCTATTTCAGAGTAAGCATTCACCGGTTTCTCGAGATTTATAAAGCGGCACCGGAGCCACCAGTACGGCTTCCACGACTGGAGCCTCTGGTGACCTTGCGTGTTTATATTTAACGAAATCAGCACCATCCTGGTTGACTGTTAAGTCATCATGTAAATATTGTGCATTTCATATTTTGTTACCAGTGTCGCTTGTTATTATGTGGTTGGTACCAAATGCAGGTAATCAAGAAAAAAAAACGAAAATAGGACTTTATTCATTAAGGAAAAGTCGCATGATCGATAGACACGCCGAGCCACCACGGTCGACGAGACCATGTCTTCCGAGAAGCAGCTGCTCAAGTGCGCAGTGTTGTCGAGACTTTTGACCCCGTTCCGGAGTTGCTTCCCGTTCTTGACGCTTGTGTGTGTTTGCCTGACTTCTGATGAAGTATGTTCTGTGTACTTTACTGGTGATAATGTCATTCAATAAAGAAAAAGAAAAAGTAAGTGGTCGAGGGGTAGAATACTTGCTTCACACTCAAACGACCCAGGTTCTAATTGCAGGTGTAGACAATGAATACTTTTTTCTTAATTTTACTAGCAGAGGTGTATTAGTTGTTTTTTAATCCTGCTTCAGTTACTACATATTGCTACGAAAAATCACGCGAAACATGACGGTGTGCTTTCATCGCAAGCGAGAGAAAGCCCACGGTCTTCCTGATTCGCAAAAATTTCGGAAGACATGCTTTAAAGTTTTCATTAGGTCCCGTGCGTTTGCGCTGCAAATACATGTGCTCATTGCCATTGTTTTTCTTTACATCATATTTCACGTGACTTTTTTGAAGCAAGATGTGGCAACTGAAGCCACATTTTCAAAAAAAGCTATTCAATACAGCTGTGAAAGTAAAATAAAAAAAGAAAAGATTTTGTTCACAGCTGTGATTCACCCTGGGTCTTTTGAGTGGGAAGCGAGCATTCTACCCCTCGACCACTTCGGTGGAGCTGCGCACGCCTCTTAAAATGACGACACAATGTAGACTACCGATTGCAGCACCACAAGCGGATTGACCCTGTTTGGGCTTCAATTTTCGGATCTCGGTCCGGGCCCTCCCCTTATTCTAGTACACTCTACCTTAGCAAAGCTTGACTCAAGGCGTCACCACTGTGAATTTTTTGCAAAGAAAGTGAAACAATTGAACATTTCCTTTTATTTTTGTCGTCGCTAATGTTATCGGAAAAAAGATTTTCAGTAACCGCATTACAGAAGTTAGGAATACAAGTAAATGGACCAGTACATTTATCACTCGGCAGCACTATATTTGGTTACTGCCACAGGGATATATGCTCCACTGTGTTTGACTACATCAATGTAACTAAAACATTGACGTGCTAGTGAACCCTAACCTTTTGAGATCTTTAGTTTATAATTCGTATCTATGTCTGTCAGGAACAAGAGATGGTTTGACCACTTGCTCAGCAACCGTTTTCGTTTATTGGCAGTTTTATCTCAAAACTAATTTTTCAGATGGGCGTTAATCTCATTTTAAATTATTTAGGTATCCTGCCACCCGGTTTTTGGCCCATCCCCCTCTGTGGGTGAGCGCCATCTATCTGAGGCCATCAGCATCAGCATCAGCTATAGGTATGACGGCCCACTTGTTAAGCTATTCGCATTGTGTGACGACTAGTTGTTTGTTCGCTGTTTTAAAACGCTTTGTAAGCCGTATAAGGCGATTGATTTACCCAGCATCAAGCCTACCTAAGACAAGTTTGTCAACATGTCACAAGCACCAGCGTATATCAGTGGTAGAATACTGGGCTGGCACCCAGCAGACCCAGGTTCGAGCCCCACTGTGTCTTTGGTGCTAGGTTTGCCAACAAGCCTAAAGCACCGGCGTAGCTCAGTGCTCGAGTGTTGGGATGGCACCCGGCAGACCCGGCTTTCGAGCACCATGAAAAATAGGTTTATTTTTTCTAGTTTCACGAGATGTGGTTAGAGACACCGGTGGCGGTGGCGGCGCGTAAGTGCGCGTGACCCGAGTTGGGATCTCATAACAGCTTTCGCTGTAAAAAAACGCCTAATCTAAACTGTTGACTTGTAAAATAAGCCTAATATTGATCACATGTTTGGTTTATCAACCCAATATTACCCAATTCTAGCACTACCTGAGAAGAATGACACAGGTAATTCGGAAGAGCTCACTCACCAGTTTTGCCCCACATCAGCGACCCTTGGGGTGCTCAACACGCGCGCGATTATGGAGTGTCGTTCGCTGCCCAGAACCATCACACGACTAAGGTACCCACAACTCTCTTCTGTCGATCAGAGTTATTAGAGGTTTTTTTTTTTTGACGTTTCTACGCTCCGCTTAACGTCTAAGCGGAGAGGAAACGCGAGTGCGCATGCGCTTTCTGTTAAGGCCTTAAGCGGGTTACCGGAGCGAGGAATACGGTCCGCTTACGAGCAGCCTAAGCGGGGCGCGGTGCATCGCTGCCGTTTTTGCAAGCGGAAGGGGGACGACGTGCGCGCCCTCTCTCTTGCGTGCAGCAACTTTGCTCATTTCAAGATGGTTGCCTCCGGAGATGGCATGCTTTCCGCGAGCGCTGCAGCTTCGCCGACACATGCCCAGCGCAAGCCGCGAAAACAATTTCGCGTCGATGAAGATTTGGGCCCGTTGAAGGAAGTGGTGTGTGCTGACCCCTTCAGCAATCCCGCCGCGTGGGAGGACGTGCTACGAAATGTCATGACAGCGGTAAATCACGAGCTGTCCATTCGCGGCATCAAAGAACTAGTGGAGCTCCTAATCGGCTATTTCCGACAGCAGGACACAATGAACCTGAAGAAGTTAGTGCCTGCTTAATTTACTAGTAAACGCTGTTCAAGTGCTGTAGATGAAACAGCCGCAGTGTAACGTGCTTGATTGCTCCGTAGGTCCGGCACCGAAGAACAATATGGAGAGTGGGAGCAGCTGCTTCAAGATGTAATGTATCGGACCTCATGAGGGAGGTCGATTATTCCCCCAGAACTGTGCCGCGGAAGATAAACTGCAAGGGCCGTTGAAAAAAAAAACGTTGTGGGGCTGCGACAGTCCGCTCAACTATTAGCATCGGCCAAGGCGCGCAGATCCCAGGCTCTGCTAATTAGGGATGTCGCAACGGCATCTTCACCCGCTGTCCGGGCCTCAGACGACGGACTCAAAAATGGCAAGTAATCTGGAGTGGACGCTAACGGCAACCCACCACCTATACTTGTACTATGAAATCTGTGAAGTGTTCATCTTAGCGATTTCTGAATTGGAATTGACGGTATGCATTCCATTGGCAGTGTTCACAGAATGAATTGTTGTGACAAAGTATTCAAACAGGTTACTTAGCTGGAAAGCTTTCACCATAAATATTACATTATTCAGTAATATGCTGACCACTGTACCTGTTCATTATATGACACTGATCCTCAGGCAGTCAATATCCCAGACAGTTCACATTGTGGATGTGTGATGTACCTTATCTGCACACCGTGAGAAATGACTGAATTTAAAAATAATATAATGCTTTGTTTCAGCTTGCTGAATTTCTCTCATAACTTCAGTGAACATATTTGTGAATTAAGCTCATTAACTGCAAAGACAAATATCTATTTTTACAGATATCAGAAAGGAGGGTAGTTTCTATTTTGTGTGAATTATTGCTTCAGGGGTCCTATAGTAATACTAATGACATTCTCATTCATACGCCTCGTTTTCTATGTGCAGATGAAGCAACAGCAACAGATCTGTTGTTGTCAATCTATGAGAACGCCTCAGTGAACCACCACATAGAGGTGACGGGACAGCAGGCGGCAGAACCACAACCAGCCCAGCTAGAGAGGTGCCGGCTGCTGCGCCAGGTATGTGCAAAGTACAATGGAAGCGAAATATCTTTCTATTTACTTATTCACAACGTCTACAACAAGGCACGTTAAACAAATGTTCGTAGGCAAAAAACACATGAGAAGCAAGTGCACCCTTACTACTATGCTAATATATATTCTTTAATACTACTACTAGCAGAAATTCTCACGTGAAAGTGTTTATGCATGAAGCTGCAACGCAAGTTGCACCATGTAGTCATTGTTGCGTAAAAGACTACAAAACATGAATTAAAAAGAGATATACACAATAACTTAGCTAATGTGCTCAGTGGCTAAATTCTGATGATCATTCATGCCCTTCTAGCACAAGATACCTTGCAAGCAGAGAGTATGGAGGACAGCGACACTGACCAGGACGCTCAAGGGCCCCTTTGGCGCCGGAACGGCGGCGTTACAGACAGTCTGTTGTTCCTACAGGTATTGGAAATAAAACTTGCGTGATTATCCAAGTTGCACCAGATGATGCATAGCTCTCATTGCATTGAAACAACATACATGTGCTACACGTGATCCGTTTGCTTGTGTTTTTCAAAGCCAATTTGAGGCTTGGTATTCATAATACCCGAATGTGATAAGATGGTGCTAATCCCAGAGTAAATTAGTTATGAGCTGCAACATTTCAGAAGTATGTCATTTATGTTCTACTTCATTTTATAGGAATCAGAGGCCTCCAGGCCCTTGGACTCCAGCACCTTCTAAAAAGAGAAAACAAATGAGATGATTTTCCGGCAGAAGAAAATTGAGCTACAACACCGACGGCTTGACCATGAGGGCTAACGCATGACACTAGAAGAAAAAAGGTAACGTAGGAGAAAGAGCGCTTGAATATAGTGGCTCAGCGCCAGAATGCTACTACTCTAATTCTATAGGAAGTGAGCAACAAGCACGAACAATTAGAAAAAAATTACTAGCCTACACAGATAAAGAAACTGTGTCAAAGGAATCAGCTGAGTTCTTTGGTCTCAAATATTCTCGCAGCTGAGGAGGTTCAACATCAAAGTACTGAGATACCTGTGAGCCATACATACAAGTGTGGCAATTAACAAGTATTGTACCAACTTTTTACATGCGTGACACGTTCTGCCGTTTGAGCTTCTGATTTTTACGAAAATCCAGAAAAACAAACAAGCCTGCAACCTTTTCGAAACCCATTTCGACTGCTTGTCTAACGGACTTAACTCTCTTGCTGAAAGCCCGCTGGTGCACAGTCACGTTCCGCCATAAGGTTTCAGCAGCAAAACTCGCAGTGGATAGGCAGGGTCACCATACAAACAAAAGCGGTGGCCTCTGGCAAGCTTCTCTAGCTTGCGATAGGTGTTGCTCTTTCGGAGGATACCTGGAAATACAGGAGCACAAGAAAACATTTTGCCGCACGATATGTGACACTGAATCCTTCATAAATTTTTGTCACTTCCCAATAAATTTACACAAATGTTAAGACGACTGTGTAGTGTGAACGTTCTGGATGCACTCTCTCCAAATAAAAATGAAAAGGCTTTGATGCGTATTCAAGTAGGAAGGTTTCTTCACAGTGCTAAGCAGTAAAACATATTTATACTGCATTTATAAATAGAACCTGCATGGCATTATCACTGAAGGCTTATTGCAGAGTAGCAAAGAAAACTTGGCCACAGCAATATAATGGTAACTGGCGCATGCATTTATCATTATAGCTTGCACCTTATTCTCGAAATAAGCAGTTCACAATTTTTCTCAGGTTCTCTTTGCAACACCATTCAATTTCAATAATACGCTGCTTTCTGTTGTAACCACATTTAGTTGTCCCAGATTGAGTGTACATCACAACATTATTACGAAGTTATAGCTTGTTTGCTCAAGTACACAGAGCATTCCCTCAGATAGGTGCGATGATGCTTTTTTTAACTTGAACAAGTAGGACGAGGCTCAGTATAACAAAAATAACTTGCCTGCGTCATGCCGGCTGCCGACATAATGACCATTCAGTTGGCAAATGATTCCATTAGGACATATGATGGACTGATATTCAAGGGCGTGAAAGTGCTTGTGCCCTGAAAAGAACTTTTTCTGGTCCTTCGATGGACGGAAAATGGCTCGCACTGTCCCGTCGATGTAGCCCCAACAGTTGTGCGACGGCGCTCCTTTGGAATGCACAGCCTGCGATAAAATATTATATTAAATTAGAATTAACAGAACAAATTAACAAACGTCATACCTCGGAGAAGATTTGGAGTTTAGCGATGTCCAGCCAGGTGTGGTTATTCACATATCGCAGCAAATGTCCAAACGTGCTGTAAATGTGCGCGAGCACTGCATTAGTGGCTGAAGAAATCACTGAATATTTCCGCTTTAACAGCGGCTCCAGTTCTCGCAGCCTATTGCGATAAACCAGCCACCGTAGCTTAAAGCAGAGTGCCTCAACTTCTGAAACCTGCACGCCCTGCGGCGTTGTCACATTTTCAGGCACTTGTAGTGCACGGCACAGGATTCGCACATCATCTCTTTCAAACCTAAACTACGTGCGAAATCGTCCCCTGTCCATGCTGTCGATGTTCAAGAGGCCATGTCATGACAGCGGGTCTCGACGAGTGTATTGGAAGACTTCAAGGCCCAACAAGTCCTTGATTTCGTAGCACCTTAAGAAACCCATCAAAAATGGTTCATCAAGCACACTTGTCGGAGGCATCAATGGTTATGCAAACACAGTTTCAACCGTGAAAAATAAAAACGCCGCCACCACACACGCGTCAAAAGCACAAACAACACAGGGTGAATGCTGTTGCGCGTCGTGGCGACCGCAGTCTGCGGGTAGCGGGGCCGGTCGCCGTCGCTCCGTCGAGCCAAGGACTAGGGGAGAGCTTTGAGCTAACTTAACGGATTTATTTATATCTTTACAGTGAGTTTTCGAGATGAAGACACAAGAGAAGAGAGATGAGCGAGGCGCTGCACGCCCTTTTTGTTGACCCCCGTTCCCTAGGTCCCTAGGTTGGGGATCACTACACAAAAAAATGCGAACCAATGGTGATGTAGAAGTTTCTCTCAGTGAAGTACCGCCGTCATGTATGTTCATAGAGGCACACCACTGGCTTGCACATACACACACACCCTTGCCACTAGTCGCAGCGCTGCCGTGGAACAGGGAGGGGGAGAGCGGAAGACGCACGGGCGCCTCGACCCCTTTGGTGCCGGCCTCGCGCTGTGTTCCCACGGGAAGATTTTAGCGCGCCCTTTCGAGAGATGCCAAGTTCGTGGAATCCTCTGGGGAGAGCCCTTTGACCAGCGCCGTCGTCGTCTGCTGGTTAACGCACCAACGTGATGCGTGGCCCAGGCGGGAGATAGAGCAGCGGCTCCATAACCCTCTTTTGCAACATTCCACACAGTTGGCGCCGCTGTCAATCACTGGGCGCTGTCTCGTGTAGTCGGCCCCTGTTGCTTCCTCCGTCCAGCCGTGGCGAGACTATCCTTTAGGGCACTGGCCCGGCGTGGCGAATGACCCGCTGGGTCAAGGCATAGCTTGATCGCTACACTGCTTGCAATGGATATGGAACGGAACCTTGCTGGTTTTTGAGTGGCTATTATCAAGTCAGAGCTTGCTTCTTTGTAGAAAAAATAGATGGTTAATACATTAAAAGCGGATTTCTAAATATGTCATGAAAAAATTATTTATACGTTAATATTTTGCTTTGTATATGTGAAAATGTTTTTTTTTTGTTTAACGACGATGAAAATGACCAGAAGGCGATGCAACTGCGAAAGGTCCGCTTCGCTGCCGGCAACAGATAACTAAAAAAAAAGTCATCCGCCACTCCGCTGCGGCTTCGCGGGTGCTCTCGGAGTGGGGCGGGCCCCAAAAACGTCAAACTAAACACCTCTATTCAATCATATGAGTCGCAAAACGCACCGTAGGCTCCATGTATCAAAATCCTAACACGACATTGGCTGAAATGGTGGAAGTAAGCAGATTGTAGCGCCATGTTTTGACAATAAAACCAACTAGAAAACGCAATGTTTTGTGTTTTTGCGTTTAGCAAGATTGTGAGCGTCGCCGCATCCTGCAAAACAGCATGGCAGTGCCTAGAATTTGTTCTTAGGTGAGTTGGTGCCTAAGGGTGCTGAACATGTTACTTTGTCGCAGTGGTGGAGACGTGATAAAGGACAGAGGAGCTGCTTGTTCTCTTGATGGTGTGTTCTTTTTCATGTTTTCTGCATTGCGCTTGAGGTAACGTGGCTATAAGCGGCATGTTCATGTGGTACAAAGCTAGCACAGCGTAATGAACGGTGCAGAGAAGTCAGTAGTTTATCAGATTCATGTGACGAGCCCACGATGTTTACATTTCGGCAAAATAGTGAGCGGCAAGGCGTGATGCAAGCGGGATGCAGCGTTAATCCAGATGGATCCTACCTGTTAGTCTGTCGACAGCAGCAGACGACATTGCCCGAGCAGCAAACGCTGGTGCCGTTGGAAAGACTCCACAAACATAGCACCTGAAGAAAAAAGAACGCTTGCAGTGCTAGTTGCAAGTAAATAGCAATGTTCAAGTTCCCACTTTCTTGTTATCGGGCTTTCATAATTATATGGCATCCCAGCCAGTGTCTCATTGATTTCGCCATTAGTGGAATTCGACCACTGCGTGCAAAACAAAGCGGCCATATCGCGGTAAGTACTCGGTACTGTTGTGCTTTGGTTTGCACTCTGCAATATCTGTGTCTTGTTTGTGCAGCCATCACTCCCGTCGTGTTAGTAAGACACATCGTGAACCGCAGAGTGGAACAGTTAAGAGTATTCGTCACACTTCCAGTGAGCAATCGATCTCAAGCGCACATTTTCAAACGAGCAAGCGAGTAGTAATAGAAATAATCAGGGCACAGCGTTGAAACCATGATAGCACGAAAGTGCAAGCACCACGCTTTGACCCGGCTTTGATTACGTCTTTGCAGAGCGAAAACAGCTGACAGCGGCAGCGGGCGCCATTCAAGCTAAGGCCATTTATTGAGGCGACAACATAGTGTGCGGCGTTGAGGTGCCTTAAAAGAGGCGCACGCACAAGTGGCGATGCAATGTTTTGTATGGTCGCTTCCAGATGGCGCGACAATCGGCTCACTCCCGCTAGGTCGGCCAATGACGTGTCCGGGTTTCGGAACGCAGTTTCGCAACACATATGATTGAATAACTCTGCTGTGGATGACAACCTTCGTTGCCGCTTGAAGTCGTCTGTGATATCCAGAAAGTGTACCGAACAATTTTCTTTTCCCGAACGTGGTTGAAGGTTTCGCGCAAACTTCACTGCACTGGCTTGGTTTGCGCCATGTTGGTTTGTGGGGAACGACAGCCGCTCGGCCGCAAGGCTGCCTACGTCAATCCTCCAACAGCCAATGAAAGCCGCAGAGCAATGGCCAGAGCGATTGCGGTGCATCCACCAGAGAAACTGTGGAGCAACCACCGGAACTTAATATCAGAATGGACCCCATTTTTTTGCATTTCCTTCGTCTGTCACCCACCGGAACAAAATGGTGGAAAACGAATGTATATGCTCTGGTACATTCCGGTTTGAGGGTGGTCACCGGAGCCGAGCGGGAGCATCATCCCCCAGTTCTTCCCAGATGGGTATATTTTTGTTTACAGTGTATGGTCGCGTGTGGCGACCATACACTGTAAACAAAAATATTTTTGTTATCAAAAACACTTTTCTGTAAACAAAAACACTTTTGTTTACAGTGTATTCGCGTGTGGCGAATACATGGTCGACACTTCGCGCCCTTATAAATATATTCACTACCAAAACACCAACCTTTAACCACTACATCACTTAACACATATGTACAAAAACGATCCATCCGGGCTCCTCAAAGAGCTTGAACGACGTTTCATCGATACCGGCCCTATGCCAAAGTATTCCGACTACTTACACTAAATGGAATTCAACGAGTAACTTGACGCGGACGTAATGGTCAATGAGGTTCGCGTAGTTCTCCAAGATCTCCGTCGAAATACGGCACCATGTGCTGATCACATTCAATATTCTGCCCTTCGTAACCTCGGTGACTCTGGTCTAAGTTCTCTAGGAAATGTCTTCAATAACTATTGGCATAAGGATGCACCACCGCAGGCATGCGTCACATCGTCATTTGCTCAATACCTAAACCAGGCAAACCCATGGCACAGAAAAAAAACCTGCGGCCGATATTCCTTACCTCATGCATTGGGAAATTGATTGAAAACGTTCTTTTACGGACTCAGCATCCTTTCCTTGAACGACAGTCATTCACTAGGCACTCACTGTTTAGATTTCAGGCACATCTCTCTACGCAGCACCAGGCTCGTAGCGAGAAATGTTTTTCCGAAGGGGGGAAGTACCACCTTGCTTTCTGTAGGGGCACCCCCTAAAATTGGCCATTTTTTCCTCGGAATGCTATAGCGAAAAAAAATATTTTGGAGGGGGGGGGGGCACGTGCCTGGTGTGCCACTCTTGGGCTACGCCACTTTGCAGGACGTACTTCTACAGGTAAAGAACGAGGCTCTGGGCCATCTGTCGCGTGCCCAGACAAGGGCCATCGTTCTCCTTGATTTAAAAGAAGCATTTGATAACGTGGCACACAATTTGATCCTACAGAATCTCGCAGAATCCCATTGCGTCAGCTGCATTTATTATTATATTCGTTCCTTTCTGCGTGATAAGACAGCTAACATCGGGATAGGCCCACACCGTTCGGACAGCATTCGCCTTACAGGTCACGACACTCTGCAGGGATCAGATCTGTCTCCCATTCTGTTTATTATTGCCCTGGCAAGACTACCACAGCAGCTCCATCGGATGCCCGATGTCGCCCATGCAATTTATGCAGATGACATAACGATCTCGACGACGTAAGGCTCAAACGGGGCTATTCAAGATCGCCTACAGTAGGCAGCCGACATCATTACCGCCTACGCACGAAGTGCAGCTTGACGTGTTTCTCTCAAAAGTCCGATCTTGTTATTACCCGACCGTGCCACATCACGCCCCACCCCAGATGGTTGTGCACGTGGATGGTGTTGCCTTCCCTCGGGTGGAGCATGCACGCATACTTGCACGTTCAAGGAAACGGAAGAGCGCGCTACTCTGTTTTTTCTTCGTCCCAACAAACCAAACAGATTCTAGCCATAATACTAAGGGTGTCAAACAGGCACTCGGGAATGCGAGAACGTCATCTGCTGCGGTTGGTACAGGCCTGCATAATCAGTCACATCTCGTACCATCTCCTTTTTCATGCACTTACCCAGTCGGAGCAGGCGTGGGTCGACGTAATGCTGCGAAACGTAACCAAGTTCGCCCACGGCCTCCCACACTGCCCTGCCACTACACGTCTACCAGCCATAGGGACCCATAACACACTCTGTGAACTATCAGGAGCTCAGTTTACCAGCCAAAGACATTGCCTTTTGATCACACTCACTAGGCGGCACGTGCTCTCGCGACTAGGGTACCTAGTGTTGCACAATCACGTCGAAACTACCACTATCTGTGTCCCTCCTTGGGTACGTCGAACCTTGAAGGTGCATCCACTCCCCTGAACATGAGTCCTGAGCATGATGCGGGACGCCGGCGAGCCCATGATGGGTACCTGATGCACATGCTCAGTGACATTGCTGAAGCCAATACATTATACACTGATTCTGCACGATGCCACAACGGGTATACCGCGGAAGTGATGGATGGCAATTCAATGTTGCTTACGTCAGCCTCTTTGCAGACGGCGAAGTCCTCGGTGTAGTGTTCGTGATCCGACACGTTTTTGACATTCCTTGGGAATTTTACATATTGACCAATTCACAACATGCATATCGAGCCTTTTTGGACGCGGCTTTTTCAAGGCTACCCAGCGCATTCTACTCAAGGCAACAAACATCGACACATCCAGCCCACAACTTATCTAATTGTTTCCTACTCCTGGTCACGCCTCCCTGCCAGGTAATGTTTGCGCTAACGCAGTCGCTCATGAAGTTACCCACCGAACCACCCGGAATGGTGAGACCGAAAGTCGAGACCAAGTGGGTCCTCCACTCACATACCGAGACATATTGCTATATTGCAACAGAGTTCGGTGCACCATGCACCCACCTTCACCATCGTTCTCGCGAGAGGAAGAGTCACTCCACCAACTCCAAACGCATTTGTACCGCAACCTCATCTCAATGCATAAACTTTACCGTGACCGCTACGCCAACTCTAGCCCAGGCTGTGGCAGCTCTCCAACAGTATCTGATGGCACAGTGGAGTGCGCCACAAAACTATTTCTTCCTTTTCCCTCTATCCTGCGCTCCTTTCTCACCAAGGAGGTGTGGGACGATGCCGTCTGCGACGGGCTTCCTGGGACCCACCAGGCCTTGTTTCAACGGGCCTGGTTGGTAGCCCAGATCCTGATAGGAAACCCGGACTAGGATTCCCTCCCACATATTTGGTTATATATAAATAATAAAATCTTTTCTCTCTCTCTGCCCTTTTGGAACAGCGCCATCACTCGTAGAGCACCGAGGACGCTAACTAGGTCGTCGTAGGCCCTTGCTGAAGCGAAGCCGGCCAGCTTGACATGTGTGATCTATGTGGTGCTGACGACTTTACGAGTGTGCAAAAATTATCCTTAATAAAAGGCGAAGTGGTCATATTTATTATGTTTTTGGAACGAAATACTTTCGTACGAATGAAAACAGTGAATTAAAAACCTGCATGGTCTGCTTTTGAAATTTTGAAGGCTTTCCCTGGTAAGCTGTTGTTGCCAGATAATGATAATGTGCTTCCTACTTCGCTCTTGCAAAAGCGATCAACAAAATTTTTTCTCCGCGAGAAAAAAAGATGAATGATTTGTTGAATTTATTGATTGATCCAATTATGGCTCCTAGGTTTAGCTTATCAATGCAAAATTTCCCCAACTAGTATTTACGTAATCACGTGGCGTATTAAAAGAGGCGGTGAACTTTGGTGTCAGATGTTCTTTCACAGACTCATATTTTTAACTAACTATACTCAGTGCCTTTGAAACCACAGATGTCATTAATGTGCAGTAATATGCAGGTGAGATCATGTGTGGCCATAAAAAGATTAAACTAAAGGTCCAGTTCATCCAAAAGTACTGTATGTACTTGTGCTTTTTCCGCAAAATGTTGATGTTAGAAATTAAAAAAATTAAGAAATATGTGAAACTGTAGTTTAACGTCGCTTCTTTTGTTGAACATTCAGTATGCAGTGCGTAAAGTTATGTCTAGCTGTTTTCATTATATTCATGAACCAAACACATTTTACAGCGCGAATACGAAGATGTAGATCCTAAATTTTTGGCTCACACCCACTCCACAGGACTTATGAGCGGAAAGCCGTTAAAAAAAAGAAAAGCCTGGTATATGTGGCACACAACCATGCTGGGGAATAGGCCAAGAACAGGGCACTTCTAACCAAATATTTTTATTTTTTGCGTACATCTTTTAAAATAGTGAGTAGATTCAAACGAAACCAGTAAGTATTAGAAATTGACAAAGAATATACTTCTTGTTTTTTTTTTCTTCTTTTCAGGAGGAAACTGGTTTGATCTACGAGTGAGAAATTCGTCTTTGGCGTCCGCGAGTGCCACAGCTTGCGAAATCAGTTTCAAGAGGCATGCAAAACTACCCATAAGAACTGTATATAACGATATTTGCCAAAAAATAGTTCGACTTGATAATTCTCTAGAACATAACCGTATTCCTAATTCAAAATAAAAATTATGTTTTCTTGCTGCTCTTTTTGCCGAATATTTCAGTGTAGCAGGTGTCTCTAACTTACTACTTACTGCCCGCGAATATCTTGATAGCTTCCACAATCTTTGTGCCCTAGAGAAACATCCACACACAAACGCACGCAACAACAAGACACACAAGCACACACACAAATATATATATATATATATATATAAAAGGGAAAGAAGTGTATACCAAAGGGCTCGTTTTTCCGTCTTTTATTTGACACAATATTAATGAGATCTAACAGACAATAATGCCAAGGAATGTATTATACCAATTTATTGTAGATAAGAAGAAAGAAAAGTGGATGAAAAAAAACCTGCCCTGAGCAGGACTCACCGTAAGACCCATATATATATATATATATATATATATATATATATATATATATATATATATATATATATATATATATATATATATATATATATATATATATATACAGTCGACTCTCGTTAATACGAAGTTCACGGGGACTGCGAAAAACTTCGAATTAAGCAGAATTCTAATTAACCACAATGAACGAAAAATACCTTTATTGCAAAGCACTTTATGAGAAAAAAATCTGTGATTGCTGTTTGCTTCTGTTTGCTGAATCTTGAAGCAGAACGCAAGTCCTGCAGGCTGTATATGTGCCCTACTGCTTCCTCGGCGTTGCTCTCAGCAATGATAAACCGCTGCGCGAGGGCAAGGGCTGCGGCTACATCAGCAGCCCGTGGTAGTGGCTCACTTGCGGCGTCGTCGTCGTCAACCTCAGTTTCGTGACTAGGCTCGCTGGGCCGAACCATCTCCACGATCTCAGCGTCCGACAGTGCACCACACGTTTCTACCGAACTGTCAGTGGCAATGTACTCCTCGAAAGGGACGTCGCCGAGAGCTGGCAGGAGACCATCAACGTCAAGCTCACTTGTGTCTTCTTCCCCCACTGTACAAGACGCGTCATCATCTGCACCACTTGGAATGAAGCCCTCTAGCTTCCAATTACCGAGAATTTCTTCCTTTTGGAACTGAATGCAAAACTGACGGGACCCCCACTCCACTTCCAATTAACCGACCGATAATTCTAATTAAGCGACTTCGTGTTATCGGGAGTCGACTATATATATATATATATATATATATATATATATATATATATATATATATATATTTTTATATATATATATATATATATATATGTATATATATATATATATATATATATATATATATATATATATATATATATATATATATATATATATATATATATATATATATATATATATATATTATATTGCAGTGCAACGTGAACAAAAAATGACAGCAGCTGACGGCACCGAAAAGAGCGTGTTCAGGATCAGTAGTACAGCAAGATGCCTGCTTCGTTGTGGTCCCAAAAACCGCCTGTCCCGCTAGCTGGAATCTACAAAACATTCGTATCGTCGTTCTTTTTTATATACACACGTGTCACTTGCCCCTCCTTATAGGAGCATCGCCCCAATGCTGATTCAGACACAACGTATTTTTTAACGTGCAGGCAGCGCTCACATACGGCTTCATACGCACTACATGCACAAGTTTAGGCTGGTGCTGGCGACACCTCCGGCAGTGGGGACCGTCAGAGATGACCTCGTAGGTGACGTCACTTAGCTGGCGCGAAACTCGGTATGGCCCGAAATATCGTCTGAGCGGCTTCTCGGACAGCCCACGTTTTCGTATGGGTGTCCAAACCCACACTATGTCATCGATTTTGTACGTTACTAATCTATGGCGAGAATTGTAGCGGCCTGCGTCGTAGTCTTTTCGCTGGCGGATTCGTAAGCGGGCGAGCTGCCTAGCTTTTTCCGCGCGTTCAGCGAACACGTCAGTGCCTGTATCGGTAGCGTCCCATTCATGTGGCAACGTCGCATCCAGCCCGTACCTCCCATTCATACCTCCCGTCCGTGAACCAAGCTGAATCAAGTCATGCGAGTCGTTTCTTGTTTTGCCCTATTGTATGCGAACGTGATAAAGGGTAAAGTTTCGTCCCAACTTTTATGTTGGGCATCTACGTACATCGACAGCATGTCTTAAATCGTCTTGTTGAGGGGCTGTGTTGGTCCATTCGTTTGTGGGTGGTATGCAGTGGTCTTATGGTGAGTCGTTCCACTTAGCATCCAGACGTGGTCTGAAAGAGCTGCCGTAAATGCTGTTCCGCGGTTTTTTATCAGAATAGTCGGGGCACCATGGCGTAGCACAATATTTTCTAAGAAAAATCTCGCCACTTCTGCTGCGCTGCTCTTTTGGATAGCCTTTGTTTCGGCCTAGCTGGTTAGGTAGTCTGTTGCGACTATAACCCAGCAATTCCCAGCAATAGAAATAGAAAGGGGTCCCAAAATATCCATTCCTATTTGGTCAAATGCTGTACCTGGAACCTAAACTGGTTGCAACTGACCGGCGGGTTTCTTTGGAGGTGACTTGCGTCGCTGGCAATCGAGGCAAGTGTGAATGTGGTGCTGGACAGCTGTTTTGATTCGTGGCCAGTAGTATCCCTGCTTTACTCTTGCCAATGTGCGAGTGTAGCATAAATGGCCAGACGTCGGCTCGTTTTGACATGCTTGAAGCCCTTCAGTACGAAGGGGTGCAGGAATAACGAGCAAATAGGGAGCTCCGATAGATGAGAAGTTTCTTCTGTAGAGCACACCATTGTGTAAGAAAAACCATGATAATGTCCTTGCGAAAGCTCTGGGTGCCCTCGAAGAACGTCCGTCCACGTAATTAATGACCAGCGTGCAGTGGAATCACCTTCCAGCCTCCATCGTCTCCATCAGCGACGCTGCGCACTTCAGGTCCACTGTCAGCAAACACTTTTTGTAACCACCCCGCTGTTGTCCTTTCTCTTGATTGTTTATTGTTGTACCCCTCCTCTCCGTAACGCTTTACGGCATTGAGAGTAAATAAATCAAACGAAATGAAATGAAATAAAATCAAGCAATTCAGGGTCGCCTCGTTGTTGTTGGGCAATCGTGGACGCCTCGAGAACACCAAGGAAGGCCATTCGTCAAAAAGAGAGGCTGACTGTACTGATGATTGAGACACGCAGTCGGCATCCGTATGTCGCTTCCCAGACTTGTGCATGACTGTCATATCGAACTCTTGTAACTTCAGACTCCACCGCGCTGATTGGCCGGTTGGATCTCTTAAATTAGTCAACCGACAGAGTGAATGATGGTCACCAATAACTTTGAAGGAGTGGCCATACAAATACGGGCGAAATTTCATAACTACCCAGACATATGGCAAGGCATTCTTTCTCAGTTGTTGAATAATTGCCCTCAGCGCGTGTTAGCGTCCTGCTTACGTAGGCGATGACTCGTTCCGTGCCTTCTTGCCACTGCACAAGCACAGCTCCGAGGTCTACATTGCGTGCGTCAGTGCGAAGCAATGTTGGCGCTTGCTCGTCGAAGCGGGCAAGCACAGGAGGGGCTCGAAGGCGTTGGCAGAGGTCATTAAACGGGTTCATATCCCGGCTGCGGCGGCTGCATTTCCGATGAAGGCGGAAATGTTGTAGGCCCGTGTGCTCAGATTTGGGTGCACGTTAAAGAACCCCAGGTGGTCAAAATTTCCGGAGCCCTCCACTACGGCGTCTCTCATAATCAAATGGTGGTTTTGGGACGTTAAACCCCACAAATCAATCAATCAGAGGTCATTAAACGCTGCTTACAGTTCGTCGTTCCTTTCAAAGGTGGCTTGCTCTCTAGTGAGGTGAGTTAACGGTGACGCAATCCATGCGAAGTTGGCGATAAACCGGCGATAGTAGGCGCATAGGCCCAAAAAGCACCTGACAGCTTTCTTATTGGACGGTACTGGGAACTGTGCCATGGCCGCAAGTTTTTCGGGATCAGGCCGAACGCCAGTACAGCTGACGACATTACCAAGAAACAGTAGTTCTTCGAAACAAAAGTGACATTTCTGTGGTTTGAATGCGAGGCCCGCTGAGCGTATGGCTCGTAAAACAACTTCTAGCCTTTTGAGATGCTCGTCAAAAGTGAGGGAAAACACTATGACGTGATCTAGAAAAACTAAACAGGTCTTCCATTTTAACCCTGAAAGTACAGTATCCATGAGCCTTTGAAAAGTAGCGGGCGCTGAGCACAGTCCGAAGGACAGAATTTCAAATTCATATGAACCATCCGGCGTCGCAAAAGCGGTTTTTTCCCGATCTCTTGGGTCTACCTCGATCTGCCAATATCCGCTTCTGAGGTCCATTGAAAAAAAGTAGCGAGCGTTTCGAAGCCTATCGAGGGAGTCATCAATACGTGAAAGCGGATACGCATCTTTCTTAGTCACTTGATTCAGTTTTCTCTAGTCCACGCAAAAACGCAGGGTACCGACCTTTTTCTTAACTTGTACTACAGGCGATGCCCACGGACTCTGTGATGGCTGATTCACATCATCTTCAAGCATTTTAGCGACTTGTTGCTGTATTACTTCTCGTTCCTTTGGAGCCACACGAGAAAGATTCTGGTGTAGGCCTTGCTGTGTCGTGGGTAATTATTCGATGCTTTGTTAGCGGCGTTCGACCGACCCGTGATGTCGATGAAAAGAAGTCCCGGATTTCTGCTAGCAACTCAAGAAGTCTCGTTTACTCGTCCCTTGACAACGTAGTACTAACGTCAAGATTACGTGCTGATTCTTCTTGAGGTGCTTCGTCTAGTGCCGATAAACTGCCTTGGATTTCTGCAGTATTGTCAAAGTAAGTGACGGCTGTACCCTTCGGGAGGTGTCAGCGCTCAGCATCGAAGTTAGTGAGCAGCAAGTCTGTGCGTCCCGCAGTGACAGTGACAAGACCGCGAGCAACTGAAATATCGTGGCTAAAGATCAGCGAGCTTATTTGGTCGGCAGTACCGTTGCCGTGAAACGGCTCATCCCCTGCCACCGAAACAAATGTGCATGATCATGGCGGGACGACACAACGTCATCCATAAGACGTAAAGAATTGTTTCGGCTCAGAGCAGTCGACTAAAGCAGGGTTGTTGCTGCGAAACGCAATGGCACTGTCCGGGACGCTGATGACGGCGCCATGTTCTCTCAAGAAATCCATTTCGATAATCAGGTCTTTACAGCATGAAGCGAGAACGACGAACATCGCCACGAAAGTAGAGCCACCGATGTCGAGCCTTGCTGTGCACATTCCGACAGGTATCAGTAATTGGCCACCTGCCATCCTTAGGGGAGGTGCCTTCCACGCTGTCTTTACTTTCTTGAGGCGTACGACAGGGTCATCACTAATATTAGAGAAGTCGCCCCGTTCTAGACTAAAGCTCTGACTTGCTGTCCGTCCACAAGAACGGTAAGGCCTAGGGTCACAGTTTTGTCGGTATAACGTCTTGTCGACTTTACAGCGTCCTGAGGTGGGAGTAATGGAGGCTTTTTTTCTTTGTCTAGACAGCCTACAACCTTACCCCCTCAGGTCACCGCCTTCAGTTTCTCGGGTGTGGGCTTGGTGAACTCACTTCTCTGGTGTCGGCAAAAGTGCGGCGCTGCAACGAAGGTGACTGGGCAGGAGAAGGAGAGCGTGGTCTATGTCCGAAGCCCGGCTGGTAATCAGTTATAATCTCGTCCTAATTGTTACGGCGGCCGTCGAAGGGGGGCCGAGGCACCAGAGATCCTTGAGAACCCTCATCGTACCGGCGGGATACGTAGTCGTTGGCATGTCGACTGTCAAACCATGGTCTGAGAGAGCGAAACGGAACGGCACGATGCCAGTATTAGCGGGCTATGTGGCCTACACCTCCACAGTTGAAACAGAGTGGACGCCTGTCGACAGTGCGCCAGGTGTCTGTTCGGTGAAGTTGTGGATGCCATGATGACTCCTCACATGACGAAGGCCATGGCAGGCCAGAAGACGACTGGTCTTATGGGGGCTGGTTGGGTGGGCACCACGATGTTTCCCTCTTTGGTGGTTGCCAAGGAACGGTCCCAGGTGGCGGGTAGTATGAAGGCGGAACGGGGGGGGGGAGTTTCGAGAGTTTCGAAGGGCGGTGGCGTACGTCATGGGACGTTGCTTGGGGGCAGGATCAGTTGTCGAGAATGCTTGGCAGATTTCGTCACGACAGACTTGAGCGACAGTTGCCATGGGTGTATCCACTACCGGAGTCCGCAACCTCTGCAGTTCTTCACGAACAATCTCTCTCACCATGTCACGCAAGAAGCTATGATTGTCAAATGTGTCAGTGCCCGGCCTGAATTTGGGAACTGCTGCATGAGCAGTCATATTGTCGGCAGCGTTGGTGAAGTGCCCGCTCGATAGCCTACGCTTCTTTGATGAAGTTCTCTACAGTGCTTGGCGGGTTGCGCAGAAGTCCGGTGAACGGCTGCTCTTTCATGCCGCGCATGAGGTAGTGCAACTTCCTATCTTCGGTCAGCTGCTGGTCAGCCCGCCGAAAAAAACGTCTCATGTCTTCGGCGAACATGGCGACCGTTTCATAGGGTGTTTGGACCCTTAACTCTAGTTGGTGGGCGCGGTCACGTCTGTCGACATTGGCAAAGGTTTGAACCATCTGCTGGTGAAAGTTGGTCCATGTGGACAGGCTGCCTTCTCTGTTCTCGTACCAAGTGCGAGCGCTGTCATCAAGATAGAACTAGGCTCGGCAGAGCTTTTCCTGAACAGACCACTGGTTGATCTTTGCAATACGGTCATAGTGATCTAACTAGTCTTCTACATCTTTGTGTGTGCCACCACCAAAGCGTTCAGGCTCCAGCGATTGAAAAAACGTTACCTAGGTTGGAGCGGGAGGACTGGTGCCGAGAAGTACAGGCTGGGGGCTGGTGTTAGCCATTTCTAGATGTCTTGTAGAGGGCTTCTGCGAGGGGTTGAACTCTGGAGGAAGACCTCGTTGCCAAAGAATGAATCTGAATCAATAGACAGGGGTTGCAATTGGCACGTCTGGGCTTGATTAACTGCTCCTACTAGGAGTGTGAAGCATCTGGCAGAGTCGCGGCCCAGCACCTCCAGCAGTGTCGCAGTGCAACACGAACAAATGATGATAGCAGTTTAGGGCAGCGATAAGAGCGTGTTCAGTATCAGCTGTACAGCAGGACGCCTGCTTTGATGTCGTCCCGAAAACCACCTGTTCTACGAGCTGGAGTCTACAAAACATTCCTCTCACCGTCATTTTTCATATGCGCACGTGTCAATATAATGAAGGAGATCCTCCATCAGAACGGTAACAATGGAAGCGTTTATTTTGACAGTTTTGGCCAGAGGCTGGCCTTCATCAGGAGTGAGGAAACATTCTGTTCGTGCTAACGTTTATGATATTTTCAGCGAAAAGTAAGCAGAAAAAAACGACTAAGGCTGAAAAAGAAAACAAAGAAAATGACAAAAAAAGAGGAGAAAAAATAATCCATCGTTCATTGCGCTATCCCAGTGGCGTCGTAAATGTGTATTTTGTTGGAAGAATTGCATTCAGTGTAGTTGGGTGGTGGACCCTTTATTGTAGGCGGTGACTGGGTAAGGTAAGGGCTTGCGTGTCGCGGAAGCTGTTTCTTTTTTAACCGACCGTCACTAATCAGGCGTCGATGCCCTGGTGGGTGGCTGAGGTGGGACTGCCGGTTGTCGTCTTTATGCCGCGTGACACGACGTACCGATGCTTAAGCGAGATAGTGCGGAAGAAAACGTTTCTTAAGGAGCTTTATATCTTTGAAGGAATTCCAGGCACCGTCGCCAAAAGACGGGAACGGGTGTTCAAAGTGAATACTATTTTGTTTTGAGAATCTCCATTCGGGGGCATTTAGTCTTGTATGTGGTGGCTGTTCGACGTGTCGGGCAACCAAAGATCGGTTAGTATAGAGGGATAGAAATAGACGACAGTAGTACATAAGAAAGGGGTTTACACTGAATCACGGAAAGATATTTCCAATTGTCCAGTCCTCGTCACAGTTAGAGTGCCGCAGAATGTTACGGTATATATATATATATATATATATATATATATATATATATATATATATATATATATATATATATACCCCCTTATATATCAATATATATATAAAAATATCAGAGGTGATATATATATATTGATAAGAAGTATCACTACCAGGAAAAACAAGGTAAGCGCGGGTAGAGAATGAAGACAACGTTGCTTCCACTGCGATCGCTCTGAGTGGGTACGAGCCATGGCGGTGGAGATCATCATCATTATACGGTGATCGCGGACTCAGGGCCCATTAAAAACCCCCATTTATTTACCTCGCCTTGTGTAACAATTTGGTGGAGGTGCTGGGTAGGACGAACCCAAAGACGGGAGCTTCACTACCAGGACTTCGTCACAGCCGCCGCCTCGCCGGACTTCCACCTTCACCGATCGTAATGGCCCAAGAGCAGCCATCCAACGCTTCGAGGCCAACTCCGATGGGTTCCGCGCCGTACTACAGAGTGCCGCCAAACTTCGGCGGAACCTCAGGAGAAGACGTCGACGTGTGGCTTAAGAACTACAAGCGGGTGAGCAGAAGCAATGGCTGGGACTCGAACGAACAGCTCAATCACGTCGTATTCTCGTTAACTGACACCGCCCTCATGTGGTACGAGAACCACGAGGACATGTTCACTACTTGGGAACGTTTTGTTGAAGAAGTGCAGAAGTGTTTCGGTGATTCAGATGCAAAGAAGAAACGCGCGGAGCAGACATTGTCTCAGAGGGCACAGCTTCCAGGGGAAACATGTACGACATACATTGAAGAAATATTGAAGCTGTGCAAGATCGTGAATGGGAGGATGTCTGAAGAAGACAAGGTTGGACACGTTCTCAAGGGTATAGCCGAAGACGTGTATAATTTCTTAATTGGGAAAAACTGCTTGAACTCCGTGTCTGACGTGATGAAGCATTGTCGTACCTTTGAATCCCTCAAGATGCGACGAATTTCTCCTAAATTCGGCCGTCTGTCCAACGTCCCCACTGTTGCTAGTGTTGAAACAGTGCCGCCTAACGAGCTTGCTTTGACCATACGGCAGATTGTCAGAGAAGAGCTTCTTCGATCTCAGCAGACCTATCATCGCCCCAGCGATTTTCAGGATGTGTACGTAAACGAACCAGAACGTGTGCGGACTCTTGTTTCTCTTCCACCATGGCAACCATTGATCAACGCTGCAGACGCTTATGAATATCAAGGCACACGGCAGGCTGGATTCCCCCGTCATCCAACTCCCAACTACGAACGAAGTTTTCGCCCGCCTGTTTACCCAACATCGCCTGCCTACAGTGCCCCTAAAGGGCGGCCCCACTATCCCATGCCTTCCGAGAGGAGTCGTTACTCTGGGCAGCCACGTGCCCCTCAACCAATTCCCGTATGCTACAACTGTGGCGTCCCGGGTCATATCGCACGTTTTTGTGACCACCACCCATATCAGCGACAGTCTTGGCCTTTGTATCACCAACATTGCGACTATCCGCACTCCACGTCACGGAAACCACGCACACCTACCGGGTCACGCTACCCCTCGCCGGCCTCTGATCGAAGTTTGACGCCACCTCCAGCTCCCCGTGCTCCACGATCACCGTCGCCACGGCGACGCGCACGTACACCGCCGCCGGAAAACTAGTCGGTGCGGCCAGTGGGGGTGAAGCCGCAAGATCACAGGTGCTATCTACAGATATACCCCCGTCAGCGTTTATGTTGAAGAACAAAGTTCGTGTAGTTGTCGATGGAGTGGCTACTAAGGCACTTGTGGATACAGGCGCGACAGTTTCGGTGATGAGTGTAAATTTTAGGAACCTGCTAGGACCAAAAGTGATGTTTTGCCTGAACCGTGGGGTGACATTTTGTGGTGTAAGTGGTGACGTGTTGTGTCCGGTGGGATATTGTACTGTGGACGTTTCACTGTGTGGCAAGGTGTTTTGCACAGAGTTCGCGGTTATTCCGCGGTCTACACATGACGTTATCTTGGGTATTGACTTCTTGTGTGAGTGTGGGGCAACTGTAGATTGCAGAAGTGGGCATCTTTCTATACACGGTACTTTCCCGACGGCGCTCTTGGAAAATTCTTGTCCGAAGGAATGCATCTTTTTCATCTCCGTGGATACAGTCGTTCCTGCATTTTCTGCTGTGTGTGTTCCTGTGACGTGTTCCAGTAACAACTATGGCACGTTTGACGCCATGCTCGAACCGATTCCCTCGGCATGCCTGAAAAAGAACATTCTAATTCCCCATTGTATAGTGTCAGTCGTTGATGGACGGGCAGGTGTGTGGACAATGAACAGTTCCATGGAGCCTGCAGTTCTGCCAGGCGGTATTTAGAACCGAGTCATGTACGACGCTGGTTGCGCTTGTTGATGCTACAAGCCAAAGTGAACATCTAGGCTTAGAAGTTTCAGAAGATGCCCAATTGCTACAAATGGTCAACAAGTCACTTGACCAAAGCGAACGTCATACCCTGCTCGACGTTCTGTCTAAGCACTCGAAAGTGTTCGATTTTTCTAAATACAGCCAAAAGCCCTTAATTCCAGCGTCCCGGATACGTCATCAGATCCACACCGAATCGGCGCATCCCATTAGGCAGAAACCTTACCGAGTGGCACCATCGGAGCGCAAGATCATCAACGAGCAAGTTCAAGAGATGCTGGAAAAGGGAATAATACAGGAATCGGTGAGTCCGTGGGCTGCTCCCGTCATTCTAGTGAGGAAGAAGGATGGTACGTGGAGACTTTGCGTTGACTACCGCCGACTGAATTCTGTTACCAAGAAAGACGTCTATCCACTGCCGCGCATCGATGACGCTCTAGACTGCCTGCATTCCGCGTCCTACTTTTCATCTGTCGACCTGAGATCAGGTTACTGGCAAATTCCGATGCACGCAGCTGACAAAGAAAAGACGGCATTCGTTACGACCGACGGACTTTACGAGTTCAACGTTATGCGATTCGAATTATGCAATGCTTCTGCGACATTCGAAAGATTTATGGACTCTATATTGCGTGGTTTAAAATGGCATATTTGTATGTGTTACCTTGATGATGTCGTAATTTTTGGCCGTACGTTTGAGGAGCACAACACTCGCCTAGACCTCGTGCTCAGCTGCATTGAAAAAGCTGGCCTTGTATTGAATTCAAAAAAGTGCCACTTTGGCGAGCGACAGACATTGGTGTTAGGACATCTCGTCGGCAAAGATGGCATTAGACCTGACCCGCAAAATACAGTGGCCGTTGAATCGTTCGAGCGTCCTAAATCTGTGAAACAACTGCGTAGCTTCATCGGGCTCTGCTCGTATTTCCGCCGGTTCGTACCCAAGTTTGCGGATGTCGTTCACCCCCTGACGAGCCTTCTACGCAAGAACAGCCCGTTTCAGTGGACCTACGAGTGCGATGCCGCTTTTCACAAGCTGAAGTGTTTGTTAACTTCGCAGCCAATACTTCGGCACTTCAATCCTTCGTCACCCACGGAAATTCACACAGACGCAAGTGGCATCGGTATCGGTGCTGTTTTCGTTCAGCGTTCTGGCAAGAAGGAACACGTTGTGGCGTACGCAAGTCGTTCTTTAAGCAAGCCTGAACGCAACTACACAGTGACCGAACAGGAATGCCTAGCGGTAGTCTTTGCCGTGCAACGGTTTTGCTCATACATCTATGGTCGCCCGTTCACTATCGTCACAGATCACCATTCCCTGTGTTGGCTGGTCAACCTTCGTGACCCATCCGGCCGCCTTGCATGATGGGCCATTCGTTTGCAAGAACATGTCTTCACCAATTCATACAAGACCGGCCGTCTACACGCTGATGCGGATTGCCTCTCCAGAATGCCGCTACCATCGACAGATTGTGAAGGCGATAACTTTGACCACCTTATCGCTTTGCTGTCGTGTGGCTTTCCCGATGCCGTGACTTTCGCCGCTGAGCAGCGTGATGACCCAAGCTTGAAAGCTCTCTTCCCTGGAGCGAGAAATTTATTAAGCGAAGGCCGATTCTGCGTCCGAAATGGTCTTCTTTACCAGAGAAACTTGTCCACGACGGGCGCCCGCTTTCTGCTAGTTGTTCCTGCGTCTCTCCAAACGTCTGTTCTGCTTCTCACGCATGATGACCCCACCTCTGGCCATCTAGGCACTGCGCGAACACTTAGTCGCGCGAAAGAGCGGTTCTAATGGCCTAAGATGAGCAAGACAATTAAGAACTACGTGGCCAGCTGTATGCAGTGCCAGAGCCACAAGCGGCCCTCCTCGGGTCCAGTTGGTCACCTGCAACCTGTAAAGCCTCCCGGTTCCCCTTTTGAAAAGGTCGGCATTGATCTGATGGGACCATTTCCATGCTCCTCAAAAGGTAACCGGTGGATAATTGTATGCGCCGACTACCTGACGCGGTACTGCGAGACGGCTGCCTTATACTCCGCCACGGCAGCCCAGGTTTCAGAGTTCCTGTTGAATTCAGTCATCCTCCGACACGGACCTCCTCGCGTGATAATAAGTGACCGTGGACGACAATTTACCGCTGATATTGTCGAATCATTACTTCATTTGTGTGCTTCCGAGTTCCGACACTCAACTGCGTATCATCCACAAACTAACGGCCTCACCGAGCGCACAAACCGAACGTTGATCAACATGTTGTCAATGTACGTCGCCTCCGACCACAAAAACTGGGATGAAGTTTTACCATTCGTCACGTACGTCTTCAACACGTCGAAACACGAAACGACAGGCTACAGCCCTTTCTATCTGCTCTACGCTCGCTCACCTCGACATACGCTGGACACTATGTTTCCTTTTGTCGTCCATGACGATTTAACAATTGCGGAAACTTTGTGTCGTGCGGAAGATACACGTCGACTTGCCTGCCTACGTACACTGGCAGCACAAGAGTCCTACAAAACTCGCTACGACAGTCAACACAGGCATGTAACCTATGCCCCCGGTGATCTAGTGTGGGTGTGGACCCCAATACGCAGACGTGGCTTGAGCCAAAAGCTACTGGCACACTACGCTGGTCCTTTCGTGATACTCCATAGTCTCAGCGAGGTCAACTATGAAATTGCACGTGTCACCACTAGTGGCCGACGTTCAAGCAAGACAGAGGTGACGCATGTTGCCCGCCTGAAGCCGTTTACACGGAGGATGCAAGAATGACTCGCCCAGAGGGCTTCGTCTGAGACCGGAGGAATGATAAGAAGTATCACTACCAGAAAAAACAAGGGAAGCGCGGGTAGAGAATGAAGACAACGTTGCCTCCACTGCGATCGCTCTGAGTGGGTACGAGCCATGGCGGTGGAGATCATCATCATTATACGGTGATCGCGGACTCAGGGCCCATTAAAAAAATTGCCCGCAGCTTCCCTCGGGGGAACACTGAGGAGGATGCGGAGCATATAATTGGTTAACGGGGTGTTAAAGTGCGACTTACTTGGGTCGATGGCTAAATTGGTTAACGTGGTTGTGAAATGGGGTGTTAAATTGCGACTTACTTGGGT
The DNA here is from genome assembly GCF_013339725.1 of Rhipicephalus microplus. Classification (NCBI taxonomy): domain Eukaryota; kingdom Metazoa; phylum Arthropoda; class Arachnida; order Ixodida; family Ixodidae; genus Rhipicephalus; species Rhipicephalus microplus. The sequence goes on from NC_051168.1 coordinate 149,997,151, forward strand.
CGATGGCTAAATTGGTTAACGTGGTTGTAGGAGGGGGTGTTAAATGAGTGAACACGTACACACGTATGCGAAAGGGCGGCGCTGGTCGAAGGGACGTCGATCATTATGTTTGTGGATTCGTTCGAATTCATTTCACCGCGACCTTGGACGTCGACGCGCCGTACAAACTACCCGACGAGCGGCAACTGAGCGAGCGAGCGCCGACCTTGAGTATATATACAGCGTGACGGCGCATGCACTGTCAGCTGTCGAATGTTCGAGAAGGGGGAGAAGCGCAACGGCGCATGCGCGCGCGTCAGCTGCCGATGTTCTCGAAGCGCGACGGCGCATGCGCGCGCGTCAGCTGCGGATGTTCTCGAAGCGTGACGGCGCATGCGCGCTACATTATACAGCTAGCGAATGTTCGTGAAGAGAAGCGCACGCGGTGTGTAGAGGAGGAAGGGTGCACAGATGGTGGAGGAGTGAAGCGCGCGCGGTGTGTAGAGGAGGAAGGGATGCACAGATGGTGGAAGAAGGAGGAGGAAGCTTGCGGATGGCGCCGCACTACAAGCCTCGAGTATTAGATGCTCCGCATCTAAAACCCCCATTTATTTACCTCGCCTTGTGTAACAATATATATATATATATATATATATATATATATATATATATATATATATATATGGGAAGCCAGTGAGCTTTTCATTTATCTTCCAAAAAGGGGTTTTTCGCATAGCGCCCCATTCAAACTGAACGCCCTTTTTAAGGAGACCACTCAGGGGAGCCGCAATCGAAGCGAAGTGGGGAATAAACCTTCGCAAGTAAGATGCCATACCCATGAAAGTTCGAACTTGCTTCACTCTGGCTGGTTTCGGATATTCTGACACTGCTGCGATGTTGTCCGGGAGTGGCTCTATACCATCAGGGAAAAGGTTATGCCCTAGGTATGTAATTCTAGACAGCCCGAACGGAAATTTCTCTCGGTTTAAGTGGAACCCCGCATCGTAGAGTTTGCGTAACACTTCGTTCAAATTGTGCTGGTGTTCAGCCTCGGTAGTGCCAACGTAGAGTATATCACCTAAATAAACCACGCAGGCCTGGTTCTTCAGCCAGCCTAACACGTAATTCATCGTGCGCTGAAATTAGCTAGGGGCTGTTCGGAGCCCAAGCGGCATGGTATGGAATTCGTTTGGGCCTGACAGAGTGCGAAAGGTGGTCTTACACTTATCTTCTTCAGTGACGCTAATTTTCCAGTTCACTGTGCGTAAATCTAGTGAAGAGAGAAATCTGCAGTGGCGAACTCTACCAATAGCGTCATCGATGCGGGGCAATGTGTGCAAGTCGGGCATTGTGCACAGTTTAGCTGCCTGTAATCTACGCAGAACTGCATGGATCCGTCCTTCTTACACACGAGCATGACCAGCGCTGCCAACAGACTTCACGAAGACCTAATTATGCCCCCAGAGAGCATCTCGCGTACTTCATCTGCTTTAACGGTGTGCACCCTCTCAGCGTATATTCTCAATGATACGCATATCGAACAGTGGTACCCAGTCGGTATTCGGTGCGACAGCATCTTACTGCCTGTAGTGTCAACGAGTATTGATTTATGCCGGGACAGTACAGAAACTAAGGTAAGCGGACCAGGCAGCGGCTTACCTCTCAGCGTTGGCAGGGGCGCCTCTGAAGGCTCGCTTAACGAAGGCCGGAGCTCTATACGGCTGTGGTCAATTGTGATCTCGACGTCGTCTGCCAGTAGAAAATCCGCACCCAGAATCATGTCAGCTGGTAGGTGCTTTAAGACAGGAATAGCTGAGAGAAACTGTTTCTGCGGTCGTCAGGACAGCCACGTCAAGCATCCCTACTGGAGTAGCGATACCTTCAAGTCTGCGGAGTGGAGGCTGAGTCCACGGGAAATTGATGTCGGGAGCGTGACGTCGGTGTAGCGCAGTCTGTTCGGCGCCGGTATCAACAAGCACTGAGAAGTCGCCAATTCCTTCGACATGCACCGGTAACAGTGAAGTTCGGAAGGCGTGATATTGAATCCGGGACTGGGACGATTGGCGGCACTCCTTGGCATTGTGTACAAGACGTACGCTGGAAAGTCAATCTCGTTGCGTGGAGGTGGCTGCGCACTGTCCAGCCCTGTTACGGCGTGCCGAGAGTGAGGCGGCGTCGATACTCTGCTGGAGTTCCATGGCCTTGTTAATGAAGGTGGTCGTTGAGATTTCTGCCACCTGGGAGGACAGGATGGCCCCATGAGTGGCATCCCACATTCCGTCGACCACGTACTGGCGGTGGCGCGCAGCAGCAGACTGCCACGTGATGCCCCACTTGTTGAGAAGCTGTAGCTTCTCATAAATGTAGTTCGTGAAATCTTCATTGGGACCTTGCCGACGCAATCGCATCCGCATGAACTAGTCGTCTTACGTGGACGAGAGCGGGGGCGAAAACCACTTACTATCTCTGATCTCCAGGGGGTCCAAGGGCTGTAGTTAGTGCCATCGTAACAATGCCAGACTTTGGTCGAATGACGTAGTCGGCTAACCGGAAGCGACATTTTGAAGTCATCAGGCCAAGAATAGTGACGGGCTAAGGCATCAATGATGTGCAGCCGAAGCACATGGCTGTCTTGGAATCCGCGAAAATCAGGAAGTTTGGAAAGCGATGGCTGAGCCAGTGCTGTACGTGGCATGGCTCGTGTGATGCATGCACTGGTGTCTTGAAACGACTTCATCATGGTAGACATTGTTTGCGGAATCATAGTGAAGTCGCTGGAAGCCGTTTGCACAGTGGCGCTGGGGACCTCTGGTGTTGGTGTTGAGGGCGCTGCGCTTCGGCTGAGGTATGCGAAACTAAGTCTGAGAAAGCGTGAACAGTGCGCCTTAGGACAGAGATAGCGTCCATCTGCAAGGCAGTGGAGTCTAAGACCTGTGGAAAAGCTGCTGTAGGGGAGCCAGCCGAACGTGGAATTGTGTGGCTGCTGCGCAGCACTGTGTGCGGTTGCAGGTCATAGAGTAGAAGTCCGTCAGACGGCTGCGTCACCAAAGAGACATTGACGCCGTCCGTGGTTGATGCAGTGAGTAGCTGCGGGAGCGATTGGGTAGTGTAGTCCATGGTCGAGGAAGCGTGGACGGCATTTCTATGATGGAGAGACCCGTGCTGCCAGTGGCCCACGAGGTACGAGGTACAGGTGGCTTCAGCCACAAGGATCAGTCCTCGACCGGCGCCTTTGTGAAGAACATACACGGAGAGCAAACACCCGTTGATCGGGCAAACTGGTATATCCCCCCGACCCACCGTTTTAAGCGAATTCGCTCAAAAGACACTGATTTCCACGCGAGCTCACAAAGGCTAAACCTCATGTTCGATAAACATAAATGTCCTCTGCTTGTAAATATGACGCTCTTTAAATATCTAGAAAACTGAAATGTGGTGACCCTCTCATTAAGCGGCCACCACGACACAACTTGCAACAGACACACCTGTGTTTAACTTCCAACACGAACTTCAACGCTAACAAAATATTAAACGATATTACAACATACTAGAACAAAGTTCACGTCTGAAACGCCCCTTCGCATCGTCTCCGGGCGTCGTTTACCGAAAAGCACATAATCTTAAAGATACACTTGTAAACTTCGATATCAAAACTTCAGCTCTCAACAGTTCATGACGACCTTGTCTACAGCCTCAATATTTTGTACAGAAAGTGATGCAAGAGACAAAAAAGGCAACCTGCGCACAACCCAAGTTTTCAATTAGCATATGAGGAAATCTAACATGCGATTCCTCTGATATAGTATATCTGCTTGAATGCAACATGTGCGCCACGAAATACATCAGACAAGCCGACACACCCTAAAGGGTTCGTTTCAATAATCACAGAGCCGGCGCAAAATGAGCCCCGAATCTACCTCTGGCAAAACACCATAACCTTCACGGCCGTTCATTTGACAAATTGTCAGTCACACTTAAAAAAGCAGGATTTAAATCAAACGGGGAACGTGAATAACGTGAGTCATATCTCATTCCCCCATTTAACATCTTCAGAAAAGGTATAAATAAAGTCCGGGTACACTTCCAGCCTATGAAGCACAATGGTATAAATGAATATATATATATATATATATATATATATATATATATATATATATATATATATATATATATATATATATATATAGTGTAATGACGAAAACCGAAACTGGAACTCTCTCTGGCACAGACTCGCATGCTAGGTGGAAGAGGACGAAGACGAAGCAGAATAAGAACAGCCGGCCTGCAGCAAAGGCGTTGTGTCTTATTTCTCGTCGTTACAATGGCGCAGTCGACGAAGAAGACGTCATACGTCCCGGCTTCGTCATCCAGGACGCCCGCCGACATGCAGATGCGGTAAGCGTCACTTGGGGACGGCGTCAAGGCCTCCTCAGCAGCTGTTCACCTGCCGCCACTGCCACCACCGTTCGGGGATGGCGCCAAGGCCTCCTCGGCGGCTTTAGTATACCCATCACCGGTATTTCTTCATGAAAAGGGACACCGTCTACGCGTCCTTCGCCACGGATTGTGCCGTGAGCACAGGTCGACAAGTGAACCCTGCGGCACAAGCCACCTGTCCGTACCCTCGTGGATCATCGGCAGCGTGGTTCTCTCATCGTAAAAACGCTGTTCACGCTTCCTCGATCATGGAGCCGACAGCCCTCCTGCAGCCGGGAGCACCTGTGCCGCCATTCGGGGACGGCGTCCAGGCCTTCTCGATGGCTCCTGGGCAGGCTTGCCCCGGCCCCACCACGACAGTACATGGCCTGTCGTTGACCGGGAATGCCGTTCACGCTTCCCACTGCGACAACGTCCTGCTCAGTGCTTCATCGGCACCTCAGCCGCTCAGGGGTGCTGTTCAAGCTCCCTCGGCCGAGGGTACCACAGCAGTGAGTACGCTGATCGGGGAACACGTCCCCACTGGCTCCGCATGTGGGCCGCCCGAGAGTGCCACCGAGCTTTCGCGCACCATTGCGCGACTCCGCCTCGAGGTCGGCGCCCTGACAGCGTCGAGTTCTGCGATATTCCCTGCTGCCTTGCCGGGACTTCACATTATCGATGAGGCGTTGGCCGCGGCCGCCTCGCAAGACCATTCAACAACTTCCCCCGAGAGCCGCAGCAAGCTCCAGTATACTCTCGCGGCTCTTTCACACCAACTTGGCTGTGTGGCGTCGCTATTTTCTGGAGCTTCGCCTGCCGTGACACCACCACCGGCTGCCTCCGAGCTACCCGAGTTTCGCGGCTTCCAGGACGATGCCGTCGATTGGGTGGCTACCATCAATGCTCTCGGAGCTCGCAAGGGATGGAGCGACAATCAGAAGTGGTGCGTGGCCTTAGACCGCCTTCAAAATCCTGCTGCTGCGTGGCACAGGTACGAAGGCGTGCGGCAGCAGTCCTGGGCGGACTGGAGCGCCAAGCTCATTGCTGCGTTTGGAAGAATTGAGTCTGACCTCACTGCTACCTCTCATTCTACCCTCGCCACTACCGAGCAAGGGGCTATTGAGAAGCACAACGACGAGGCAGCTGCACCCTCTGCCAACCTGCCCTACCTCGGAGATCAACCTCACGAGGCGCCGCGCCCCCCTACAGCTGTGCCGCGTGCCCCCTCCCCGGACAGCTTCCCAGAGTACCCTGCGGCAATCATCGAGACAAGCTGGACGGTGTACTCCTCCGGGCAGATCTCTGACTCCGCGTCGACACCTGACACACAATTACCCTTGACCCAACTTAGGACCGCCTATAAAGCACAGAAGCCAGTGAGCCAGCCTCCAAGCTGGTCAGCCCCAAATGGCCTGGATCCATTGACCTGCTGCGTGACGACGGCGGCTCTTTCACAACCAGCCGGAGACCAAGCACACGTCACAACGGCCAGTTTGACCCATAGTAAGGAGCCGCACCATCCCCTGCCACCTTTGCCGTCATTGGCCGAGTGCGTGGACGCTCGTAACTTGCCAAATGCCGTCTCCCCTAACGAGCCACAAGTGCCTACTCCACCTGAGGAGGATGCCATCGAAGTCATTCCGGTGCAGTTCACGGTTGCTCCGGATGGCGAGGCAACTGGCCATGTCGACATGAACGCACGTGACGGATTGGCAAAAACCTCCACTTCGACCAGCAGTGCATCAGCGAAGACGCTAGAGCACGACTTGCGTCGCAAGTCTACGCGCAAAGTCTACACAGCGATGTCGCTGATATCTATCGATATAGCCCATCGTACCTTCCCTCGCTCTGAACAACGCAGGCGTCCCCGCTCAGTGTGGGCCGCAGTACTGCATACTGGTGTCCCTGCAATGTCATCCAAGCAGCGAAGGGGTAGTCATCGCGATGGTCCGCCACCAATGCGATCACTCCGCACCAGCCAGTATCACCTGCTGGGTTTACATTCTCCAGGTGACTACATTAACTTGCCGCGCGGACGCGACCTGCAACGACCACCTCGACACAGCCAGGGTCGTCCACCAGAGTACAGGACAGTTCCACAGGACAGCTCGAGGCGTGCACATGACAGACTACCACGGCACTCCCAGTGCCGCCCTCCAGAGAAAATTGCCCTTTGCGCGCTAGCAGTCATGGCCGAGTGTAATGACGAAAACCGAAACTGGAACTCTCTCTGGCACAGACTCGCATGCTAGGTGGAAGAGGACGAAGACGAAGCAGAATAAGAACAGCCGGCCTGCAGCAAAGGCGTTGTGTCTTATTTCTCGTCGTTACAATATATATATATATATATATATATATATATATATATATATATATATATATATATATATATTATATATATTATATATATATATATATATATATATATATATATATAAATATATATATATATATATATATATATATATATATATATATATATATATATATTGTAAGGACGAGAAATAAGACACAACGCCTTTGCTGCAGGCCGGCTGTTCCTATTCTGCTTCGTCTTCCTCCTCTTCCTCCCTAGCATGCGAGTCTGTGCCAGAGAGAGTTCCAGTTTCGGTTTTCGTCATTACACTCGGCCATGACTGCTAGCATTGTCGTTGGGCCAAACGACAATGTTCTGGTAGGTAAGGCTAGCTGCAGCAGTTGACAGTGCTTCAGGTGGGCGAGGTTGGCTACATCGTCGTGGTCGGTCTCGACCACGCTGGAAGTTTGTCGAAATTGGCTCCGGCGGCCGACACTGGCTATGTCGTCTGGGTCGTTCACCGTGTCGTGATGGAGACTGGGTCCTGTGCGCGCGCGGAGCTGGCGGTAAAGTTTTTGGTGGGTGGGCTTGACTTTGTCGCCGTGGTCGAACTCGTCCATGATGCAACGTTTCCTGACAACTCGTAGAATGCAGTTCAGGTGGACGGCCCTGACTGTTCCGGCAAGGTCGCAGAGTAACCTGGAAACGCTGGTGTTTGTCCCACCGTCGCTGGTGGACTGAACTGCAGCGGGATGCCCTGCGAGGCAGCCATGATGACGTTTGGGCCATTTCTTGAAATGAGATGGGACGCAGCTCATGGTTGGGCATAAATACCACAGCAGAACTCCCAGACGTAGTCGAGCCGGTGGCTTCTGGCGAACTGTCATGTGCAAACATCGTATGCTGGGAGGAAACAGCAGGAGGGCTGGTCCTCGGCAAGTTCTCGATGGCAGTGGCCTCAGCGTAGCTAGGTATCTGGGCTTTCTCGAAGGAAACGTTCCTTGGTAGCCGAGTGTCTGCGTGGCTGAGCATGATCGTGGTCTGGTAGGGTTCAGTTGTGTCTAATACAATAGGATTGAGTGCCTCGATGTCCTCAGACGACGAGCGCGAGGGCCGTATCTCCGGACGAAGGTCTGGTGGGGGTATTTTCAGGTCGAATACCGATGCAGAGTCCGGGACCTGTAGTGTAGGATTCCAGCCACTTCGGTCAGGGTCAGCAGCAGGGAACTCCTGGCAGCATTCCGTTGACGAGCTGCAACGAACGATTGCAGCCTCGAGGCGGGGCGCTGCCTGGGCTCCATCCTCGGCCTCGGGGAAGATCGAGCTGAACTTGCTGGAGTCACAGGAAATCCGTCCGAAAGCGGCAATCAGGGCTGCACTCCATTCTGCCCAGGACTGCTGCCTGACGCCTTCGTACCTGTGCCATGCTGCGGCAGCATCCCGCAGGCGATCTATGGCCATGTCCCACTTCTGCTCTTCAGTCGTTCCGAGAGCGTTGACGGTTGCCACCCATTCCTCGGCGTCGTCCTGGAAGCCGCGAAATTCCGGTAGCGCGAAGGAAATCGGCGATGGCGGGACGGCGGGCAGAACTCCGAAATGTGCCCCCGCCAAGCAGTTCACTTGCTCCGATACCTCCGCGAGAGAACGCCGGAGATTGCGACGGTTCTCGGGCGAGCTTACCTCGAAGTTTTGTGCGGCGGCCGCAGCCAACATGGCATTGAGTGCGCACAATGTTGGCAAGATGGCAGGACATAGCTTGGAACTCGACGCTATGAGGGCGTTGGTCGTGACACGGAGTTGCGCGATGGTATGCTGCAGCTCCGCTGCGCTGTCGTGTGATCCGCACGAAGAGCCAAGGCCCGCCTCTGCGGAGGATACAGTGACTGCGGTATTCGAGGTGGTACAATTCTTGACCAAGGACGCGTGGACGGCGTCCCTTGGAAATCCAGCTGTGGTCGGATTCGTGGACATGGGTTCCAAGGCGCTGGAAGCGTCAACGACGTTCCCAGGCAAGCGGAACCCGTGTGATGAGTTGTGACCTGGTACTGTGGCGTAGATGAAGCGGTCTTGCGCCGCCGGGTAGGCCTCGACGCCGTACACGGTGGGTGCTTGAAGCGCCGACAGGTTGCCAGGTATGGAGGAGGCATGTACGCCATCCCTAGGTGAGAGAGGCCCGTGCGCATGGTTGCCGCGACGTGTCGCGTCCCAGGACAAGTTTCCCGGAACCACAACGGAGGCCTGGACGCCATCCGTCGGTGCTGGGATCGATGCTGGCCGCGACGGACGCCTTGCGGGTCCCATCAGCGAAGAAGCGTGACGGCGAGGAGGCCTTGACGCCGTCCCCGAACGGTGGTGTCAGTAAACAGCTGCCGAGGAGGGCTTGACGCCGTCCTCAAGCGACGCTTACCGCGGCTGCACGTCGGCGGGCGTTCTGGATGACGAAACCGAGACGTAAGCCGTTTTCTTCGTCGACTGCGCCATTGTAAGGACGAGAAATAAGACACAACGCCTTTGCTGCAGGCCGGCTGTTCTTATTCTGCTTCGTCTTCCTCCTCTTCCTCCCTAGCATGCGAGTCTGTGCCAGAGAGAGTTCCAGTTTCGGTTTTCGTCATTACAATATATATATATATATATATATATATATATATATTTATATATATATATATCCTACTGGAGTTGCAAATATCATTCCATGTTTTGGTCTAACTACCCTTTCTAATGTACAACTGTCGTCCATTTCTATCTCTCTTACTAACCCGATCAATGGTCTTAAGCCCGACATGTCAAACAGCCACTGCATACATAACTGAAATCTCCGAACGCGGATTATCAGAACAAAAAAGTATTCGTTGTAAACGCCTATTCCCGCCTTTTGGCGACACTGCCTGGTATCTCTTCAAAGAGAGACAGCTCCGTAAGAAACCTTTCATTCCACGCCACCTCGCTGGAGCGTCGATACGCTGTGTTACGCGGTATTACGCCGTCTTACGTGGAAAATGTATATTTATCAGTGTTCATGTATGTGTTTCTTACAAATGTTTCATCGGTCATAGATATCATGTTGCAAATGTATTGAGTGAAAAAGAATGTAACTGTGTTTCTGATATAATTATGCTATATGTTACAGAGTTCATCTTGCTATTTCTTCAAATATTGAATTTTGTGCAACTCAATCTTTCACCTTTCCTGTAACGACCCTCAAGTAAGGGTTAACAGTATGACAAACAATAAATAAAGACGACAACCGACAGTCCCTCCACAGCTACTCATCAGCCACGCTTGATGGTTAAAAAAGGAAGAACGCTTACCACAGCTAGCCACCGCCTACAATAAAGGGCCCACCACCCAACTACACCTAACGCAATGCTTCTAAAAAATACAAACTCACGACGCCGCTCACATAGCGCATTGAGCCCTAGAACTTTTTCCTGATTTTTTCTTCCTATTTCTTGTCATTTTCTTCTTTTTTCTTCTTTCTGTGTAAGTCGTTCTTTCTCTCTCATTTTTAGCCTAAAATATTATAAGGTTGAGCGCGAAAAGAATGTACCCTAATTTCTGACAAAGGCCGTACTCTGGCCGCAACTGTCGAAATAAATGCTTCCGTTTTTACCGTTCTCACGGCAGACCTACTTGACTATTTACAACGCTACGGCCACTTTTGCCACCATGCCTATAAATATATATATATATATATACATATATATATCCAGCGAGTGTTCGCTCAAGCCAATTTCTATATATATATATATATATATATATATATATATATATGCTGGTTATTTCTTCATCCACTTTTCTTTCTTTTTATTTACATTCCATTGGTTCTAATAACTTCCCCTGTACATTCCTTGGCATTACTGTCTGTTAGTATTGTGTTAAAATACGAAAAAACGAGCCCTTAGGTATACACTTCTCTCCCTTATATATATATATATATATATATATATATATATATATATATATATATATATATATATATATATATATATATTTATATATATATATATATATATATCATGTGACGCTATGAGGAATCCTTTTTCCATGCTACCAACCATCGCTACCTCCTTACGTTACAGGATTCCCCCTCCCCCCGAAAGAATGCGCGCGTTACATATTAAAACACATGATGATCAAGCAATCTTAAAACACAAAAAAATGTCCAAATGGGCTGTAGGGCCACATCACATAAAAGTTCTGTAAAATCGCACAAAGAATTCGCGGGAGAGGGCAGTGATCCGGGGTTATCAAGTACGGCTCTGGTGGGCGAGGCTGGCTGTTACGCTCTGGACAACATGAGCATGCTTTGAGCGTGAAAACTGATCGAAACACAGCCGGCGTTCTTGCGAGGAATGAACGAGGTTGGAACGCCTTGCAGGATCGACAGTTTTGTTGGCGTCGCACTTTTCGACGTGAGTGGCACAAACGCCATGCATGCAGTTTGCGTGCCCGTTGATCATGACTGATTGGGTGCTGCTTGTGTTCCTGCAGAGTACAAGCGGTTGTTTTGTGGCGTTTAGTGAGTTTTCTACTGCGATGGTGCAGATGTTCAGACCGACGGCGCAATCTTGAACGCTGGTGCAGAAAAGTTCCTTGGCTTTTCTTTCTGCGAAGCTGGCTCAAATGCGGAATCAGTCTTTTGTGTAGTGGTCGCTGTTGTGGTGGTGGTGGTGGTGGCGATCGTTGTTCACGACATTCTGTAAGCCGCAAGTATGCTTGCGATGTGGCTTTAGTTCTTTGTTGTCCTTGTTGGTGTGGCCGTTTTAGCTGTTGGGCCTCTCCTTGTTGCTTTTTTCAGCATTGCTTATGTTGCCCTATCTGACGAGGTGAACTGCCTTTAGAAACATGAGCCCGCTTTTCTTTGTAGGTTGATGTGACCGGAAAATAGCTGATACTTGTTAGGGTGCCGTGATTCGTGTCAGGCAATGAAGATAGTGTGCCAGAATTGACAGAAAAATCTGCTGAGGCTCTTGCAACGACATTCTTAATGGACGTTCCTGGCACAGGGCAGAGCTTGCGAGTTGATCCTTCCGAGCCTTCTGTGTTTGTTGGGCTCTCAAGCGGCTGGGAACTCGACAGCGACACTCCGAAAGGCTTGGTTTGGTCCGATTTTACTTGGGGCTGTTTCTTTGTGTCCGCAACCTGAGAGATAAGTTCTGACGCATGAGTGTGGACGGTTGGCCCTGGGCTTTGCTGAGTATATTCGGAGTTCCGCAGCACTATCCTGACCGTAGTGGGCGTGTGAGACGCGAGGTGGGCGTTATGAGCGACAGAATATCCATGCGATGGAAAAGTAGGAGGTTTGTCAATGCATGAAGGCTGCTTTGGACTGTGACGAGCGAGTGCGGTTGTCTGTAAATGGTGGGTTATAAGCAAGTCTTCGTCGTAGTCGTCTTTGTATTCTTTAAACCAAACGATAATTTCTTGTTTTATTTTTTCTCATGACTCGTAGTTTTTAAATATGTGGGTGAGGTAGAATTTGAAGGCCTCACGAGAGACGTAGTCGGTGAAGTTGGTGACCATCTCCCGTTCCGACCATGATGCAACGGTAGCGTGTAGCTCGAATAGGTCGAACCAGTCCTGTACAGGCCCATCATCCGCTGCTCCGGTTTACTGGGGGATGGGAAGGTGAGTCGATGATGCCTTCATGATGCTCGTCGATGTGTACTGCTGGTGCTGGTTCGGTAGTTCATTTATGGTCAGGGTGTCTTGCGGAGAACCTTGTCGATGATGTGCGACTGATGAAGGGGTTGGCAGGTCTCCATCTTGTCGACTCGTGTGACGCTATGATGAATGGCCGACGTGGCCTGGCTCATACGCCATGTTTATTCCATTTCACTTTTTCCTTCTCGGCTTCTACCAACCATCGCTACCTTCTTACGTTACATATATGATATGTCTATAGACGACACAGATGTTTCAGACTTGATTTGTTTTCATGCTGCGTCTGTGGGTTAAAATGGAATCGTGGCAAAAAAAGCTGCCCTTTTTCGATCATTTGGACATTCTGTTCATTCCTGTCATTCTGGAGACCACGGCTTATGTGTTTCTCGAGTCAGGAAGCTAAAATCTCGTGAGAGTTGCGAAGATATGCAAATATATGTGAAGCAGTCAAGCATATTGTCGTAGTGTAGCGTGAACAACAGACGGAAACAACTTGCGACAGCGAAACAGCTCGTTTCGGAATCAAGTAAAGTCAGGATCCTTGACATTGTGGCGCATGCCCACGCTTGGGGATTGGCCAAGAACCAGATAGTTTTTATGGATTTCTTCCTTAATAACAGGTTAAGAATTATCTATATACGTGAAATAAAAATAAGATGCAGTAGGGCGAATTCGATGGTTGAATTGTAAATAATCTGCAGTGCAATACAGTAAAGTGGCGTACTTGATTATTGGGAATATAGAAAAGTCTAAATCTACCGAAGAATGATGCCAACACTCAAATCTCTTTGAACTTTTGACGAACTCCTGCAATGCGTCAACAATCCTCCCGTCGCTGTGGCCTAGAGACAAAGCCCCGAAAGAAAGCACATTTTGGGCATTTAAATCTATTCCGAGACGGTGACAAACGGCACCTAAATTGTTTTCTCGTAAATCAGAGAATCTATTACTGTACATGAAGCAATGTTCAGTTGACTCATTTACTCGACAAAAAGGGCAGGGAGGGGAGGCTGCCAGACCAGCTCTGTGCAAATATAAATTTAGCTGCGTAATTTGACAGCGCAGTCTAGTGATTGCGACTTCCGTTCCTCGCGTTTGACATCGTTTACTATTCCAATGGTATAACAAGTGCTCGAACTCTGATGTGGCTGTTAGTGAAGATGTAGAAAATTTCTCAAACAGCAGTTTATTTCTTAATCTAGCTCCTATTAAAAATTTTTGATGCCGGTAATAGCTCAATAACAAGCCGTTCAAAGGTTACTTTGCCAGCTCATCTGCCTTTTTATTCATATAAATGCCGTTATGTCCTGGAACCCAGCAGAATTTGATCAGAATAAGATGCAAGAGAACTTGTGCTTTGAAACCACTTTGAGCATGCAAGTTCTCATCGGCATTAAAGGAGGCACATACTGATAGTGAATTCGTTAAAATTGCTGCGGAACTTACTGAAGCAGTTATTTTACGGATAGCTAAAATTATCGCAAAAAGTTCTGCTTCAACGATGGGCACAAAATCTCGAAGGCGAAGCGAAAAGAACCAGTCTAGGGCAGGAGAAAAAATACTGATTCCACGGTTTTCTTCACTTTGTGACGACTCAGTCACCATGACTGCTTGTATAGATGTATGTACCAGGTAATTCCTAATATAGCTTCTAAAAAACTCAGTGGCATCAATTTAGAGTTTTTCGGGAATATATTAACAAACTGTAATTTAATAGCAATGTTAATGGTACTGATCGAAGGAACCACATTGATTTGAACGTCTAAATCATCTAGAAAGCGCTGTATACCAACAATTTGGGGTATACAAAGTCTCGACCAGTATTGTCCAAAAAACGTGTCTGGATGGTCAACAAAATCTGTTTCTAAACGCCTTACCGGCGATTCATACAGCCTGAAAAATGACTGTGTATCTAACAACTTAAAACGAGTAGCAAGTGAGGGATACAAGATCTTGAGTGCAACAAACTTAGGGAGACCTAAGCATAGTCTCAAGGCTTGTCTCTCTACGACTACCAGAAAACGTATCTTGTAAGCTGGTGCCCCGGCGTATAACACGCCCCCAAACTAAAGCACCAGGTGAATATACGTACATTACCCTGAGATAAGAGTGTTTTTCCGCATACCTAAACGACTGTTACTGATTTTGCCTAATATTTCCACCACACGACCTTCCTTTGCTGCAATGTACTCAACGTGTGTCTTCCAAGACATTGATTGGTCATAGTTCACCCTCAGAGATTTAATTTTCACTGCTTGAGGAATGGGATCCAGATGATAGGAGATGTGAAAAGGGTCTTTGAGTGGATATGTTAAAAGGGTACTGACACAAACACTTTGGCCTCGCGTTTTTCTGCTGCAATGCGTCGCTGTAGGGCTGTTAGTCATGACACAACAAAGTGTTTGCTGCAGCGTGCGATAGATAAATAATTGAGGGCCCCTCATTACCGATCAGTTCTGGTTTTGGTTTGAGTGAGTTTCAAAAACTGGGTGCAACTGTCGCCACCTAGCGTGTGCTACAATTGACCACGTCAGCACACAGAACTGCGACGCACTTCCACATGATTAGAAACAAGAATTACTTTCGAATAGGAAACTGCACTGGAATGTCACCAAACACAAAACTTTCTAAGCGTGCGCCACGCCCACGCACTCGCGAACAGCAGCCGAGAAATCTATACACCGGAAACTAACGCGCCATAAGAAAAAAATGGTGGCTATGACGTCATCATAACTTGTTTTGTTGGCCGCAGCCTGGTGACGTGAGGTCAGTAGGGGGTCACCTCGGAGTCACCTCCAAGGGTGTCTATGGCACTATGGAGTTGGTCGCTCGCGCAAATTTCAAAACTAATTTAAAATACCTTCCAAGCTATATTCGCTATTGATATCTTGCAGATGACATACGGATGTTCACGAAAATCGACCCCACAGGCCATCTCGGCCCCGAAATTTTGTGTCAGTACCCCTTTAAAACAGAACATTTCTTGATATTCAAATACAGATGTAAACTATCAAGCCGCATTTCTACAGCAGATAGGTATGACTGTAATATTCGAAAGAGCTTATGAATGTCCTCTGCTGCTGAAAATATGCAATGTCGTTCGCATACACATAAGTGTGGACGTCCTGGTGCCGTGGCACAGAGCTCATCAAGACGTTGAACAACACCGGGGAAAGGACGGCCCCTTGAGAAACCTCTTGTTTGCACATATTTAGGAGACGAGATGCCGCTTTTGTAGCAGTAAAACGTTCTGTTGCGTAAAAATTCTGCTATCCATGACTGTATATATTTTGGTAGAGTTAAGGCTGTGCAGCTGGTTGATTAACGTTATATGCTCAATGCTGTCGTATGATTTTGCTATATTGAGGGTGACCAGCGCAGCATAATTTACTTCACGCTTAGCTGAATTTATAGCAATTTCAAGGTCTATATAGACCTGCCATATTGAGCATTCGGATCTGACGCCGATTTGAGATGAATTCAGAATTTCTCTCTCATTGAGAAACATTGTTATTCGAACGTTTAGGATTCTCTCAATTAAGTTTACAAAGTTTGAGGTTAACGCAATGGGCCTAATGTTATCGAAAACGTACCCTTTACCCGGAACTTTCAGTATTGGTATTGCATTTGCATTTTTCCACTCCAATAGGAGCCATGCCATTCTTAAAGAATAGTTGATTAAATCCAATAGATTCTGTCGGTACTCTGTATACAGCACTGCCAACATGACTGACATAACTCCGTCAGGGCCCAGAGGCGCCGATGGTAAATTAACAGAAACCTGCGACAATTCATACCTGGAAACTTCTGTGAAGTCTTCATCCCTTGTTGCATGTGAAGGAGGTGGTGATAGTTGGCAAAAAAACGTAGCTCCGATTCCCTACCAATTACTTTTAACGATGCTATTATTTCTTTGGCTGACAAAATAATGGAGTCTGTATTTATTGACTGCGGAATCATTTTCTTTTTACGTAGGAATCTATATAACGCCTTTTTATTGTTGAATTCAGAAAGATAATTGAACTTCCGCCTGTCGTAATCTTCTTTTGACTTGGCAACTGTACGTTTAAAAACACCTGCAATGAACTGGTAGCCTTTCCAATTTTGAGGGCACTGATTGTACGAAAGCTTTTTCTATGCTGCCTACCTGCGTCTCTAGTCTCTCGAGCAATCGTCATTCCACCAAGGAGAATTCAATATATTATTAGCTGACGACGCCATGAATTCAGATTTTTCACGGGAATTCTATAATAAAGAATATAAGCTCCAAGCCTTCGGCATCGTGCTATTATCAGACAGATAAGACAGGGAAGAAAGGAAGGGATCGTCCAATTTCGAGAAGTTTATATGCGTTCAGGTAGATTGCTAAGGCTATCTGAATTTCTATTTCGAAAGGTATCGGTAAGTGGTCGTGATTTGTTGCGCAATCAACGGCTGACCAAGATGAAACATTAAGGTTAGAGCTTGTAAAAGTTAAATCCAGTGCTGAAGAAGTATGACTGCATACGTATGTTGGGCTTCCCGAATTCTGACATGAAAAATGATCATCTGGGCCCAATGCCACAACTGCCACATGCATCAGTTTCACTTTCAACGCAATATGGGAGTTCAAGTCACCAGCTAGTAAAATATTTCCTCCACACGTGGTTATTAAAGTATCTAATGTCTGAGTGTCATGTACGCCTGAAAGAAAGTAAGCATTTACCACATACAGAACCTGCCCAGTCGGGAGAGTTAAGACTACAACTAATATTTCGTATGCCGGGGACAGGAGTTTGTACGTCAGTTTGGCTTTGCGGCAAACTTTGTTCGCAATCATTGTCACTATTCCGCCATCTCTCGTAGGGTGGTCTAGTCTGAACAAGCGGTAATTCCTAAAGTAAAGATTAGTATGGGGAGCAATTCAAGATTCTTGAAGTATGATTAAATGAGGATTTAGTTTGTCACACAGGAAATGTAACTCAGTGAACGAAAATTCCAATTCCACTGCAGACTTTTCAGGGTCGCTATTTTTGTGTAAAAATTGTTGCGGAGATAACTTTCTCTAGAATACTTTCGTTGAGTATTTTACTGGATGGAGTCTTTTTTGGAATTAGACGGAAGGGAACTTGAAAAGTCATGGTTTAACGGGAACCGGCTGCGTTTCTGTGCTCTAGCAACAAGCTCGACGGGGGTAGACACATTTAGGTTTAACACTCGTTCTTGGTGAACGCTTTTCGTGCACGCTGAGGAGCCCTGGATTTTATCCGCGTTATTCACCTCATCATTACATACTGCCGTATCATCACTGGCAGTCGGTATTTTAGTAGTCTCAGGTTTACCCAGAGCAGATGAAATCAACAGCTCAGTAAATTCGTTAATGACAACTTGTGCTAGGCATTTGGAGATGCTAGCTTCCAATTGCTCCCTATCAGTAGCCATAACTCTTCCTACCGCTACCTCAACTGCCTGCGCGTTATTAGTACCCTGACATGAATGACGTGCTGTAACGCCAGCATAGCCATGGGCTCTCTCCTTAACAGCTGCAATGGCTTCCTTTCTAGAGCATCTCCTTTTTTCTAGTATTTCTAGAATTAGTATTTCTTTATGTCGAATTGGGCACTCTGCAAACACAGCTGCGTGTTGTCCACCACAAAAACAACACAAGTCATCTTGGGCCTTACAATCTTGATCTTAGTGGCGTTCACTACATCTACGACATCGAACCTCCGGTTTGCAGCCATTGGAGTTATGTCTGAACCTCCAGCAGTTTCGACATCGCAATGGGTGGCACGCTGATTTATCTACTCTAGATACTAATGGCCATGTTTTAATTTCTGAAGAGCATGACGTACCTGTAAACGTCGCAATTACTGACTCTGTGGGATGTCTTTTGTTTTCGATTGCACCGGTAAACTGCCACCACACCTGCCACCGACAGCTTCTCGAGCGTCTCCGCAGGGCTTAGTTTTGCGTCAACCCCACACACAATGCCTTTAGTGCATGCGAGATGTTGCGGCATATACACACTCACCAGGATGAAAGAAAAGGAAGAACACTTAAGGAGGTCCTTTATACATTGCTGATCTGGTGTTAGACATACAATGCCACCCCAAACAGACTCCCGCGCGTCAGTTATACTATGGTAGTTTGGGGTCCCGGCATGGAGTGTTTTTGTGTCGCCTTATATAGGGTTATTCAGACTAGTAAAACGCCCACCCAAAGGTACCAGAGCGACGGGAATATTGCTCACGCCAGTGCGGAAAAACAAGTCAAGAGATAAATCATCATTGTGTAGAGAGGCCGTCCACAAGGAGCGATCCTCGACATTAGTACAGCCTGAAGACTAGATCAAGAAAACAAAAATGACCCTGCGTGAAATAATGCAAAACACACCAAATACTAGGCGAAAAAAGAACTACCCGGTCCTTAGCCACTCAACCAGCATCGAGAACCACCTAACCAAATCGAACGCGCTTGCAGAGCAGGAGCCTGTACTCAGAAGGCCTTCTTCCTACAAATCAGCTTGTCTTGTCTTGTCTGGTCGCATAGAATATCTTGGTTCATACCCACAAGGGGGATTGACCACACTGTACCTTATAATAGAAAGTTTTTATACAACACTTGCTAAAAAAGAGAACTTAGATAACAATAATTATGTTCCTTTGAAAACACGTAAAAAATTGCAGAATTTGATAAACCAGAATATATGAAACAAATTAGCAAAAATGAAGAAGGGCACAAGGAATCGGATATATCTGACAGTACCACTAGCAGCGTATCCTTCCGGTTGCCTGAATGACTTTCAGTAGCTGGTTCTTGGACGCCATTTGAAGCCGGGCTCGCCTTTTCGGACTCTTTCGGACGGTGGTTTGGCTGAGCTTTGGGTGAATTTGACCTGTTTAAACTAGCTGACGTTGCATAGTACTTCTTTAGGCAGTCGAATTAGTGCTAATGTCTAATTCATCTCCTGGCCAAGGGCACATCCCTTGGTCAGCCTCCTTGCCTAATGATGAATTGCCATTGGAATATTTTTTCCGCAGTGCTGTTGGCAGCTTCCCTGTTGTGCTGGTGCCCTCGAGTGGTGGATTTATCAGGATCAACAACCCAAAGGCGATCCAGGTAGAGTTGCAGGCCATGACGCCGTACTTTCAGCTGATAAGTGATGCTCGTCAGTTCAGAAGAGGTGGTTTGGTATGCAGATCGTCAGATCTTTCGTGCGTTTCTGACCTACTAAAATGCAAGACATTTGCTTCGATCCCCGTGAGTGCATTTATCCGCCTCATTTAGCGTGCACTAAGGGAAATTGTACGAGGAGTCGACTCTACATTAACGCCCGCTGAGACTCTGAAAAAGCTGTCTGATGCCGGGGTCATAGCTGTGTACCGATGCAACCGATTAGTTAACGGTGAGAAAGTCCCCACTGAGTCGGTTATTGCTACCTTTGCCGGCATTTCCTGTCCATCTGAGTTGAAAATATGGCCGCTCATTTTCAGAGTCGAACGTCTCGCTTCTCGTCCTCTCCAAAGTCAAAACTGTTGGCGTTTTGGTCACAGTGCAGGGGGCTGTAAATCAAATTCACATTGCCGCATCTGTGGCGATACCCACCCATCGAAGGAGTGCGACGCCGAAACCGAAAAGTGCTGCCTGCCTCTGTGCAGGAAATCACGCGGCCGATTATCTGAACTGCACCGCAAGGTCTAATGAAACGCAACGTCTAGAAATCATGGACACACGTCGTTGCTCGTGGCGAGAAGCAATAACAGTTGTGAAGGATAGGGCCTTTGGATATGCCGGAGTCGCATCGAGGCACGAACAACTAAGTGAGACGAAGATTCTTAAACTTATTGAGGCTCAGTAGAAAAGGTGATGTCAAAAGCGCTGGAACACATAGTTACGAGCGTAAGTGAGTGCATCTCTCAAGTGTTTTGCTCACAGATGACACAGCTGGCTTCTGTAGTAGCAGTACCGATGGCCAAGTCGGCACCTTGTGCAGTGGAAGAGATACCGAATTTAGCCCCACAGCGGCAATCCCGAGAGGAGAAAACCACAATTTTGTCCGTACCTTCTAAGTCGACCCACGTGGAGGATCGGAATGAAATGGACGTATGCCAAGATTTCAGGCGTCAGAAGCGCACTGGATCTCCTTTAAAATCTCCTTGCCCAAACACAAAACCCAAAAAGGGCAGCGAAAATGCCAGTGCACTTATTAAGGAGAGTATTTTAGAAGCTGCCGTTGCTGAAGTGTTTCGCTCGTCAACATAGATACCTTGAGAGTACTACAGTGGAATTGTATGTCTGATTTCTGCTTCTATTGACTTACTTTGCCTAATTAAAGAGTTATATCCGGATATATTCTTTTTACAAGAAACCTGGCTTAACCCTGTTAAGAATTATCATTTAAACAATTTTAGAGCATTTCGGTTAGACCGTCCAACACTAGGAGCTGGTCTAATTATACTAGTCTCAAATAAATTTTGCCGCACAGCGAGCATAGCTTTTCAGCTTATGTCCACAGACTGTGAAATTTTGGCAATAGACCTCTGTCTGCCAGGGCACCACCCTTTTTCTCTTATAAACGCATATTTCCCAACAGGTTTGCATAATATACAACAATTAGATACTACCTTACCTAATTGCAAGAATTATCTTCTTTTGACTGGTGATTTCAACTCACATCATGTTTCATGGGGATTTCGAACAGACCCTTCTTGTACTCTTCTGTGGTATTGGATGTATAATAAAAACCTTACCTGCCTAAATGATGGACAGCCTACATTTATTCGCGGACGGACACGATCGGTATTAGATCTCACGTTTTGCAGCCCAAGTGTTTCAATAAAGTCTTGGAAAACAATTGATTTCTCTTCAAACAGTGACCATCTTCCTGAATACTTTGAAATCTCATGTGCAGTGAAATCTATTGAAAGGACAGAGAAAACATTGATCAATGACAAAAAATTTAAAGACTGCTTGCGTTCCCACATTAGGGCAGTGTCCAGTGGTCAAAATGAAGACCTTGGCAGAAATCTCTGTTCTGCTTTAAAAATCTCCATGAACACTTCAGAATTTGTAATTGCTTCGTTGTCATCCAAAAGTGCCCAACCTAGTAGATGGTGGAATAATGAGTGCACACGAGATTATAGAAGAAGAAAAGCTGCATGGAAAAGACTTGTATGTTATCAGAGTCCAAAAAATTTGAAGGATTATCAGTTAATTGCGGCAACACTTAAACGCACTTTATCGCGAGCGAAAGAGCAATATGACCAAGAACATTTCGAGTACCTGTCTAAATCAAATAACAAACGTGCTTTATTCAATTTCCTTCGTGGTAGGAAGAAGACCCCTATACCAGGAAACGTTGACTCAGTAGTTCACACCTCACAGGAACTACAGGAATCATTGAATCAGTTGGCTAAAGAATTAGAAAACAGGTTCTCAACGCATCTTCTTGATTCGGCTTACACAACAACCATCTATGACTACTCTGAAATATCGACTTCCGAATTAAATCAGGTTATGGAAAGATTGCCAAATGCAGCACCAGGCCCCGATGGAATAACAAATACAATGCTAAAAATACTTCACAGAGAATATCCGACTGATCTATTAGGTCTCGTCAATCATTCCCTTAGAAGAGCATGGATCCCTTCTGAGTGGAAGATTGTGAAAATTATACCATTGCTTAAGAAACAGTGAGCAGGCTATAATTTAGACAACATGCGACCGATAGCCTTAACATCTAATGTAGTAAAACTTATTGAAAGGGTACTTGATGGTCATATAATTGGGTTTATTACGAGAAACAACTGTTGAGTTCTTCCCAAATTGGCTTGAGATCTGGATATTCCATATGGCATGCGCATGTAGATCTGGAAAGTCGTATTCATATTGCCCGTCACAAAAAACACTTTGCGGCTTTAGTAACGTTAGACATATGTAAAGCATACGATAGTGTAGAGTATTCTATCTTGACTACTCAGTTGTGGAGTCATGGACTTCCACCTTATATAGTAGCATGGGTGACGGAATTTTTAAGTAGAAGAGAATTCTATTGTTATCAAGGCGGTTTCTCTTCCTGTAAGCACAAGCAAACCCGATGTGTACCTCAGGGGTCAGTACTTTCCCCGGTTTTATTCAACATATTGCTTAGTACCATCCCCGTTCATCCAGATGTGAAAACCTATGTTTATGCCGATGACATTGCTTTCTTTGCTATGGCACATGACTTCCATTGTCTCTACACTATCTTGCAAGCATATCTTAATGAAATAGAACATTGGCTGGATGGATTGATGTTGAACCTGAATACCGGTAAATGTGCTATTCTCGTTTTTCCAATCAAAGATCCCGTGCACATATCTATTAATTACAAGCTTCAAGATATCCCACAAGTACAATCATTGAAATATCTCGGAGTTATGTATAATGAATATCTAAATTGGCGCCCTCACATTGAATACATCGCGACAAAAGCAGTACGCGCGATGGGCGTATTGCGGAGGTTGAGCAATTGTAGATCAGGTATGAGGAGAAAGGCACTTTCGATTATATATAAAATGTATGTCCGACCTGTGTTGGAGTTTGGCTGCATTCTTTTTTCTGGTGCGCCAGCCTACAA
The DNA here is from genome assembly GCF_013339725.1 of Rhipicephalus microplus. Classification (NCBI taxonomy): domain Eukaryota; kingdom Metazoa; phylum Arthropoda; class Arachnida; order Ixodida; family Ixodidae; genus Rhipicephalus; species Rhipicephalus microplus. Next base: position 150,020,109 of record NC_051168.1, read on the forward strand.
ACATCGGCTGCTCGTTCTGTGGGAAAGAGAGGCTTTACGGCTCTGCTTAGGACTTCCAAAGTATACTGCAAATGCAGTGTTATACCTTGAAGCACGAATACCAACCTTATTATGTCGCTTTAACATTCTTACTGTGCAGACCTTTTTACGACTATATGAAGCACCGTTTAAGCCTGAACAAATTATTTTTATTTCCAATCCTGACCTATTCTTTTCTGTGCATTGGCCCAGATTTCACAAACCACAAATAGTATTTGTTCAATCGTTACTTGAGCCTCTAAATGTACACGTTCGTGATCTGATTCCTTTAACTAAGCAACAAAATTCTCCAGAAATTGTTTACCATGATATCTTCCCAACTCACGCTAAGCTATTACCTACAGGCATTTTAAATGGTTTATTGCAGGACCATTTATGTACTCTGCCAACAAATGTCATTATAGCAACGGATGCATCTCAATCACATGAAAAATCAGGCGTTGGAATATATTGCCCCGTACTTGACTGGTCATTTTCACTTCGCTTACCGAATTTTCTTCCTGTCTTTCTGGCTGAATTCATGGAAATATTGTCAGCTTTGCGAAAGGTAAATATGCCCATTCCAGTCGTAGCAGTCATAACTGATTCATTATCAGTGTGCTCTTCTCTGTCCGCATCTGGTCACTCACCTATAGTGAAACTTTTTAAATCATTGATTCCCTGTCATCTCCGAAGTATTCATTTAATCTGGACACCAGGGCACAAAGGTTTGTTGTTAAACGAAACAGCTGATTCTCTTGCGAAGGCATCCCTTTCGACACCAATTATTCCTATTTTTCCTCATACAGTATACATGACGGTGGCGCGATTTCGCACACTTAAAATCAGGCAAAATTTGTCTGACCCTGTACTGACGGCTTCTCCAGAGTACAAACACTTGTTATTTCCCTGGCGCAGTTAACTGACTAATTCAAAGATGATGGAAGTTGTCATCACGAAATTTCGTTGCCACGTTACCTCCCTCAATTTTTACTTGCATAGATCAGGCATATTGAATTCCCCTATGTTCATTTACTGTAATCAAGAGGAAACGATCAGTCATTTTTTATTACATTGTCGCCGTTTCGATTTATTCAGGCAAAGCATACTAGCACCACCTCTTCAAAGACAGGGCTTGCAACTATCACAACCTGATCTTCTTTCATTTGGAGCCTCTACACTGGGTTTTAGCCACAGGGATGTTTTATTCGCCGTTCAAGAATACATCACTGCGACTAAACGATTTTCTTGCTAAATTACTATCTCACTATTTTTTTATTTTTTTTTCTGCAAATTTGATATCGGTATTTCAAATCAAAATTACGTTACTAAAAATTGTAGGAATGACGCATTGCTGAAAGTTTAGGGCAAATTCACCTTTTAATCGGCCAATCCCCTTCTTTGGGTACGAGCCATTCGCACAGGGAAACAACCACAACAACAACAACAACAACAACAACGACTTTATGTACCGCTGACAGAATAGCACTGTGGCCTGCACCCAACTGATTGATTTGTGGGGTTTAACGTCCCAAAACCATCATATGAATATGAGAGACGCCGTAGTAGAGGGCTCTGAAAATTTCGACCACCTGGGGCCTGCACCCAACTGACTGGCTTCAAATGATAAAAGGGTGGATGTACTAACTGGCAATCCGAGCATACCAATCGGTCTCTCAAGAATTATTCGGCGCAGCAAGGCGAAGCGGCGGCATGTGAGAAGAAAGCGATCTATTGTTTTCGGTTCATTGCAAACTGCACATAGTTAGGTAATGAAAATCCTGATTTGTGGAGATAAAAATTAAGCTGAGGAACTCTACAGCGAAAGCTTGTGAAAGCCTTCCATTGATGGGAAAGGCATTTTGCGGTGTTCCATGTGAAATGCAAGTGCCGAAGTTCTTAAGATCGTAGGAGCGATGTTTCGTTGATTTTTAGGATTCGAATTAGAATCGTTCGGCAGTAATAAAATAAAACTGTGGAGCTACTAGTACCACGAAGAAAGTTAAAGATGCCGCTGTGAGCAAAGTCATCAATTTTATTTATTGCAATTCAAGCATGCCCGGAAACCCAAAGAAACCGAACTTCTGATAGGCCACGTGGTACGAGAGACCAAAATATCCTGAGAAGAGGAGACTGCTTTGCGGACGTTAGATTTGTACGAACAGGCAAAGCATCCAAAATAATAACAACTTTTGATTTCTAAGAACGAATCAGCTGCACACAGAATGCGCTCTTCGTTTTCCTTTTTCTGAACCCACAGTCCTGCTACCCAGAGTCTGCTAGCCACCTCCATTTTCGTTCTCTTCTACGTATATACACGTCTCACTTGCCCCTTCTTATAGCACAAACTCCCCAATGCTACATTCGAGCTTCCGCTGTGTGAAAACGCATAGCTAGTCACGGATATTTGATTTCTTGCGTGTCGCTTAAACAAGTTCAGGCTGGTGCTGTCGACGGCTGGCGCAAGAGGGACTGTCGGGGACGACCTCGTAGGTGACTTCACTCAACCTTTACAGTACTCTGTAAGGTTCGAAATATTGCAATAAGAATTTCTCGGACAGTCCACGTCTTCATATGAGTGACTGGTTTCGTAGGTTACTGCTCTCCGGTGGGCCTTTTAGCGACCTGCCTCATAATGTTGTTGCTGGTGGATTCGCAAGCATGCGCGCTTCCTCGCTTCTTCCGAGCGTTCAATAAATATGTCGGTGCCCGTGCCATTGTCATTCCATTCATGTGATAACATGTAATTCAGCATTTTCCGAACCTGCCGTCAGTGAACAAGGCTGAATAGAGCCACGCAAGTTGTTTATCGCTTAGCTGTATTGTACACGAACGTAATATAGGGTAAGATTTCGTTCCAACTTTCATGTCAAACGTCCACGTACATCAAGAACATGCCTTCAATTGTCCTGTTAAGGCGCTCTGTCAATTCGTTCTTGTACGGATGGTAGGCAGTAGTATTTCGATGACTCGTTTCATTTATAAAGACGGGCTCAAGAAGAGCCACCATGAATATGATCCCGCGGTCTATTATGACGACGGCAGGGGCACCATGTCGCTGTAAATTATTTTCTGAGAAATCTGGCTACCTCCGCTGCTGTTGTTTGATGAATAGCCTTCGTTTCGGCGTAGCGAGTAAGGTAGTTCGTCGCGATGACAACACAGCGGTTCCCTGCAGCAGAAGTAGGAAGTGGACCCAAGACATTCATTCCGATCTGGTAAAATGGTGCACTTGGAACCTGAAAAGGTTGCAGCAGGCCAGCTGGTCTCGTCACAGGATACTTACATTGCTCGCTGTGCCAGCAAGTACAAATGTGTTGCTTCACGGCAGTGGTGAGCCTTGGCCAGTAGTATCTTTGCTGAACTCTCGCCGATATACGCGTGTAGCCTAAGTGACCAGAAGTCAACTCGTTCTGACATGCTTCAAGTACTTCAGTACGGAGGCTTGCCGGAATGACAAGCAAGGAGGGAGATTTGATAAAAAAATTTTTTGTATAGAATGCTGTTGCGTAAGGAAAACAACGACAACACTCTTGCAAAAACTTCGGGTGCCATCTGTGATCGTCCTTTCAAGTAATTATTCAAGCCAAGCAACTCGGGGTCATCCCGTTATTGATGGGCGATGGTAGAAGTATCGAGAACCACAAGAAACGCAGTTTCATGCTCACCAGGTAGCGAAGATGACTGTATTGGTGATAGAGACAGGCAGTCAGCGTCCATATGTCACTTTCTCGACTTGTGTACGACCATCCTGTTAAACTCTTGCAGCTTTAGACTCCTGTGTTCTAATTGGCAGGTGGGATCTTATAGATTAGATAACCAGCGAAGTGAATGATGGTCGCTAATAACTTTAAAGTGTGGGGCATACAAATACGGGCGAAATTTTATGACTGACCATACTAGGGCGAGGCATTCATTTCTGTTGTTGAGTAGTTACCCACTGCGCGTGTTAGCGTTCGGCTTTTGAAGGCGATGACTCTTTTTATGTCCACCTGCCATAGTTCAAGCAAAGCCCCAGACCCACATTGCTAGCGTCAGTGTGAAGCATCGGCGGGGCTATTTTGTCGAAGTGGGCAAGCACTGGAGGCGTTTGAAGACGATGACGCAGGTCATTAAAGGCTGCCTCCTGCTTTTCGTCCCACCCGAAAGCGACGTTAGTCTCTCATGGGATGAGTAAGCGGCGACGCGAATCAGGCAATGTCTGCGATAAACTGCCGATAATAGGCACAAAATCCCAGAAAGCGTCTCAGAGGATTCTTATCGGATGGTACTGGGAACTATGTGACGGCAGCAAATTTTAGGATCGGGCCGAACGCCTGTGTAGCTGATGACGTGAATAAGAAACTGAAATTCGTGAAAACAAAAACAACAATCTCTGGTTTCAATGTGGGGCCGGTGGACCATATGGCATGTAAACAACTTTAGGCCTTTATAGGTGCTCGTCAAAGTGGCTGAAAGGACTATGACGTGATATAGATACACTAGGCACGTCTTCTACTTCAGTGCCGAAAGTACAGTGTCCATGACTCTTTGAAAACTCGCGAGTGTGGAGCACAAACTGAAGGGTAAGACGTGGAATTTATATCAAGCATCTGGCGTCACAAAAGCGGTTTTCTCCCGGTCTATTAGGTCTAGCTCAATTTACATATATCCAGTCTTCAAGTCCATGGAAGAAAAGCAACGAGCAGGTCGAAGTCTGTCAAAGGAGTCATCGATACGTGGGAGCGGGTACACCTCTTTTTTGGTCAGCTGATTCACTTTCCTGTAGTACACGCAAAAACACAGGGTGCTGTCCTTTTTCTTTACTAGCACTACAGGTGCTGCCCAGGGACTCTGTGACTGCTGAATAACGTTGTCCTCAAGCATTTTCGCCACTTGTTGTTGTATGACTTCAGTTTTCTTTAGAGTCACACGGTAAGTATTCTGATGAACAGGTCTCAATGTGTATTCGATGATTATTCGATGCTTTGTTAACGGTGTTCGACAAACTCGTGATTTCAATAAAAAGCAGTCATGGAATTCGGGTAGCCACTGAAGTCTCTGTCACTCATCCTTTGGCAGAGTGGTGCCAACATCAAGAGCGGGTTCTGATTCATCATTGGGTACTTTGTCCTATACTGATAAACATAAACTACCTTGCATTTCTATGATATTGTCGAAGGAAGCGATGGCTGTGGCCTTCGGATGGTGCTGGCGCTTAGCACTAAAGTTGGCAAGGAGCAAGTTCGTGCGTCAGCCAGTGAAACGGACGGTACCTCGTGTGACTGAAATGCCATGGCTGAATAGCAGTGAGCCGATTCGGTCGGCATTGCCTTAACCGTCAAACATTTTGTAGTCTTTAATCGAAAAACGAGTGCATGACCGTGGCGGGACGATTACGTAATCTTCAATTATACATAAAGGGTTACGTATCATGCCTGAATGGTCAAGTAAACCAGGGCTCTTGCGGGACGTAATTGAGCGGTTCGGGATGTTGATCACAGCGCCATATTGTCTAAAGAAGTTTATACCTATAATCAGGTCCTTGTAGCATTAGGTGAGGACGACGAACGTCGTCACGAAAGAAGAGCCACTTATATCGAGTCTTGCTGTGCCCCTTCCGACAGTCATCAATAGCTGGCCACCTGCAGTCCTCACGTGAGGTCCTGTCAACTTCGTCTTTTCTTTTTTGAGGCGTACGGCGAGGTTTTCACATATAATAGAAAAGTCGGCACTGGTGTCAACTAAGGCTGTTACTTTCTGTCCGTCCACAAAAACAATAAAATTTGTGTTCGCAGTTTCGTCGGTGTGACGACTAGTCGTCTTTACGGCATCCTGTGATAAATGTGACGGTTTTTTTTCTCAATTTGCGGCATGCAACGTCACCCTCAGAGGACACCACCTCCAGTTTCCCCGGCGTAGACTGGGTCATAGAGTTTCCTAAATTTAACAAGAGGGGACTCTGGCGCGGAAACCGTTCAGCGACCATGGAAATGATGGGCGGAACACGGATTTGCCTAGTCTTTGTACTTGCGGCCAGCAAATTGTACTTGTGGCTTCGTTTATTGTAGGGTTTTGGTCTTGGTCTGAAGGAAGGAACGAACCCTTTTGAGCTTTTTGACGCGATTTGAAAGGGTAAGCCTAAAGAATAATGTGGTGAAGTGCAACCAACTTTTGTTTCGTGAGAAAGCAGCTCTAAATCACACAAACACACACTGAGCCTGAAGTACGAAGATTAGACAAATACGTGTACTGCCCATAATTGCCATGCTCGCTGAAGGGCCGTGCTGCAGCTCCCATATACAATAGTGCCAAAGTTCCCTCCAGTGTATATTGGGAAACCCTATGGGCTGGGTGACACCCTTCCAAAGACGTCGGCAGAAGTGTGGAAGCGTGACGAACAGGAGTACTCGAGAGACGGAGAGCGTGGTCGACGTCTCAATCCTGGCTGGTAATCAGGCATGCTGTTGGCATTATTGGCACGGCAGTCGTCAAAATGGGGCCAAAACAAGGGGGGTCCTTGAAAATCAGCGTGATCACGGCGAGGTTCGTAGTCTTCATTGGCGCATTGATTGTCAGACCATGGCCGAAAAGGGCGATACTTATGGATGTGGTGCCTGCAATGACGGAAAATGTGGCCCACAACTCCACAGTTAATACACAATGGGCACCTGTCTACAGTGCACCAGGCGTCTGTTTTGTGAAGGTGTGGATGCCGCAAAGGCTCGTATTGTGGCGAGTGCCATGTCATGTCGGGAGACGGCTCTTCGTACGGCGGCCCTACGGCGTGTTGCCACGGTGTCGGTTCTTGCGGTGGTGGCCTAAGAACGGCAGCCGATGGCTGACGGTACAATGATGCAATGGGTAGCGGGTGGCGAAGCGCGGCTGCGTAGTTCATGGGTCGCTGTTGGTGAGTAGGGTCAGCCAGTGACCTTGGTTGAACACGCTTGGCGTATTTATTTCTCAGAAGACTTCAGTGACAGACGCCATGGCTGTTTCCGTGACTGGAGCCCGCAACTTTGGCACCTCTTCGCGAACAATCTCCCTTGTTGAATCGCGCAAAGAGCTTTGATTGTCATACGTTGTAGCGGTGACTTGAATGGGGGCGCTGCTGTACACGTAATCGTACTGTCGACATTGTAGGTGAAGCACCCACTCGATAGGCCTAGCTTTTTTTTATGAAGTCCGCCACGGTGCTTGGCGGGTTGTGTTGATCTCCGGCGAACAACTGCTCTTTTTACCGCGCGTGAGGTAGCACAACTTCTTGTCGTTAATCATGTGTGGGTCATCTCTACGAAAGGGGCAGGCCATGTCCTTAGCGAACATTACGACCATTTCATTGGGTTTCTGAACCAGTAGCTCGAGTAATTTCTGCGCACTGTCACGCCAGTCGATATTGGCAAATGTGTCAATCATCTGCCATTTAAAGCTACTCCATGTTGACAAACGGCCTTCTTTGTTCTTGTACCGAGTATGAGCATTGTCGTCTAAATAAAAATAGGTGTGGAAAAGCCTTTGCTTAACAGACCACTGGTTGATGTTGGCGACAGATTTGAAGTGATCAAACCAGTCTTCCACGTCTTTTTGTGCGCCACGGCCAAAGTGATCTGTCACCAGTGGTGAAAAAAGAGTTAACTGAGATTACGTGGGAGAACTACTATCTCGGAGTACCTGTTGTGGACTGCCGGTGGCCACTGATATAGGTAAGCGGTGCTTTGGAGAGGACAGATGCATGCGGGTTAACTAAGGAGGGAGTCCTCGCAAGCGATGACCGAAGCGATGTACGGGAGTTTCGATAAGTGCGTCAAGGCTGAATGATTGGCTCCCCGTGGGAGTGTGGAACATCTGGCTGAGTCACGGTCCAGCACCTCCACCAGTGACGTGGTGTAGCGACAGCGAAAGCTGGAAGCAATTAGTGAAAGCGAGACAGCGTGTTTCAGAATCAGCTGTACCCAGAACACCCTTTTCGTCTTCGTTTTTCTAAACCCACAGTGCTGCTAACCGGAGTCTGCAAAACACCTTAATCGTCATTGTTTTCTACTTGTATACACGTGTCGAAATATATTGTTAGGTTTAGATGCGTTTATTTACAGGCGATGAGGAATGTGAGTCTAAGTGCCAGGCACAACACCGCTCGGGCCAACTTCAATTTTATAATCTTCCACGCGTTCCACCAGCATCGTAGCAACTTCCCCTTTGCATACAATGCCCGCCGGGCAATCACTTCTCGCTGCAACAATGAAAGCGTCTAAGACGAGCGTCATGAACAACGTCCGTCTTGATTGAGCGGCGGCCAGTCGACAACAGCCGAGATATCACGTACGTGACCTCGCTAAGACGCTCCACGACAACAAACGGGCCAGTGTACTTTGCCAAAAACTTTTCGCACAGGCCGCGCTTGCCATTTTTTGTAGAGTGTGTGTCGGTGACTTTCATTATCAGGATTCTTAGAGCATTCCTAGGAAACAAAAGTTTGAAGGGTGGCTATGCATCCGGCCTTTTTTGAGCGATAATTGGTTTCAGTGAGAGTATGTTATTCGGTTTCAGAAAAGGAAATGTCAAAAGCTGTGCGAGTTCCAAGTACTTCAAGCAGATAAAATTAAATGTATCTGGCTGTTTTGCGCTATGCAGTGTTATATGCGAAAGTTATAAATAGCAAGGTGGCCTCCACGCCTTGTGTCCGGAGTCAGCATACATGAAAATCACGTTGTGGAGAGCCGTATTAATTTGGTGGGTCATGCTATCAACCTGCAGGTTAACCAGGGTAGTGAGTAGAAAATGGCACGAAACAAGTTGAAGCAGCCTTTTAACTACATCGTAAACGAACTGCCGCCCACGATCAGTGAGGGTCACACGTCGATATACATGACGGGATAAAATATGCGACAGAATAAACTTGTGAAACATGAGTGGCCGTTGCCACAGGAATAGCCACTGTCTTGGCGTAGCCAATGAGGTAGTCAACACTCTCAATAATCTATCAGTTGCCGTTCGTTGATTCTAGAAGAAGGCCCAGCAGATAAACGCCGACGACCTTTAAAGGTGAACCCTGGGGTGCTATAGGATTAAGAATAAGCCTGGCGGGGTTGTGGGACGAGCGTTCACATTGAGAACAGCTTGCAACGTAAGCATTCACAATTTTACGCAATTTCGGCCGGGAGAAGGGCTTTTTTGTGCAATGAAATATCCTAAAAAACCCATATGGCCAGATGTCGGGTCTTGTGCATTGCTGGGAATAAATGTTGTCGCGAATTTGTAGTTACAACAAGAAGTAGACGGGTGCCCTCGCCAGAACACTTCTTGTTGTAAAGAACGCCGTTCTTTACAAAGAAACTGCTTTCACCGACCATTCACTGCGTTACTCAGAGTGAAAAGTGGTTAGGTTGGCAATCTGAGCATGAAAAACTGCTAAATATTTATCAAAGTTGTCTGTGTTACACTCGTTTGTCGGAAGGAAAAGCTGTGAGAGACAATCGGTGTCAGTATGACAACGACTACTCTTGTAATATACTTTAAAATGGTGCTCCTGCCATCGTAACGCCCAACGAGCAAGACACCGCATGGGTGCCGTAGTCTGGTGAGTCAACATGAAAATTGATGCTCCGTGATAACCCAAAATCAGTGTCCATAGATATACGGGTAAAACTTGTGCGCGGCAAATATGACCATGTGGCATCCCTGCTCTCTGACAGTATAGTTTCACTCCCATTTACTTAGGCAGTGACTGACATAGACAGCAACGAGTTCAGCAACCCATAGACAACAACGTGTTCAGCAACTCCATGGCGTTGGACCAACACGGCACTGATACTTACACCACTGGCGTCGTTATGTACTTCTGTAGTAGCAGATGAGTCATTGGAGCGAAGCATGGGCTCTGATTTGAGAATAAACTTGAGTTATGAAAAGGTTCTCGTATTCGCCATATTTCCTGTATATAACCGTAACCGCCACAATAACCGTTCACCGTAACAATATTGGTGAAAGGTGCTGGATACAGCAAACCAATCCCGGCTCAACGATACCAGAAGCGCTATATGCAGAGCCGCGCCAGTGCCACCGACTGGCCGCTTTACCACCACTCTCTGCAGACCCAGTTGCTCACATCGACAACAGGCGTCCCTCACCATCGTAGGAATATATATGTGAGGGACTGCTTCACGTTCGGCCAAAAAAATCACCACGCCTGCACCGCTCCTACCCTGTACATTGTCCCAACCCTTGCGGGAGACCATTTCAAAATTCTGAATATTTTGTGTCTCTGTCCACAATCGGGACAATGAGAAAGATTGGTTACTAAAACTGAACGAGGGAGTGCCGAAGAGAGAAGGGAAATATTCTTGTTGAATTTCACACAGCTTACTTAGTATGTTTATGGGCTTCATGCCAACAGTTTTCAAAACACTGAAGAGCGCCTGATAGTAATTAGCTTAGGCAACGCCTTTGTAAACGTAGTCATACTGTAGACATCAACAATAACGGCGTTAAAGCTGGCAATCAGTCTGGTACAAAATGCTTATAGAGCAAGAAAATGGTATGTAATAGTAATTTCGACCTGCAAATAATAAAGTACTGAAGGCCAGTAGTAATTGACGGCTAAAAATATTTGTTCATTCAAAGCACTTCTGGAATCGATTTCAACCGAAACAGTGGTGAATTAGCGTTCTATGCTGACTTTTTTTTTACATAGGTGTTACGAGGTTGAGCAGCGTCTGTGCATAAATTCAATAGTTTTGTAATAATACGGGATTACAACACACGTCAACTGCACTGGCACCTAAATTTTGATGTAACGTTTGTACTCGCATTAGATTGATCGTGTGCATGTCAGAAAGAGCAATTACTGGTATATTTTGAGCGCATTAAAAGAAGCACGTACCCGAAAAACCAAACAACTCCTGAAGAAATGTTTAACTTCAGTAGACCCTGTACAATCAGGCTCACGTAGGAGAATCTTTGTTGTGTTGGTTGCCTTCTTGCCTGATTTCAGTGCGCAGCTGGAGGTTATTCGTCGGGCGGGCGTAGTCCAAAAAAAGTGCCATCATGATTGATATCCACCACCTAGCGAGCTTTTGTTGTTGCTGTTGTTGTTGCTGTTGTTGTTGTTGTTGTTGTTGTTGTTGTTGTTGTTGTTGTTGTTGTTGTTGTTGTTGTTGTTGTTGTTGTTGTTGTTGTTGTTGTTGTTGTTGATGATGATTCTCTGAGCATTGCTTCATTCTTGTGAGTGCTAGTTGGTTAATTTTGTTTATACGAATAAAAATACAAATCAAATTGCTCACAGAAAGGCGCAGAAAAAAAAACGCCAGGCCTGCGCGGAAGGTGCAGCACAGTCACAGTGAAGGATAGAAGAGCGGCCTTTCAGATCCTCTTCTAAACACTCATTGGGTAACTGCTGCAAGCACACTTGCTTGATACCCACTACAGCAATATTATCAAATATGTTTGGGTAGTAAGCCGGCATTCGCTATGCTATTTTTTGTCATTCTTCTGAGAAGCGTGGTATCCGGTAAACACTTGCTAGAAATTTTGTGCCAAGTGTCCATGCAGTGGCTGACAATGATGAGGAATTATGGCTGAAGTGGGTATGCGCCACAGTTAACCGGGAGATAACAATTAGGAAGTCTTTCTAATGAGTAGGAGCGTCGGACGGCCAACTCGTTACGCTAATCGTATTGAGTGACAATTGGTTGTTCTTTCGCTGTTGTAAAATGCTTTATAAGTCATATTAACGCGATTGTTTTCCCGACATCAAGCCTGCCTAAGGCAAGTTTGACAACAATCACAAGCACCGCAGTTGCTCAGTAATAAAATACTGGGCTGGCACCCAGCGGACTCGGGTTTGATCCCCACTGTGCCATTGGTGCTAGGTCATGCCTGCCTAAGGCAAGTTTGACAAGTTACAAGCACTGTCGTAAGTCAGTGGTAGAATATTGGGCTGGCATCCAGCGGAACCGGGTTCAAGCCCCACTGTGTCATTGGTGCAATGTTTTTTGTCCAATTTCACGCGATGTGGTTACGAAAACCTGTGGCGGTGGCAGCGGTGGCGGCGGCGGACAATATGTAACTGCACGTAATCCGAGTAATTGTGATCTCTTAACAGCTTTCGCTGTAAAACGTGCACGCATGGGGATGCAACAGCATTGATGTTTGAGTGAATAAACATCTAGAAAGACGGAATGGAAAAGAGAAATAACGGTAGACAAATAGACAAACACATTTTTGGCAAAAAAAAAATGTTGGTGAGGCTGAATTCGAAACAGCATTCGCATGAGCTGAAGGCGTGCGTCCTAACCAGTGCGGGCATCCAGACTTGTTTGCAGAGCTTAAGCATGTTAGCCCAGCCTTATATAGTTTAGTATCCAATAGGGTGGCAAATGTAAGTGAGCGTCAGCAAGATGGAAAGAAATAGCTGAATGATTAAACTATAGCGTCTATAGAAACCTACAAATAGGAAGACAAAGGAAAAGAAATACAAAAAATGAAAAAAGAAAAGGCTCAAAGGCAAACAAAAGGAAAGACAAACAAAATAGGAGTGAAGGAAAATTCGGGGTAATGTAAGCTTCGCTTCAAGAGTTGAACGCTATAGTGGCATCCTGTTCCTGTAGGGCGTACTTCAAACACTTGCTGCACACGTTGTAGGGGCGAAACTGCTTAGGGTGTGGGTTGTTTTCCTCTGTATTTGTATGTAGTATATATGTACCCAACTCTACTTCATGAATTGCTCACTAGATGGTGTTGTGTGTGTATGTTCTTGGAAATCATATTACTTAATGGCGTTAGCGGTTTTCTTATAGTTGGCCAATAAAGAAGATAGATGGAGCTGTTATGATAAGATAACAAATTTATTGGATATCCACGGAGTGAATGATGACGAGTTGGGCGAAGCGTCCGTCCGTAAGTCTGATTCACGCTCTAGTTGGATAGGAGTGGACGAACGTACGTACGTACCTACATACATACATACATACATACATACATACATACATACATACATACATACATACACACACACACACACATACACACACACACACACACATACATACATACATACATACATACATACATACATACATACATACATACATACATACATACATACATACATACATACATACATACATACATACATACATACATACATACATACATACATACATATGGCAAGCAGGCAGGCAGGCAGATGAACGGACGCATGGGCGGACGCTTCACCCCCCCCAACTCATCTTTAGTGGCTTCGTGGATATGCTGTGATATTTTGTAATAGAATGCTGCTCGAGAAGTTTAAATTGTGAGTTACTACGAAGTATTCGATAAGGTTGAAAGCGGTTTTTGTGAGCGGGTCATTCACATATGGCTGCATTCTGTATATTGTGCAGCATGCTTTAAAACATGAGCAATTATGTGCGTTGAGCCTTTTGCAACTTGTTATGCACACAACACTTGGTCTTGAGAGATTACGCGCAGTAACATGTGCAATTTCTGTAATGAGTGGCTAGCTTTCAACAACGAAGCCGTATTGATATTCGCATTTTCTGACGTCCCCTGAGATTGTGCAGTTGCACTATGCCGATATGGTGATATTGCATGTTTTATTATGAATCCTGTACACAAGACACATTTGTTTGTAAAGTCTGAACGCTCTTCTCACTGCGTTTCCGAGAAGGAAAAATATTTAACAGTATTTGAAATCACAGGCGCTGCTTCATGGTAGAACATCTGCTCGCCACACAGGTGGCCAGGCTTGGATACTCAGTCGGACCCTCATTTTCTTTTAGTTCTTTTTGTATGCGTATTTTGTGTTTTTTCGCTAAGGCACAAGATGGTGATTTTTTCCTCACAACCAACGACACCGATGCTGACACCAGAATTCCCGCAAAACGAGGTATTTAACGGCATCACGATAAAAACAGAAAAAGTAAAAAGGAAATAAAAAGTGCGACAAAAAGTGCAAAAAAAATGAACACAAGAGGGCAAAAAGGAAACATTTGAAGCGACATTGAAAAGAGGGAAAAATTTAGGGGTTCCGAAATATTCGCCTTTAGGAGTTCAACGCGATAGCGACATCCTGTTCGTAGTGCGTACTTCAAACACTTACTGCATGAAACCTGTTCGACTTTGCTACGCACCCACTCCCTTGTAGGAACAGGTGCAGTAGCGTGTGTGCCCAATATAGGGGGGGTGGGGGGATTGGCTTTGAATTAGGAAGCCATTACGACAATCACATATTCGGATGCCCGTTGGCAATCGACGCTTTAGCAAGCATTACTAGGGCAATATTTGATGTTGCATTGTCAAGCATATATACAGGACGCGTGTGTTTGTGAAGCTTGAGAGCTACATTCACTGCATTTCCAAGCAGAGAAAGTTCTTTTCGCTGCTTCCACAAGCAGAGCCGTGGGTGTGTAGTAAACATAAAGAAAAAAATAGCCATGGCTGTGCAGTAGAACATCCGCTTGCCACGCAAGCGACCCGGGTTTGATCCTCACTCGGACACGACAAAACCTGGTTTCGTCCCTAATCTGCTTAAGGGTTCTTGAGCATTTATTTATTCAGTTTCCATCGTTATTGATTTTTCGGTCACGCATAAGATAACTTTTCGTTCACAACCAATGACGCCTAGGCTCACACCAATGCCGCCAACGCATTTTCAGCGAAACGAGCTCTTTAGCGCTATTGCGTTAAAACAACGTGAGAAAGCTGCCCTGAGCTACACATTGTTCAGGCTTGGCACCGTCAGAGTGAGTCTACCCTATTACTTTTTTTTACCACTAAAGTCTTTTACGCCTTGGCCCACTATCGCTACATTGATGTCTTTCCGTCACGAATATGACGTTCTAAAATAGACATACTAAGAGATGGCAAAGAAAAACCAGAGGAAAATCTCAGTCTTCGGCAGTCGAAGCTGCGATTTCGCGCTCCGCAGCGCGATGCGCAAGGTGACTCGGCTACGACTTCTAAGTTCTACGCTTGCTAGCGACGAGTTATTTATTGGCACCATTTACCTGTGGCGGTACTCATAGATCCGTATTTTCAGCGTGTTCATGTTTTCACTGTCGAGGCGGTGCAAAGTGTCCCGAGGGTGCGCCTAAAGCCCGAACCACGCGTACGCTACCAGAGCACGAGCAGGATCGTGTCAGCGCGCGTTCACCGGGTACAGTGGCTAGAGTAGGAAAGTATGATAAGCGGCAAGCAGCGCCTTCGGAGCGCACTGAAGCCTCCAAAGAGAAGCAGCGTGGAGGCACGCGCAATCGTTTATACGTTGTTTGCACGTTTCCGACACTTTCGTGGGACGTGTTCGTCCTCGTTTATTTTTGTGCGGTGGGACTCTGACACCAATGTTTCTGTATGCACTCATTGCTTCGTCCCGGGGTGCACTACAGGCTACAAGTCAGCTAAAAAGAAGCGTGCCTTGTTCGGCGTTTCAAAGGACGAAGCTCTGTTTGCGCAGTGGCAGAGAACAATCCCGCGCTGCTTCAAGAAAACTCGGCTGTCCGCGAGCTGCACATCAATGAGAGGTACATCTCCCGGCACTTCGAGCACACTGTTAACGGCGAAATTGTCCGCATTGAAAGGGGTAGACCCATGGGCGTGCTTGCCGTATAGAGGGGGGGGGGTGGCGTAGGGTTCATTGCATGGTGCCTATTAAATCAGTGTATGAGGCAGATTTTACGCCCCCCTTTCAAATGACTAAAAGAATGTTCCACTGCCTAGTCAAAACAGATTTAGCGCCCCCTTCTCAGGTGGCCAGCCAGCTCCCTTTGCCCCCCTCGTGCGGACGCCTATGGGTAGGCCTTTCGGAGAAGATCTTCGCATTTGTACACGCCCTTGAAATCACTTCTTCAAAGTCGTTTAGCTACAATGAGCTTCACAGTGACAACTTAGAAAAGCTTGCTTCCTTCTTGAAAAAAAAAATGTCACACTGGGCTGCGCACACTATGGTCCTAGCTTCATTAAACAAGTAAACAAGTTTTTTTTCCGTTCACCGATTTGCGATTTTACACAAAGGTACTCCACAAGGAGCGAGCATCTTCCCGTAAAAAGAGGAAGTACTTGAAGCCCGGGCGCATCACCTAAACTTGCAGGGAAATGTTCCGTGGGGCGCTTGTGAACAACAAAACTTTTTTTCTTGGGGATAAAAAATGACGTGCGACGAATGATTAAGAATGCATTGTTGCAAACAGATAGTGAGTCACTACTCGGAAATGCGTTCAATGACCTGTGTCCAGGAAATAAAAGGATTGCATCTAAATACTGCTCGTGATTCTCGTTTCTGAGTATGACGTTTTGAATGGTGGGGCTGTATTGACAGATTAGTGCTTGAGGAATTTATGGTTCGCCGTGAAAAGTGTTGCAAGCAATGGCTCACAATTTATTTCATCGTTCCACTCTTCTACCACTTCACATCAAGAAAATGTTTGAGTGCCGTCACGCGCTCACTTTCAGCATCCTGTCCCTGACGATATTTCAGGTCAGTCGCGCACCCGCGTTGGCATGCTGTTTTCAATAAGCTAATTAACATATTTTATCTGTCGCCATTTGAGGCCATGCACAAACACAAAATACATTTTGATTGTTCCACATTTCCCGCGCGCGTGCTGGATTGCCGTTTCTACGCAGCACATCGCCACCTTGGGTGACGTGGATGAATTGATATGGCTGTACTCTGTAGATCGGGCGGTGGCTGGCGCCACCAAGCCGTAACACTTAGTGAACCGAAAACTAGATTTATTTTTTTCATCTGAATAGTGAGGTTGAGGACTCGTACTTTGCAGTAAAGGGTTTAATTCTCACTCGTGCCTTAAATTTAGCCACCAATTAGATAACCTCCTCCTAGTTTATTCTACCCGCTTTAAACCTATTTCGCCCTCCCTGCGCCTAAACCACAATGCCTTGAAAAACTCTGCGCCATCATCCCGAACTATAGGGTGAAGTCCTTTACAGATCATTATCAAGTGTTCGGCAGTTTCCTCTTCCTCTCCACACGCACTTCATACCATGTCTACCCCTTCGTATTTGGCCCGATATGTCTTGGTTCGCAATACTCACGTCCTGGCCTCAAACAGTAGAGAACTACCCCGAGTAATATTATAGATCCTTTCGTCGGCAATTTCCTCCTTAAAAGTTCGATAGATATCTAGTGCGGACTTCTTAATCATGCCGATTCTCCGCATATCGGTCTCAGCTCACTTCACCTTCTTTTTTACCGATAATCGTTTTTGGTTTGGCCCCCCGCTGTTTTCTAAGTATTTACCAGTCAAATTTCTGGTTCTCTTCTTCCATTTTGTATCGACATTCTTCATGTACAATAGCCCAAAGCTCCTCCCCGATTTCTCTCAATCGCTTCTCAAGTTTTATCTTGCTGCTAGCTTCCCTGCTCTCAAATGATGTCCATCCCATATCACCTTGTACTCCCTCATTTGGTGTATTGCCGTGAGATCCTAAGGCAAGCCTACCTATTCCACGTTGCTTAACTTCTAATCTTGCTTGAACTTCTGATCTGATGCACAAGACCGCAATGCCTAACGTCAAACCAGGAACCATGACCCCTTTCCATATTCCTCTCACAACAGCATACCTATTGAAATTCCACGGTGCACTGTTTTTCTTCACCACTGCATTCCTGTTACCTTTAGTCCTTATGTATACTTCGTGTTTCCTTACGTACTCGGTCCCATTACTTATCCATACGCCCAGATATTTGTATTTTTCTGTAATCTCTAGCGTGACCTCCTGTATTCTAAGCTCACGACATTCATTATGATTAAAATCATGACTGCTGATTTTTTTCTTACTGAATCCTAAATCTAATCTATCTCCCTCTTTACCGCAGATGTCCATCAATCTGCAAATCTCCCTTGTTGCCGGTCATTAGCACGATATCATCTGCATACATCAATGCTGGTAGTGCCTGTTCAATGAGTTTTCCTTGTTTTACGAAAGCGAGGTTGAAGTCCAGTCCACTTCTCTCTAATTTCGCCTGTAGTCCTTGTAGGTACATCATAAATAACAAGAGTGACAGAGGACACCCCTGCCTAAGCCCCTGTTTTACCTCTGCGGGCTTGGATACCTGTTTTTCCCACTTTATAACTGCCTTGTTACCTTTAAAGATATCGTCAAAAGATTAGTGACTCCATCTTCCACACCTAGTGTGTCCAGTGTTCCCCACAAGTCCTCTTGAACTACGCTATCGTACGCTGCCTTGATATCCAAAAATGTTAGCCACAGGGGCCTGTGTTCCTTTTCTGCTATTTCGATGCACTGCGTCAGTGAGAACAGATTGTCTCCCAACCTCCTGTTTTCGAAAACCAATTCTGCAGTTATACCAGCGCCCCATCGTCCTCTATCCATGCCTGCAGTCTTTCCTTCATAATCTCTAACGCCAGCCTGTAGACCACTGATGTCACTGTTATAGGACGGTAGTTGTTTATGTCATCTTTGTCCCCCTTTCTTTTATAGATTATGTTCATCCTGCTAAGTTTCTATCCATCGCGGACTTTACCATCGATTATTATTTTGCTTACTGCCTCTCTCAAAGCCTGCTTAGACTTCGAACCTAATGTCTTTGTCAGCGTAATTGGAATGCCATCTGGGCCTGTTGATGTACTACTAGGAACTCCTTCTCAGCTTTTTCCCACTCTCGTTGAGAAAATGGAGCCATTGCGCCACTTGATTCATCTTTGTCTATTGTGGTGCATAAAGCACTTGTTTGTTGACACTTTCTGTCACCCTTGTTCCTATATATTCAATAGCTTCGTCCCCTTCTAGCCTAGCACCTTGAGCTGTAGTTATAAACCTCTCCTCTAGGCTCGTCTCAATTCTCAGGGAGTTTAAATGGTTCCGAAATTTCGCAGCTGCATTTCTATCTTTTCATGTACTTCTGCCAGCCACTGAGCTCCCTTTTTTTCTAATCTTTTCATTGATCAGAAGGGATGCATTCGTTCTACAGCTTAGAAAGATTTCCTTTTTACTTTCAACTTCATCTGTCGGTTCACCCCGCTCCTTAGCATGTCTGTGTTTCATAGACGCTTTCTGACGTTTTGCAATGGCTCTCTTAACTTTCTTATCTCACCAACTCTTGAGTTTGTGTCTTCTTTTTCGGGGTGACTTTTCACGTTCCTTAGCATGCTCTAGCTCAGTGTAATTAGATTCATGTATGTCCACCCTGTTTTATTATCCTCAGTGAGTATTTTCTCAGTTTTTCGATAGGTATTTCTATTTGCCTTTCTGAATAAAAATTTTTCTGAAGTTGCTCATCTTGTCTCCTTCCCTCTTTCACTGTTCTTCGAAAACTTAGCTTGATACGTTTGTGATCACTACCCAAACTTCTGGAGCCACATTCATCTATGTACATTCGCCCGAGCCTATCATACATCTTATGTGACATCAGTGCGTAATCTATTGTCTACTGCAGCCTTTCTACCTCCAATGGTATTTGCCCTTCACACTTCTCGGTATTGTCTCAAATGATCAAATTGTGCCTTTCACACATATCTATGATCATTTTGCCTGTTTGGTCGGCAGCCCCATCTATATCTTCTATGTGCGCATGCATATCTTCCAGTATAATTATCTCGCACTCTCCTCCTAATTCCTCAATGTTCTTTGATATACGCTCTACCATTGCCTGGTTTTCCTCTCTGGCCTTTGCTCCCATTCACAAGTATACCAAACCAAGGAGTGTCATTTGCCCTGCCACTTTCCCTTTTAGCCATAAATGTTCCTTGCACTCATGCTTGACCCTCTGCCAGTCTGCACTTTTATGAATGTATGCCCCAATACCACCCCTCTTTCTGCTGCCTTCTGTTCTTTTACAATAATCCCACGCGTAGTCAGGATTGTTAGGAGGTTGTTCCATATCTATAAGATGTGTTTCTACAAAACCGTATACCATCGGCCTCTCCTCCCTTAGCTTTTCTTCTATCTCTTCCCACGTCAGCCTGTTGCTGTCACCCTGCACGTTAATATACCCTATGTCTTAATTGGCTCGGCTCCCGTGGCTACGTTTAATTTTGCCCTGGCCTCTACCCATCTTAGATACTGGTGGCACTTTGGAATCATATCTGTTCATACCACCTGTCAAAGAGTCCTCCTGGCCGTTTTCCTCGTTACTAGCTATCCTGCACACCAAAGGGTCGTTGTGCCCCCCCCCCCAAAAAAGTTACTGCGCGTCCTGCAAGTCGCCAACCCATCTCATAACCTAGCCGCCCATCGAAGTAAATTCTGTCTCGTTGAAAACTACTCCTCCTATGCAACTCTATTTATTTCCACCACCTCAAAGCCTTTCTCTCGACTCATCCGTCATATCTCTTAAATTGCGTTGACAACCGCTCTTTGCAGGTTGCCGCACGCACCGGTACCTCCGGTATTGTGCATATCACCTCTTGTACCTGAGGAGAAGTGGCGCACATGTCATCGACCTCTTTCGCCAGTGTGGTCGCTAGTTCTGCCATATTTTCATTTAAGGCATCGTTTAAACCACCTGAAGTTATCACGAGGTTTCGTCTATCAGCTGTAGTTTTGAGTTTTTCGCTGGCTTGTCTCATGACTGCTTCCAGCTTGCGTCCTGGGATCGTCCCTACTGCTACCCTCTTGTTACCTCTAACCCTCTCTTTGATTGCTTCTGCGCATCGATTTAAATTCGAGTCACCAGCATTTATCACATGCTGTGACTTTTCAGCTGGCGCGTCCTGCACCTGGGGGCTACTTGCACCTGTGACGCCAGCTGCTTTGTCCCCTCCCAGCCCCACCACTACTTCGCTGAAGCTGGCTCTCGCGACCATTGAACCGGCTCAACCTGTTTTTCCCAAACTTGCTTGCTCTTTTTTTTACACTGTTCTGGTTGCCGGTGCCATACTGTCCTCTCCATCGGCCACTCCTTCGTTCACCTTCGCTAGTGCTTCCTCGGCGGACTTCAGCTTTTTCCCATAGCCCTCGTTTTCTCTTGCTCTGTCGCCAAATCAATCTCCAGCTCGGCGACTCTCATCCGCAGTTCACTCTGTGCAACCATTGTTTTCCACAATTTTTCCTCTACCTCACATTGCCTACACTTGCCATCAGCCTCCTCTTCATTCATTTCTGCACTTGGGTCTGTTTTCAAACCCACCCTACATCCTGATTACAGCCTTTTTAACAATGTTTTTAAGACACCAATTGTCCTTATGACTTGTCTCACTTGATAAATACAAAACACGATTTCTGTCATACGAAAAAGAGAAAGTCTAAGCTCTACTACAAAAATTTCCGCGTTCAATGTACGTGCACCTCCCCCACGGGGTGGCAAGAGAAAAAAATACAAAGGAACAAACATACACACACACGCACAAAGAAGTAAATACCTGGTGACTGACCCCCAAAAAACCGTACAATGTAATAAGTGCTACAAGGATTTTAACTGCTGCCTTATTAATTATAAGCGCAAGCTCAAAACCGGCAAAACCATTTATCTGCGCAGTCGATAAGGAGCGCTTAAAAAACACGTCCATCCACCGTTGCAGTCCAAACTGTACTCTGAACTGAAACGTGCAAACGTGTGCCAGTGCGATCTGGCAGTTTCCTCCAACGGCGTTACGCGCTAGCCGGCGCGTTCATCACACTTCCCCATTCTAGCCACTCTACCCGGGCGCGATTCACGAGGAATTGCCATTTCCCCGTGCGCAGGCGTGCGCTGGCGTGGGCTTACTTCAAGCAAGCAGGAATTGGCCGGTGGTGCCACGTGCTGTTTGTGAGCTTCGAAGTGATTTATACGAACTTGACCACTTACTTTTCCTCTGTGTAAGGATGTAAATTGTGCATGAAAAGGAAAAGAATTGTGATATAAATTGATATTTACACATATACTAGGTCGATGCCTGAGTGCAGCCACGGCGCCGTTTCCTAAGGACAGGGCTCCAAGTGTGACCAGCGCGGCTAGACGCACGACCAGGCTCCAGAAACTCTCAAGTTCAAGTGATCGCCTATAGGGGCTGAAAAAATTACCCGCGGCGCCTTTTTGCTTCAAATACCCAGAGCGGATCTTCTAACCTCTCTCGCCACTCGCGCTGCTTGTAGGGGCGCCCTGGTCAGGGCCCAGTTTCAATTCTAAAATGATCGAACGTTACATTTTTGTGTACCAACACGCATTAAAAAACAATTTGTTTTTATAACAAGTAGTTTTTTTTTAACTTTTGCTGCATCGCACATTTTAGCCATAGTTTTTGCTCCAGCTGCCTTGTAGTGAGCAGCAGCCTATCAACATCATTATCTTCATTTCAATATTTATGGCGGCCGATGGTAGGTAACGGATCGTGGTACGTTGGGATGTGTCTCAGACTGTTTCGTTTCACTGTAAATATTTTGATCCACTGCCAGCCAACACCTTTTCTTTTGTTCTGTTTATTTTGACTCGTTCAAATGCTTTCGTGAGGGAATTCAAGTGATTTTAGGGGAACAAAGCGACAGTGGACGCTTTCATCGGATGAACACCCGTTGCAAGCCCGAGAATTGTGGGCCGGTGAGTAGAAACCACTTTAGTTTTTGAGTACGGTTGCTTGCTGGGCTAGTTTGTTCATTTCAACCTATTAAATTTTTTTGCCAGTGACTGCGTAGGCACATGTGGTGGGAGCACATTGCAATATTAAATTTAGAAAATTTTTAACGTGTCAATCTGGCATAGGGAAAAACGTGCGTTACTTGTGGCATGGTTTCACGTGGAACGAGTCACTCACTCAATAGCTAATTCTGAAATGGTATCACCAGGTAACACAAACCATACCGTTGCGATTAAAGAAGGCAAATACATCACTGTAGCCTCACATGTGTCTTCGTAGCTAGCCAATATATTAGTGAAAAAACCTATGAGTTAGTAGTTTACCGCAGTCGCATTTGAGAAACATCACATAATTATGGGTGCGATTTTGCTATAGTGAGAAAAAGAAAGCGTCACATAAATCAGAAATACTTCTTTTTCTACCACAGCCGCCAGGCCAATCTGACAAGGATGCAGCTGTGTAAAATCGGCAAGGAACCTGCTACATGGCATGTCTTGTGAAGAAGCATCCCCGAGTGATACATGTGTTATGAGGTACCATTCCATATATGTATAAAATACTGCTGTTTACTAGTTATTTGAGTTAGTTTAGGAAATTTCATGCACTGATATCTGCTGATGCTACTTGTTTTTCCAGACTTCCATGCAACGACAAGATGACCAATCCCGAATGTCCACTTTGCAAGCACGTTGAAACATCTAAACATCCACTACAGCCGGTCATCTCGAGCATCACACATGCAATACTGTATTTGTGAAAGTTTTACCATGCATATTGTGCAGGGGTGCTTTAGATTGCCCACAAGCATTGGCTATGTTCCATGGCATGGAATCTACACTTCAATAACGTTGAAACTGTAACACTATTAGTTAAATTTTGTGGCACTGCTGAACTCAGCAACACAGGTTTGATCCCAGCCAAAGTGGCCATGTTTCGATGGGGGTCAAATGCTAAGACGCTTGTGTGCTTAAGGGTTTGTTTGATTCGCCTGCGCCACATGATCTATTTCACAAAGTGCTGCACCTCGCCATTCATTTCAGTGGTGCAGCAATGGCATCCTCTAAACCGCGCCATTCATTTCCAAAAGCGCTAGGAGAGATACAATACTAAGACTAGTTGATGACTTTTCTGTACCTTCTACTTTGACGGCACTGGTTTGGTGCAGCTGCCCGCGCAGCTTAAAAAACAACATAGCGTTAGCCGTAGATGCCGTACCCGCCTCTGAAAACGTGGTATGTTTTGCCAAGATGCTTGCTTGCAAAAGAGTGCTCAAGTTCTATTGATATGTATATGCAAAAAAGAGAATGTACTCAGAGCTGAGCAGATAGTGCACTGTAAGAGCATCAACAAAGATGTACAAACAGCAAAAATGTACAATGCGTGCCTAAAGCTTATTTTCTTAGAATTAGGTTTTTTTTCTATCTGGATGCACGCACCTCATAACTGTGTTCCGTTAGCATACATGTTCGGTGCATACTCAGCAGACCGGCCATTACCTTCGAGAAGAAATCGTAGCTGTAGTAACTATGTAACTTAACTCTGACAATAAATGTACCAAGCCTGAAAACTTTTTAGGCCCATCACTAAAGTACATATCACGTTTGATATGGGCTCACGGCTGAGAATTAAAACTAGTGCTTACCCTTTCGACACGACACTTCATTGCTCAATTGTGAAGTAACTCAGTGTAGCACCGCAGAGCGAGAAATATTCACAACTGCACTCATCCGCGATTGTTTATTTAACAAACTTAGCAAAACTACATTTCTCTCACTGCGCGAGCTATCTATCGGCAATGTGCAAGCTTTCTTCCCTATTCCACATCATGCATTCAATTCACTTCAAGGTCAACACTACAGGGCAAGCGCCGCATCTGACGGCAGAGTCGGACGCATGTACTGAAGCCACGCTATTAAAATCTAACGCCACAACACAATGAGAGCAACGTTCATTCAGTGGTTCATTCAATTATATGCATATGCTTGTTAGCATTCAAGAGCATTTACACATTGGTTGAAAGCTTTCGATATCTATGAGCGACTTGTTTTGTTCGGACCAGACCGTATACATTGGTTGCACCAGCTTTGACACTCGGAATAAACGATGCAAACCTTACTTGGTTGACGTTGTTTTTGTCAGTCGAGGCCAGTTAGGTCACCTGGCGAAAATTACACACGCGAACCTCGATTTAGCAACGAGAAAAAAAATGGCAGCATATCCACAGATTGAATGATGGAGAGTGGGGCGAAGCATTCATCCGTCCATGCGTCCGTCTGTGTGACCGTCCATGCGTCTGTTCGTGCGCCCGTCCCTGCGTTCGTTCATGCATCCGCCCCTGCGTCCGTTCATGCGTCCATCCATGCATCTGTCTGTGTGTCCGTTCATCCATCTATTCAACACTCCAAGTCCCACCATCTCGCATCTTTTTATCATATATTCCCCATATAGAAGCACTGCCATTCAGTGGACATTCCAAGGACTAAATGAGAGGACTAAATGAGAGGACGCACACTTTCTTACGGCTTGCGCTTCGGGTCTACTTCCCACCTTCAACCACCTTGAGTTCATGGTATATACTAGTTCACTGTATTCATGGCACTGCGGCCCAATGCTCGCTAAACCTTTCTAAAACCAAGGAGGTTACGCCCAGCGAGTATAATGTAGCAATCTTTTTCTGTCAGATAGTGCTCAATGTACATGCCAGTGGCTGCTAATGTGAAATGAGAGACAGGAGGATTCAGCTTTTAATTTCTTACGGCTTGCGCTTCGTATCTGCTTCCCCCCTTTAACCACCTCGAATTCATTCATGGTATATACTAGTTCATTGTATTCATGGCCCTGCGGCTCAATGCTCGCTGAACCTTTCTAAAACTAAGGAGGTTACACCCAGCGAGTATAATGTAGCAACCCTTCTTGTCCGATAGTGCTCAATGTACATGCCAATGGCTGCTAATGGGGATTGCAGCGTGCGCGTTCACTAAAAGCCGAATGCTCCTGTCTCTCATTCCCCATCAACAGCCATTGGCATGTACATTGGCACTATTTTTTATTGTTAAACAACGCACAGAAGAAATCTCTCACCGGCACCACCTTGGAGGTCAGATGTTTTACCTATTTCGGGTATGTGCCACTGGTGGTTACGTCATAGAGAAATAAAGGTTAAGAGTGGACACTCCCGTAGACCCCAGCGGCCCAATCGACCCTAGCACACCTAGTGGTTGGTGAGAGCAAGTGGCGTGCGCTTCCTGTTTTGGTTTCACTGGCGCAAATTTTGAATTACTTTGCATAACCGACGTTTGGCAAGACGAAAGTTCATGATTTCAGACCACTATTCATCGCCCAAATGGATAGTTTTTGTAGGTCGTTTTGATTTAGCGATTCACTGTTTTGTTTTGTTCAGTGGTTCGTGCGAATCGGTCGTGACGTAATCTTTATTTCGATTAAGTTATAATAAAGAGAGATGCAGGTAATGATAATTCACTACGGTTTTATTCATCGCGCTTGTGTTTTTCTTTTGGAACGAGTGATCAATGTATATATCAGTCAAAGAGACAGAGTATCCGTAATGTTTTATTCAAAGGCAAGGTAGAGTCTGAGAATATAAAAAGCACAATATGACAAAGGTAGACAACAAATGCATCTCGCCTTACAAATAAATTGTAACAAATACAGAGAGAACACAGACAACGCACACATCGCTAGAGTTGGCAGAAGCCGAGAAGCTGGTGAAGTATGACACACCTGGCCAGTGGGTAAGTAAGGATCTATGACAAAAACACAGCGCATAATGCTGATGAAGAAGAAAAAAGTGACATATACACAGCAATGAAGTCGCTAATCACGCCTGAGGTTAACCGAAATAATGCATATAAAAAAGAGCACACAGAAACCACACGACACAATATAGCAGAAAGGCAAAGGTGCAGTGTGCTGGCTGTGCTTAAGAACAGCTAGTCTAAAATGAAAAAAAGCAGACTTGATGCCTGCTTGTCCTCAGATAGGTAGGGCTTTGCAGCTTGCTCACTACGTGAAAGACAAACTTTATGCTACAACACTGGCAGATTTTGTGGCTTTTGTTATGCGTCGCCTTCATCAAAAACTTAAGATCCCAAGTGATTTGCGTCTGGGTGTTGCTGTGACGCTTGCGAGCTAAAATAGATTGTAGTCATCACTTATCCAGAATTGTGGACCTTAATTGGTGCTACGAGAGCGGTATTACAGGGCTAATAAATAGCAGAAGGAAACCACTTTGGCTCATTATTTTTCACAAAGGCTCTACATCGTACGTTATCACTCAAAAGCTATATAAAAATAAAATGGCAGCGTCCGCAGCCCCATCAAATGCTACAAGTTTGAGTATTCTTTTGAAAATTTTGATGGGCGAGATGAGGAGGTTGATGAGAAGCTAAAATACGAAAAGCGTGATAACGTGAACCGTGTCCACTTCATACTGTGTTCCTTACCCGCTCGAAGACATTTCAACAAGCGGTTTTGTTATCGATATATTACTTGAGCTGGAGAGATAAAGCATACACAGTGACCAAGCGAGCCACAGTAAAGTGTACAGTTCGCCCGCATTTGCTACAAAAATTCAGACAGGATACCCAACATTCTTTTTAAGGTTATGCAAATCACTTCGAGTGAATACACAGTGTCCCTACTCCTCATAGCGGGTAACCTAAACAATGTATGCAACAAAGGAGTGGCTAGTCCAGCTGAGCTGAATATAAGCATATAAGACCATAATGAAGTCTGCTGTAACGAAGTAATAACATAACAAAGCTATTGCAGGATTCGGCTCAACTCGAATACTTTAGTGTAAACCCGCCGCTAATTGCTAACCTTTGAACTTGTCAAGCTGTATGCCTGAGATTGAAGACTGGAACCTAACCCTATCTAAGTTTCGGTTCACAAAACGCACATGCCAACATAAACGAACCCGGCAAAACATTTTCAGAAACTTCGCGCGACCCCCAGCAGAGCAGAAATGAAAATCGCCAACACTTGACAGATGGTGATACAAAACATCGCACACTTTCAGGTGATGTGCAGTGGCGTCAATTATGGCAAGAAAGTGAGATTCAAGTTGTTGTACGTATGCAAAAGCTGCTTCTGATGGCACAGTGAGATTCCCAAAAAGTTTGCTGGGGACGTGGTATGCTTTGAGCATTTTGAAATACTAGTGGGTACCCTTAAGCGTCTCACTGTCGTCTTTCAGTAACTGTGGGCAACTGCAACCGTCACATGCATTCCGAAGGAAGTGTTTGATGAGAAAACCACCTACATAATATGCAGCGGAGTCATCGATAATATGGGAGTGAACGTTTGTCGCAAGTTCAGAGAGATCGTCTAGAGCGGGAAAGTCGTCAGGCTGCGGCTGTGCACACTCCTCATTATCCACAAGAGACGCACTGGTGAGGGAGAATGGCGAGAGCTGCTCCTGGAGGAGGTCACATTCGTCATCCTCGACATTTCCGTATTCTGACAGCTTGAAGCGTTTTCTTATACAGATGTGCTTCAGGCCACAAATAAATTGTGCTACATTGGGGTTGGTGTTGCAACCCTGTTTTTGCCTAATGTGGCCAAATATGTTCTCCAGAGGATCCTGTTGAAGCCTGCGTGTTAACAGGTATTCAAAATTGTAATTTTTGGAGAGGTCGTCCCACAGTTGACAAATTGCCTGAATTGTAATTTGCCAACCTACGATGGTTTGTGGTTGACGTCTGCCAACAAACTGCCATGATGCAATCCAGGGAAGCTGGCCTCGGAGGAAGTCAATCAGCTCTGAATCATTTTTCATGATTGCATGCCGCAGCTTTTGCGAAGTTCTTTTTTTACTCGAGCTGTTCAATGCATCGAAAATCCTGTCCATACGATCACAAAATTGAGCTGTAGTGATGGCTGAGGCAGGCAGCACCTTCGCATACACCAATGCCGTGATAGCAATCAAAACTGATGCACTGAGGACCTGAGTTTCTCTGCTGACCTTCATATTAGAAAAAGGTTTCTGATGAACGTGCCGTTCAGTCAACTTTGGAGCCAATCGCAACCGCAACTCATGTGAGGATTGGTAAAGGCTTACAATGTGCGACCAGTTAACGATGTCATCCCCAATGTATAACTTGTGCGCTTGGACATTATTGCGCGTTGTTTTAATTAAATGCGGAACATCAAAATTGTAATATACCCGCTCACCATTAACTTCAAAAAAAGGCTTTGCTACAGTCACTCTCAGTTGGTTAGCAAGACTTACATTTGAACTGCCCTGGTCACAAATGACTGCTTTCACTGCAATATTAATGCTCCTAAGCTCCAAAATGAGTGACACCAGCAAGTTATGTATAACAGATGATGGTGTTGATGTGTGCCCTATAGTAAAAGCAACCGGTTGAACCCACTTTCTCGAAACACCAACAAGAAGAAAAACCAGTGCTCGATCAGCGATGGTTGAAGTGCGATGAGTGCCATCATCTGTAAAACCCTGGACAACGTCTCTTGCAGCATCATAGTACAAATTCTTTTTGAGTGCTATTTCGTCGAAAACTAAAGCGCACACTCGGGCTTGAGTATTTGTTGCAATGGAAGAAAGGATTCCAGGAATTATGCCTTGAGTCATCTTTACATTAGCTAGCCACCTCCTTAATGAACGCCGGGAGGGCAAAGAAAAATATGGAGCCAGAAATCGGTATGCTCGCGGACCTCGGAAGCTTAAGTGAAGAGCAAATTTCTTGAACCACACGGGAAACCGCTTGCCCTTGCGTTTGGGCCTCAAGTGAACATGTGCAGAAAGAAGTTTAAAAACCTCCTCGGTGACGTGCGGTCGGATAACTTCAAGGGCCTTTGAAGTCGATGACGGTGCTTGGTGAGGCTGTCTCCGCAGTCTTTTGATAGTTTACCGCTGTGCTGCTACTTTGGCTTGCAGATGTTTAATGGTTTGCTTGTACTTCATTGATGGGGACATTGTCGCTGGCACACAGGAACGCACTGCAATAAACAAAAAAATGGATGTAAAAGCGAAGAACAACTAATTCCATACGAGCACTTTCCTCGCTCTTTCAGACCCAAGGTGCACAACTTTCTGTGGTGCAAAGTTTTCGATTCCACTACCTAAAAACAAACCATTCACAATGTTGACAATGCACAAAAAAATAAAAATCACTGAGAGCCCACCCTTACATTTTGTAAGTGCACACGTAGTGTCCTTTTGAGGATAGTTTCCTCAGAATGTCCTAAACATAAAATAGCACATTAAAAACAGCTGCAATAAAAGCATAGTCACCATTTTCTCTAGGGCACTCAGGCGTGGAGCTGTTGGCGGAGACGTCTTCTGGAGGGTTTTGTGAAGCTTGTTCAGTGCCTCGGACAGTGCTGTCGGAACAATCTTGCGAGCGGCCTGCGGAAGTCTCTATATCAATCCACTCTGGTGTTGAAGTGAACATACAACTTACCGGTCACACAAGTTCCTTTTGTGACAGCTGAATGACTGGTTAAGGTTTTTTCCGGCAAGACGAAGTCAGCGGAAATTCTTTCACCAGCTACAAGGAAGCTGCCACCTGCAGAGGTTTGGTCAACAGTCTATTTCGGTAAAAAAAAGAAATCGCGACACTGAACGCACCCTGTTCATCGGGGCACCTCAATGTGTGGGAGCCGCTTTTTGAAGCTTCTACCGCAGGTCCTGAAGAAATAAAATTACGACAATGTATCAGTAAGAGGCTTAAAATAACACAAACGGAAGCTCATCCGCACCTTGCAGTGCAGCTTCTGCAGCCATGTCACAGTCACTACTTGAAGCGACGCTCAGAGAACCTGCATATATGTGCAGTTGGTACAAGTTACAAAGCTTGTAGCATGGGGAAACTTAAACAGCTCTTTCAAACGCATAAATTGGTCGAACGTGGAAGAAAAGAGAAGGCACCAACTAGGAAACAAGTAATTTGTGATTTCTGGAATTATCAACAGTGGCAGCTTTCACTGATGAAAGGTATACGTACATGTGCACTCAGGCTTGAAGATAACGTGAAATAGCCCTTTAAAGTCTTTTAAAACAAGTTGCGCAGGTCAAGAGCATCAAAAAACGACAGAAATGTAAAGCTGCTGTTAGGAAGGTAATAGCCCACAATTCACAAAATTTAAGACTTTCCAAGTGTTACTTCTATAGTGAGACTTCTCCATCGGCTACAAAGATCTTCACGGTTAACTGTCGCCACTGATTCAATACAAGTGGCTGCTATTGCACATATTTGAGTTTCAGTCAATCACTTACATGGTGCAGCAGGTTACACACTGGGAACAGCCATTCTTGTAAGCCTTGTGTGCCCAGGGTCCATGAAACTTTGAGCAGTAAAATGGTCGCTGCAAACCCTGTACGTTGCGTACAATAGGCTGGCCGGCTTACTAAGGAGATCATCGCGTCGAGCATACTGCATCCATGCTTTCATCCTGCATTGGCAATGAACTATCACCTGAAAGGGGAAGTGCTTGAATAGTGATTTTTTATTGTTACCCTCACTGAGCAAGTACGAACAGTAAGCCTAAAGACATGCAAACCATACAAAAGCTTTAACACACCTGCCGTCCCGTGGTATGCGGAAGAAACTCGTCCCAGGCTTCTTGTGGGTTCTGCCATTGTTGAAGCACCACGATACACAGCAGTAGCTGCCGTAGCTTGGACCGCCGGACGGCATGGCGTCAGCGCGGTCTGAAAATGTTAGTAAGTGGATGCTTCGCTGTCAAATTACGAAAAAGATATGTGCACGTCATAAGTGTACCAACAAACCCCTTTGAATGATTAGCTAATCGATGCACAATACAAAACCAGTGAAACATCTCTGACCCATAAAACTCTGACTTGCAAAGATATACGTCAAGACCACGTACAAAGATCTTCAGAAGTTTCCAGGCCGCTATTCCTTGTAATGCAATGGTATCGTGGCCTGGGAACTTTAGAACACCTTCGTACGTACGCAGTATCAGCAGTACCTTGGGAAGAAAAATCGTAGTTGAAATTTATGCGGTAAAATTATATTGGAAACGTCAAAAAAATTTGTGAGCAGCTTGCACTAGTGGCACAAGGCTAGCGAAAAAACGAAGATGATGTCCACTTGGCTAGTCCAGATTTGCCTCCGGCACACCAAGAAATATTCGTCTTCCGAGCCTTCGGGAAACGCGTCGTGAAGCATGCAAGTCCAGCGAATGCTTCTCAATATTTTGCACCGAGCCTATGACCTAGCTGCCCAGCTATGCTCAGCGCACAGACGCTCGCGTCCGTGGCAGACGCAGCACGCGTCGCCTCGGCTTGACGCCGTGCCGCCTTTGCTATACTGCATACGTTGCACAATGTTCCCGTCTAGCCGCCGCATAGAGCCACAAACTTTCTTTTTAGCGAACCTCCCAGTCCTTACAAGCTTCAGAAAAAGGTTACAACTGCGTGAATGAAACGCCACGTAAGAAACAAACTCGCACACTCGAAGCGCAACGTATGTGTGTGCATCTTTCTATGTTTGTTGCATGGTGTCTTATTCGCGCTAGTGTAACTGTTTTCTGAAAAAATGACCCAACAAGACCAACAACATGTCATTCAACAAGCTTCGCTTGAAAACGTGCCTCACCTGTTATCTCACGCACGAAAACGCCGACGCAGCCGACGTTGACGAAAGCGACGAAAGCTTCTCGCTGTGAGTCATGCATGTGCTTGTCGCTGGGTAGATGGTGTTTACGACAGTACGGCTGAAGAAAAATAATCGCGTAAGGTGTGTTGAATAAATTGTTTTTATGTATAAAGAACATACCAAATTTGGGCGTATAAATATTATTTTGTAAAAACGATTCTGTTGCATTGATTATAACTGTTTTTTTTTGCGCTTGCGCCCTCTGACGTTTGGTGAGAGCAGTAGTTCGTTACGTAGTCGTGACGCACTTCCTGAGGCCAGGTTTCGCGGAATGTCCACTCTTGTCTTCTTCTTTCTCTATGGTTACGTTCTACGAGGGATGCACAAGCCACGCCATAAGGAGCTTCGCCCCTAAAAGTCCAGAGTAAGCCAGCAGCACGAACCGGCAGTCTAAACACTGTACTGGCCGCGAGCCCCCAACCTGCAACGAAAAAATGCGTTTGTTTATGATGATGATAGTACTGTCAGCGCCATCTGGCCTCGCGGTATAGCAGTTCAGTACGCCACCGCTACTTATTTGCGTGTTATTTTGATACACCAGCCCAAAAGAACAGTTTCCGTTCTTTAAACTGGTAGGTGTTCAGTGGCACACCGTCTCAAGGCCAAAATCAGATCGCTGCAACATTCCTCCATGGCCGCAAACACTCGCGGACTCGGAGCGTTTAGGTGTGCTTACGACATATGCGCATGCACGGTCCCCGCAGTGCATACCGCACGCGCTCGGGCAGCGTACGCATGCAGAACGTACGTGTGGTGAAGACTTTAAGCTTCCTCGCCCCGCACGTGGCGATACATGTGCCTCAAGAGTTCACGCTCGTTTGTGCGTGCAAGCATATCTCAAGATCGGGGTGGTTTATACGTCGTGGACTTTCACCGGAAGGGGGCGTTCAAGTGATCGAGAGCACGTAGGTCTCCTCGCTCACTGCAGTGGCCGTGCTTGCTAGAGCGTGCTGTTTGCACACAAGTGGCATTCTTACAGTTGTTTATCCACAGTCGTCCTGAGTATACGTGTATTGGTTTCACGTGTCTTTCTTTGTACTTGAACAGGACGCTCCAACTGTTGAGCTGTGGCAGTTGTCAGGTTGTGCATGTCCTCTGTGTGCTCTTTTCGTGCGTCTTTTCTGTTTGAAGGCCGGGCTGCAAGTTTCGAACCGCTTGGCGTTCTTCGCGTGACATTAAAGTTTGTTGCTTTAGCATTCATTCCTTCGATCATGTGGCGAAACAAAGCACATAAAACAATCAACTACATCTATGAAGACACGTTTCACTTTCATGTATTAGTGATTTTTATACCAATTAAAAATCCCGATGAGAGCCGGCAGATAAAAACACCTAGTGGGATAGTCAGGGTGAACAGTGGCAGTGCCTATCTTAGTCAAAGGCACCTTGTCATCCATAGCGTATTTGGAATAAGAATAAGAGATGTAAGAAATAAGAATACAAGGTATAAGAAATGTCCTTCCTTAAAGTGTTACGCAGAAAGCAGGACCAAGTATAACACTACTGATTTGAGAAAACTACCAGGTAAATTTATAATTGGGGGCCCAAGACATTGGGTTCCCAAGCAGCGTTGCTCTTGCGTTCGCAGGATCAGCAGAGTTTGAAAATTGGATCAACCGCACGGGGCCGAATAAAAATTATGCGAGAGGTGGGCCGTATGGCACCATGGCTCGCACTGAGTCTGCTTCGTCTCGCTGGCGATCCAAGACGCCTCGGGGGCCCACGCTGGCTTTCGATATCTGAGAATTGAGTGAGCAAGAACACAACAACCCAATATTGGCTTGGGTTCCGCACATGCGCCCTTGTGAGTCGCTAACTTCTTCGGTTCGGGTTCTACAAATGATAGGCAGCCCTACTGCTTTCCAAACAGCGGTCCGTGGCGTTAGTACTGCGTTTCATTGCGGAAAATGACACTTCGCACCGCCTAAAAAAATTTTTAAGGCCGAAGCGTCAATACAACGAATGGCAAAGCCGTATTATTTATCACAGAATTTCCATGAAAACAACATGAGGACAGTCTCACTTGCAGACTGGTGCTGCAAGTGCGGAGTTCGCGGAATAAAGCGTCATCATGTCAGCCAACATTCGTGAGTTGTGTTTGGGTGTATGGCCGCTATATACACACATGGTGGTTGTTTTTCAGAAACCACGTTACATTTTTAAATGATAGGAAGTTCAGGAGGAAGCATAATTCTTTTATTGGGGGTTTATAGGTTGTTATCAGATGGATGACTAAGACCCCGCTCCGCCTGACTTGCATTGATCTTTAAACATGTCAGGCGTATGGCGAAAGAAACGCCATTCGCGCAAGTGGGGAGTGTACTGACGGTCAACTGTTGGCAGCCAGGCTTTTTTTGTACTTTCAAATATCCTTCCAGATGTCAACAATCCAGGTTGTACATAAAATAACACATCGCATATAAGATGCGAAATGTCATTGTTTTTTATTGTCCTTGTAAAGTCGAAAGACCAACAGAAGGTAACTAAGACAATGCATTGATCAGCATGGATGAGAGCCCAAACTGCTAATTTTTTAAATTATGGTCAATCGAAGTGTTTCTCGAAATAACACATAATTAGGTTGCGAAACGTGATTTTCCAGACTGTTGATTAAGTGACTACGAATAAGCGATTGAAGCGAAGATTTCTGACGCTTTTCACTTAAGCACCAAGCTCTCATCGAGCTATGGACATTTCTCGCTTGTTTATGACATAAAGCCATAACGTTGACCTAGTTGCTATGAATACACCAATAAATAGGGTAAAGTATGAATGTAGGAAACAAGGCACAAGATTGATTAACACAAGCAAAGGCGTTCGTGTCCTGTTCCCTCATATTTGTGCAGACACACGTTAGTCTCTTTCAAGATGGTATTAATATTTTTCGACATTATTATCTGGCTAGTATGCCGTACAACACGTCTCAACTTTTTTGTGCGAACAGCAGTATTACACTCAGA
Organism: Rhipicephalus microplus; assembly: GCF_013339725.1. NCBI lineage: Eukaryota > Metazoa > Arthropoda > Arachnida > Ixodida > Ixodidae > Rhipicephalus > Rhipicephalus microplus. Next base: position 150,055,263 of record NC_051168.1, read on the forward strand.
AATGGTACGCATGTGTTGTCTTTTATTCGTCGCTTTTATTTTCGGTAAAGAAAGTTGGCTTTTAGAGTGACTTGTAGATTCAGGAAGTCGATTGTTGATTTTCCCTTGTAAATGCGTGAAAACAGACATATGTTGGAATAAATGTTCAAAATAGAGCCTTCCTGTGTACTGGAGTTTTATTCTGTTCGCATTTACCATGAATGGGAAAACTTTCAGAGCAGCAACACATGACTGATATTTGCGCACCGTGCTTCATGCTTGTGAAACCATTGCTGTATAATCACAAATACTAACAAGACCTGTCAAGTTAGCAGTCAGCTAAAGAAGCACCCTGATATTTTGACATCTTGCATTTTTGCCCATGCTTCAACCGTCGCATAACTTTAGCAGTACTTCATAAGCTCACTGTCAGAATGCACAGACAAATTGTGTAAAATAAAATAATCGGTTTGTTTTCCTCAGAGTACCGTAATGTTCCAAAACACAAATTTAGTCCTCGTTTTTAGAGTCATTCCTGTGTCTGAGGCGACAAAAATACTGTTGATCCCTCCATAATAGGAAGCGGCATAACACGGAAGTTTCGTGGGGTGAGCGTACCTCAGGAAGGCACAGATTCAGCCAGGCGTAGTGGTCGAACACTGCAGAGCTCTTTGAGATCTAAGGAGCCTATAGTCGGGCCTTGTTTCTTCTCCGTCCTCATGCGCGCACACTCAGTCATAGTCCAGTCTTGTCTTTCGCGGTGTGTGACATTGCTGTTACAGTCGCTTGTTCAAGTCGGTGTCGCGTAGGAATTTCAACAGAGCTTTCGTCGCCTTCTGTTGCAATGTCTTCTCTCGGGCACTTGACAGAATAGTGTCCACAGACATTTGGCTGTTGTCGATGCGCGCAAAAGCAGACGCCAGTGACTGTCTCTGAATTTCATGCAATGGACAGTCGCACAGGATGTGGTGTAGCGTCTCTTCGCAATGACAGGCATCGCAGAGAGCGTTGTCGGTCATTCCTATGACAAAGGAGTAAGATTTTGTAAATGCCACTGTGCTGCCGAATGTGCTGTTTCTATCTTCCCTCTCTGCTCTCTTTCATCTCCCCCATCCCTCCCCCATGCGCAGGGTAGCAAACCGGCTGCCTATAGGCCGGTTAACCTCCTTGCCTTTCTTTTCCCTCTATTTTCCTTCCTTCTTCGTCCTCGCAGCCACGCTATAAATCGGCGCACCCACTACATGGTTCTGCGGTGGAGCACTCATTTCATTCTCGCGCGTGCTCTGGCGTAAGTGGTGACCGCTAACGGCGCTGCGCTGCTCTGCATAAAAAAAAGCGCTTACTGCTCTCTCTCACACTCACACACGCAGCGTAGAACCATGAATGAAGACATGAGCATTAGTGCAGAGGAGATGACTGCGCCGTGGCCGTTAAACTACAACCTTTGCAGCAAGATCTCCTAACATTATACTTCGCGAGCCACAAGGCTTTTGTACTCAAGTGGAAACATTCCCCTGAACTTAAAGTCATACATGACGACTAATGGCAACTACTACATTCAGGGTAGCGCTTGTGGTTCGTAAAGTCAAAGAATCTGCAGAGGTTGTGGCTTGAAGTTCATAATGTAGGAAACGCAACCATGAAACTCTACAATGATGACTAAAGAGCACCTCTTTAGAGAAGATAAAGTCGACCCATGCTTCGTATGCAACTCAGGTTCACTTCAAGGTGAGAAGTGTGGATTTTTTTGTATATATGAATGTTATGAGTGAAGCCGAGGCTTGAAGTATCTTAAGCTATGGACAATATTCCACTTCTCATGCTGGAAACAAGCAGAATAGAACGGACGTTCAGAAACGACGTATTGAAGGAACTAAACGCTGATGTTACGGGCATGAGGCATCACTGAACCCAACTTTCTCTGGCAACCTAAGAGCTGCCAACATTCCATGGAGTATTGCCATGCAAATCTGCCTTGAAGCGTGCAGTCGGGCTGCCTTTTTGAATAACTAAACCAGCAAAGGCGAGCTCCAACACGTTTGTTTCACCTTCGAATAAGCCGCTCATACATGGTGTGAAAAAGAAGAGCCGATCCCAACTACACGGGAAATTCATCAATCCACCTTCATCACAGTATGCCCAACGTCGTAGGAAATAAACGAGCCAAAGCCCTGCTGGGATCCCAAATACGTCCGGAGGATGACACAGTCACTGTAGTTACGGCAAAAACGACCTGTTTCTTTTGTTACTTTGGCGTGGCTATATTTCAAGAGCACAGTCGTTACATTCTCTATATCAACAAGATATACTCAACATTCAAATGACAATGTGCGAGTCCCACACCCAAGCAATCGACAATAATAAAGGCGCTGATATTATTAACCAAACACTTCAATAGCCGTATGATGCCTTCTTACGCCACCACCCTGGCCGTTTCTGGCGTCGAGACCGTAAGGGTTTCTGTTCACCAGGAAAAGCATCAGATGTTCATGCGTCCGTAGACTCAAGTGGCCTCGATCGCTGACATTGCTCGCGAGAAAATGCAGCAGTCGCTCTCAGTCTTTGAACTGATGCAACCTGAACCAGAAGTAATGAGCAGCACCATTGTTACACGCCTTCCAGCAGCTACACGGCACCCGGGTCTGGACGTAGACCAATCCAAAGCCAAAGACAGCCGCCGCTTCTGCCTCCTTCGTCATCTCATCCTCAGGTCGGCCAGCAATACACATGTCACCGAGAAAGACCGACGTTTCGCATGATGCCGACCACCACTCGCTCTGCTACCGATGCGGAGAAGCCGCTCACAGCTGCCACTTTTTTTAGTACCGCGATATGACGGGCTTTGTCGACAGCGCGTGCATAATCATGGGGCAACGCCCAATATTTTACAGCATGTGAGAGAATACTTCGTCGACCTTCGCAGTCGCCATTGCGGGAACGCTCCTCTCGCCTGGACATCGATTATACGCTGGTCCAAACCAGAACCCTTTACTTAGCATTCACTCAGAAAGCTAAAAGCTGCGACCAATGAAGATGCAGTCGCTGTTCATCTAGAATCAATAGATGAAGGTACTGCCCAGAAGAAGTAGAAAAAAATGACAATGACCGTTAAAGTATATGCCTCTGGCTGTCATGTATTAAACAGCTTTCCAAATTAAAGCCTAGCAAGTTAGTGTGCCCGTCATACACAAGAAAGACGTATAAAAAAACTCTTCATTTCATCTTGCTTGTATCATTTGTTGCGTTAGTAAGGTGTCACTGACGTGTACGATTGTGTGTCAATACCGTCCTTCATCCTCGAAACAACGTTAGTGAAGAATGGCATTACAACTTCCTTGCATACTTCAAGTCCTCAAATGTGAAATGCTTCTTTTTTGCAGAACACGCTGCACGACACTGATATGAGTGAATTGGGGGCTTGCAGTAATAAATAACGTCCTGACTAGTCATAAACTCACGTGGAAATCTTCTGGGTGACCAAGTCTGTTGTGTGGCTTTCAGTACTTGAGCATACTCCTCGTTGCCATTGATTCATCAGTAGCTGTGGAGGCAGTTCCACGTTTTGGTGCGACGTATTTAGTATGATACCACAGACACTTTCACCGTTCCTCTCTTTCTCTGAGAGTAATATATATATATATATATATATATATATATATATATATATATATATATACATATATATACCATGCCTGCCTATATATATGTGAGATCTAACAGACAGTAATGCCAAGGAATGTACAGGGGAAGTTATTAGAACCAATGGAATGTAAATAAGAAGAAAGAAGAAAGAAAAGTGGATGAAAAAATAACCAGCCGTGAGCAGGAATCGAACCTACGACCTTCGAATAACGCGTTCGATGCTCTAACCACTGAGCTATCACAGCGGCCTACCCTCCATCCACTACTATATATATATATATATATATATATATATATATATATATATATATGGGATATGGCACAACGGGAGCGTTGTCAACAAGGATAAATATATTTATTTCCCAACAGTTTCGGGAGGGGACCTCCCTTCATCAGGGGATGAGAACTCATCCCCTGATGAAGGGAGGTCCCCTCCCGAAACTGTTGGGAAATAAATATATTTATCCTTGTTGACAACGCTCCCGTTGTGCCATATCCCATACCTTCACGAAGACTAACTGGCCCATTGAATTATTACTCCCACTATATATATATATATATATATATATATATATATATATATATATATATATATATATATATATATATATATATATATATATATATGGGATATGGCGCAACGGGAGCGTTGTCAACAAGGATAAATATATTTATTTCCCAACAGTTTCGGGAGGGGACCTCCCTTCATCAGGGGATGAGTTATACTGACATGAACTTCCTTGCTGCCGCGTCCCTCTCGCCTTGAAAGACGTTTGCGAGAGTGAGAGGGAACTGGAAGAAGGAAAAAAAAAAGACGAAAAAAGAAAGAAAAGAAAGAAAGTAAAAAGAGGAAGAACCACTGTCAACACTGAGAACGAAGCCAACTGTCCGTCTACATCCACCTACGGTTCATATCACGTGCTGTTCAGTTCTTGGCGTGTGTCGGGCCACCCAAGATTGTCGCCGCGGTGCCGGGAGGGTCCGGGACGGCGTGCCTAAAGAAAGGGGTTTCCCCGTAATTGGTCGTTCGGCGGGCGGCGGGCGGTGTGTGTAAAGGAAAGGTTTCTCGTTAATGGGTCGGTCGGCTATTTACCTTTAATCTTCGTCCGTTTCCCTTCAACGGTCATGAAGTGGTAGGCGAACGTAAACACTTTGTATGTGCATGTGAAAAAAAAAGGACAGTGTACACGTACGAGTCAGTCAGAAAAAAGCATGGTCTCCAGCTATCAATCTTTGTCACCAATTTTCTCCTGGCTTACTTCTCGGAGGCAGTTGAGTTTTCCGGGGTCCTCGTTAATACCGGCTACTAATGTACGAAATTTGAAAATAAAATATGCCTCACGCTGTTCGCGCTCGCGTCTGTTTGAAAAACCGGACTGCAAAAGAGTTACGCTAATATTTTTAAAACTGTGGTTTGGCAGGCGCAGATGTCTAGATAAAGGTAGCTTCGGCAGTGAAGTGGCGTGGTACCGGTGATTATTGAACCGCAGCCGAAATGGCGTGTCTGTTTGGCCGATATATTCTTGTCCGCAGATGTTGCAATGTAGCATGTATATTACGTTACTGGAGTCACAATTAAGGCTTTCAGTTATGCAGAATTTGAAATCCGAGAAGTTCGCTTTGGATTCACGTGTTGTGAGCATCTGTGGGCATACCTTGCATCGAGAGTTTCCGCAAGGATGGCACCCTGATTGAATTTTGGGGGTGTTTGTTTTTGCCCTGACAAGAATGTCCTTCAGATTTTTATCCCGGCGGTACACCACGTGAGGTGGCTTCGCGAAAATAGAAGTTAGTCGTTTGCTTTGCCTGATTATGTTGAAAAGGCGGGAAAGTATGTTGTTGATTCGTGGCGCTGATGAGGAGTAAGTTAGTACAAGGTTCGTTTGGGAAGTCGCTTTAGGTACTTTGTTTGGTCCCTTAATTATATCATTCCTGTTCACGTTGCGAGCACGTAGTATGGCATCGTCAATAATGTCTTCCGGATAATTTTGTTTCAATAAGGAATGCTTTAAATGTTCCGCGTGTCTGTCAAATTCCCGCATATCGGTGCATATTCTTCGGTACCGGTAGGCCTGAGAATATGGAATACCCGTTTTGCAATGCTTTGGGTGGCTGCTGTTGAAATGTAGGTACATTTGACGGTCTGTAGGCTTTTTGTAAAGGTTTGTTGACAAGCGGTCATTTTCGACCGTGACAGTAACGTCCAAAAAGTTAATGCTAGTTTTGGAAATTTTGTGCGTGAATTTTATTGACGGGTGGCATTTGTTAAAATCCTCTATGAAGCGGAAAAGACTTCCCTCATCATGGTTCCATATCATAAAAATATCGTCTAAGTATCTTCTGTAGTAGATATTCAAATTACCCTACGAAGTGTGCCGTCATCGGGGACTCAATCATGCGGTACGTCCACACGCACTTCAGCCCGAACGACTCGTCGACGCCGTGCTTCATCTCCTATGGTGGTGCTATGTTTTCGGACATTCCGGCGCTACTTGAGTACCTACCTCACCGGGTGGACACGTTGTTTCTGCATGTGGGCACCACGGACATCCTGAAGACGAGCTCTTCAAGATCACTGGATTCGTTGAGGGAGGCATTGAAGCGAATGAGGCAGATGCGCCCGAACATCAAGACACTGCATCTTAGTCTGCCACTACCTCGCGCACCCAATCGCCGACGGCGGGACTCGAACTGGCGATCAATGAATCGGTTTAATATGGAGGTACAGCGATTCAGCAGAGAGGCCCGCCGTCTCTGCCACTACGGGTTGTTGGGAGCAGGCGTCTATTACGTCGAACATGGTTTCTCAACACTCCCGCTGCGCCGCTTCCTGGCTGCTGACGGCTTACATGCAAGCTTCGAGGGGGTCGCGCTACTGGCACAGCACACGAGGGTGCAGCTGCGATGGACGTCGGCGGCATGGAGATCGGCGGCAATCGCTTGCACGAACAACTCCAGTGCCAAGCCCCCTCAACAACAAGAAGCCGAGCGACACACAGAGCCATCCAGGGCACCAGCAGTGACGATGTCGCCACTACCACCAGCGAGGCCAGCGAGCCAGCGGGTCCCACCAGTGAGTCAGAGATCGGCGGCAACGGCTTGCACGGCAAACTCCAGTGCCAAACCCACTCAACAACAGGGAGCCGAGGGACACAAAGAGCCATCCAGGGTCCCAGCAGTGACGACGTCGCCACTCCCACCAGCGAGGCCTTACAACACCAGGCGGACGAATGCGGCGAAGACCAAGGCGGCGGCTTCCAAATGACACGGGGAAACAAAAGGTACGGGCAGTCTTAAACACGCATGGTCCCACTCATTTCTATCGATTAGGAAAATCATTGAAAAGCGGGTGCAATACGAAAAACACGCAGAACAACTAAACAAATATCTATCTCACGAAATTGCACCTAAGGGTCTCCGCCTAGCCTGCAACCCCTCAATGTCTACACTAAGTAAAGCAGAAAGGGGGAAGTGGGAAAAAATATTACTAGAAGCGTCCTTGCAACTGACTCGGGTCATTGCGGACCATTGTGAGCGTAAGGCCGCCGAACACAGTGTCACGGAGGCCACGCAGAAATTGGTATCTAATCTCGGAGAGCATGAGGCAAGAGAACTGGAAAGATATGAACTAAAGAAGAGAGGCGAAATTTCAGTAGTTAAAGATAGAAAATTCAAGCGGGATTGCAGTAGCTCCACTGCTCTGCAACAGGAAAATAGGAATGAGGCCGTACAAGAACACCAGGGACCACCCGTACCTCAACCTAACTTTGAGGAGAAAAATGGGAACTCAGAACCACAGTGCAATCCTAATCAAAACATCCTTACTCTCGAATATGACGCTGACACTCCCGTGCCACGTGATAGCCAAGAGCAGCCGAAAACTTATGAGGAAAATGTCCTCAATCTGTCAAACACAACACTCACACCCGCTCAGCTTCAACTTTTGTCGAGAGGCTTGACCTTTTGTCCATCATCCGGTAAATTCAATGAATTTGAACTGTACCAAGACCTCGATAACTTTGCGCATAATCTCCGCCTCCGTGAATACTTTCATGATCGCAAGGACTGTACGAACGAGAATAGAGTGATTGGTGGTGACGGATCATGGTGTCCGGGTGAGCAGAGGGACAAACACCTCGATATGTATATATCAGCAGTTCAAAAAGATATCATCAGAGCGTATGGAAAAAATCGGCCATTTCGAAACAACATATCAAAGTCAGAACGAAGGGCACTCGATGAACTACGAAAAAACACTGGAATTACTATCAAACCGGCTGATAAAGGAGGCTGCATAGTAATTCTAAATACGTCGGACTACTTAAAGGAAGGGGAACGACAGCTATCAGACACAAAATTCTACAAAGAACTTCCAACGGACCCGACTCCCGAATCTGAAAGAGAGATAAAAGTAACCCTAAACAATCTCCGCCGGGACGAGAAAATTACCGGCAAAATGTTAAAAGCAATGTTACCGGCCCACTCTGTTCCCGGTCGATTCTATTTGCTCCCCAAAATACACAAGGCAGGTAATCCGGGACGTCCGATAGTATCCAGTAACAGCACATCAACAGAAAATATATCAGAATTCATCAATTCCTTAATAAAAAACATCCCCCCAAATTTTTTTCCCTATTACCTAAAGGACACAAACCACTTCATCTGCGAAACTTCAAGTCTCGACATCCCAGGCGGCAGTTTTCTGGTGACCATGGACGTCTGCTCACTGTACACCAACATACCCCACCATGACGGAATAGCGGCTATGGTTTCTGAATATGTAAAATCTGACTCATCAACTAGTGTAAGTGGCGAGGTACTGTTTACACTTCTTGAACTTGTACTAAATTATAACCATTTTGAGTTCAACGGCAAGCATTTCCTTCAGGTCAGTGGCACTGCAATGGGCACGAAAATGGCCCCAAACTTCGCGAGCACCTTTATGGCTTCACTTGAAATCCCATTCATTGATGGACGCACCTTGAAACCTTTCTACTACAGAAGATACTTAGACGATATTTTTATGATATGGAACCATGATGAGGGAAGTCTTTTCCGCTTCATAGAGGATTTTAACAAATGCCACCCGTCAATAAAATTCACGCACAAAATTTCCAAAACTAGCATTAACTTTTTGGACGTTACTGTCACGGTCGAAAATGACCGCTTGTCAACAAACCTTTACAAAAAGCCTACAGACCGTCAAATGTACCTACATTTCAACAGCAGCCACCCAAAGCATTGCAAAACGGGTATTCCATATTCTCAGGCCTACCGGTACCGAAGAATATGCACCGATATGCGGGAATTTGACAGACACGCGGAACATCTAAAGCATTCCTTATTGAAACAAAATTATCCGGAAGACATTATTGACGATGCCATACTACGTGCTCGCAACGTGAACAGGAATGATATAATTAAGGGACCAAACAAAGTACCTAAAGCGACTTCCCAAACGAACCTTGTACTAACTTACTCCTCATCAGCGCCACGAATCAACAACATACTTTCCCGCCATTTCAAGATAATCAGGCAAAGCAAACGACTAACTTCTATTTTCGCGAAGCCACCTCACGTGGTGTACCGCCGGGATAAAAATCTGAAGGACATTCTTGTCAGGGCAAAAACAAACACCCCCAAAATTCAATCAGGGTGCCATCCCTGCGGAAAATCTCGATGCAAGGTATGCCCACAGATGCTCACAACACGTGAATCCAAAGCGAACTTCTCGGATTTCAAATTCTGCATAACTGAAAGCCTTAATTGTGACTCCAGTAACGTAATATACATGCTACATTGCAACATCTGCGGACAAGAATATATCGGCCAAACAGACACGCCATTTCGGCTGCGGTTCAATAATCACCGGTACCACGCCACTTCACTGCCGAAGCTACCTTTATCTAGACATCTGCGCCTGCCAAACCACAGTTTTAAAAATATTAGCGTAACTCTTTTGCAGTCCGGTTTTTCAAACAGACGCGAGCGCGAACAGCGTGAGGCATATTTTATTTTCAAATTTCGTACATTAGTAGCCGGTATTAACGAGGACCCCGGAAAACTCAACTGCCTCCGAGAAGTAAGCCAGGAGAAAATTGGTGACAAAGATTGATAGCTGGAGACCATGCTTTTTTCTGACTGACTCGTACGTGTACACTGTCCTTTTTTTTTTTTCACATGCACATACAAAGTGTTTACGTTCGCCTACCACTTCATGACCGTTGAAGGGAAACGGACGAAGATTAAAGGTAAATAGCCGACCGACCCATTAACGAGAAACCTTTCCTTTACACACACCGCCCGCCGCCCGCCGAACGACCAATTACGGGGAAACCCCTTTCTTTAGGCACGCCGTCCCGGACCCTCCCGGCACCGCGGCGACAATCTTGGGTGGCCCGACACACGCCAAGAACTGAACAGCACGTGATATGAACCGTAGGTGGATGTAGACGGACAGTTGGCTTCGTTCTCAGTGTTGACAGTGGTTCTTCCTCTTTTTTACTTTCTTTCTTTTCTTTCTTTTTTCGTCTTTTTTCTCCTCTTTTTTTTTTCCTTCTTCCAGTTCCCTCTCACTCTCGCAAACGTCTTTCAAGGCGAGAGGGACGCGGCAGCAAGGAAGTTCATGTCAGTATAACTCATCCCCTGATGAAGGGAGGTCCCCTCCCGAAACTGTTGGGAAATAAATATATTTATCCTTGTTGACAACGCTCCCGTTGTGCCATATCCCATACCTTCACGAAGACTAACTGGCCCATTGAATTATTACTCCCACTATATATATATATATATATATACAATACATATATATGTACATATATATATATATATATAGAGAGAGAGAGAGAGAGAGAAAGAGAGAGAGAGATTATGAACATCGAGAATAGTGCAGTATAGAAAACAAAATAATAATTTATTTCTTTTATCCTAACAGTTCCGGCTGGTGGACCAGCCTTCTTCGTATGAACTTCGCGAAATGATACTTTACTGATGTGGTTATAAAAGAGAACACAAGAAAAAATGGAGCCCCGTAACTGTCTGCATCTGGTGCGACACCTCAAATGTAGCTGACAAGTGATGCGGGTAACGAGGAATTGAAAGGATAGAAATAAAGGTATTTATTTAGAGAGAGATGCGCAGGGGCAGCATGTGACGACGGAAGTAAAGAGGAGATAAAAAGATGAAACATTGTCACAGGAGTCTGAGGACGGGGCACCACTGGCGAGAGCTCTTGTCGGCAACAGGAGATGACGTAGGACTAATCTAGCCCACTAGAGCTACTCTGTCCTCATCGTCGTGGACCGGCGTCAGGAGGTGGCGTAGGACCAACCCAGTCGGCCAGAGCTGCAATGTCGTCGGAGATCGCGAGGGCACAACCGGTTGACACGGAATTCAGCGAGCGAGTCCAAAATATACAAGTTCCCGTAGCAGAGGGCCTTCCTCCGAGTTTGAAGGCCCCCAAAACGAAAAAGAAAGAAAAAAATCGAAAAGAAAAAGAAACAAACAAAACAAATGGGCTAATGAGGCAAGCGACCGACAAGAAGAAGAAGAAGAAGAAGAAGAAAGGAGTGACGGAGAGCCGCCGGAAGCGGCGGGTAATCCACGCACTGTTACTAGGGGTAGATAAGACGCGGCGCCAGCGGAGGCGACCAAGGAAAAGAAAAAAGTGAAACACATTGACGCTGACTCGCATCCCACACAAGGATCGAGTTGAATTTCACGTGGTTTGGCGGCTGGCCCGCGCTGTCGGGCCAAACACACACACACACACACACACACACACACACACACACACACACACACACACACACACACACACACACACACAAGAATTATACGACCTCCTCTAGCTTTAACGAAAACAGTGGCCACGATGCAAAGCGAAATGTGCCCTCTCCCCCTCCCCCTATCTGCCCTCTCTAGCAGAAAAGTGTATAACCAGTCATACGCTAAATAAATGAATGGATATCCTTTAACAGATGAACAAACAATGACATAAAGAATAAAACTCACTTAAAAATTAAAAATAAAATCTAATATACTAAAACGCACCGGTCCATGCACTTAGCATGGAATTTGTTTACTTTCACGGCCTAGATTGATCACCCTGGGTGTGCGACTTCCCGCATGTATAAATAAATTAAAGAGTAATTCACGTTCGGTGTTTCACGAAACTTCGTGGAGGCACGTCAGTATAGTAGTCGGATTTGGGTGTTTTCACCCTGACCAGTAAGTTTCTCAGGTTTTTTATTTCTTCGGTAAACTACCTTGGGCGGAGTCTGAAAAACGGTAGAGAGGCGACTACTCTGTTTAAGTATGTTGAAGTGGCGGCTCAGTATAGGATTCACCCGAGGGGCGGCGGCAAAGTATGTGAGCTATAAATTTGCCCCTGAAGTTGTATCTTTATTCCTGCCCTTTTTTCCCATTGTTAATTCTTGTTCCAAAGAGCGAGCGCGCTCAATTGCATTGTGAATCATTTTTTGGTGTACTTTTGACGCAAGAAGGCTGCTCTGATTTTTTGTGCGTGGGTGTCTAATTGTGCAATTTCAGAGCAAATTCTTCTGTATCTGTGGGCTTGAGAATAAGGAACACCTGTTTTGCAGTGATGGGGGTAGATGCTGTGGAAATTCAGATAGTGTTGGCGGTCAGTTGGTTTTTTATACAGGGAAGTAAATATGGTGGTGTCACTGAGTGATACAGTGACAACCAGGAAGTGAACACTCTTCTGCGAACACGTGTGCGTGAATGTTATCGAAGGATGCAGGGAGTTGAAATCGGAAATGCATTTGGAAAGATTATGCTCACCATCAGCCCACACAAAGAATATATCATCGAGGAAGCGTCGGTAGAATATCGGTTTCATTGGAGAACTTTCGAGGAAAGGAATCTCCAAAGAGGCCATGAAAATATTTGCGTAATGTGGGGTCATTTTGGTTCCCATGGCAGTTCCGTTCACTTGTAGATAATGTTTTTCGTTGAATTCAAGGTTATTATGTTTAAATACACTATTTAGGAGCACCTCTAAAGAGCTTTCATTGAACTCACTCGTCGATTTACTTTTCCCATGGGCGGTGATTGTGGCGGCGATTCCTGCGGTGTGGGGAATGTTTGTGTACAGTGATGAGAGATCCATGGTGACCAAATAGCATTCTAGAGGTTCTACAAGTTTGGAGAATTCTCGAAGGAAGTGGCTGGTATCTTCAATGTACGATGGGAATGATTGTGTGATGTGCTTATTGAGAGAGTCAATGAAACTTGCGATTTTTTTCATTAGCAGGGCCGTTGCTGGAAACTATAGGTCGGCCGGGATTGTTAATCTGGTGAATTTCGGGTAGTAAATAGAACCGCCCAAAAGACGAGTTGCCAGGTGACATCATTTTAAGATAGGATATGTTATCTTACCACTATTCCGTAATGATATTAGTGAGGCCTAATTGTACTTTCATATTCTTCTGTCGGATCACGAGGAAGTTCTTTATAGTTTTCATCTGCCAGTTGGCGAAGCCCTTCTTTGATGTAGTCAGCCCTGTCGAGTACAACCTTAGCACCGTCCTTATCAGCTGGTTTGATAATGATGCTCTGGCCGTCACTTAAACTGCGCAAAGCCTCCCGCTCCTCCTTGGACAGATTGTTGCGAATGGGTCGGTGCTTTTCATATTCCCTGATTATAACACCTTAGACGGCATTATTATATATATATATATATATATATATATATATATATATATATATATATATATATATATATATATATATATATATATATGAATGCTCTTGCCACTCTCAAATTTGTCGCGCTAACGCGCTATATACCTGAACTGGCGTAGCTCTGTGTTATGCGTGAAAGATGATTATCAGTGTAGATCAGCCGAAGTATCATAAGCAGGGACACAACAGCGTGAAGGGCTCCGTGTCACATTATGAACCATTTTGTCTGCCCCATTGTCACTAATCAGATATGCCGATCGAGGCAAAAAATAAAACGCATGGCTCAAGGCATGGCCGCCATGGCTCTTAAGTATATTTCCAGGTATGCACACCAGTTCTTAAAACTGCTTCAAAAACAGTCGCCGTGCAAGCGTCAATTAAGTTGAACGTCAACTGTAATTCCTGTGTTGCCTCTCCGCTTTTATATCGGTGTAATCAAATTGCATATGTATGCATACAGCGCCACAAGCACAAACACACCCGCGACATTAGCTCAATATATGAACAATGAAGCAGCGTACATACCATGCACGTCTTGGAAACTAAACATTGCTGTAGCGTCACTATCTATGATACGTGGGCCATGAGCTGTACTTACAGACGAGAGCACGCCTATCTGGAACCCAGGCACCTCGCTCCCAGAGACGCCGTAATTTGTTTGCAACTGCCAAGGCACACCTCGCTAGCATAGAATGCAGTGGCTCTGAAAGTTTAAAATGCGAAAAAGCGCCTGTTCACAGTGCGCACGCTTATAAAATGCCATCCGGGTACCCCTGCGCTGTCATCCGATGCGACAACAACCAGCGCAAGAGGAACAAATTGCTGAGCACTGCCTGTGAAGTTCACAGCGCATCGCGGGAATCGTGCCGTTGCGGTGTTTTGCGATTGCACAGATTTCCGTCCACAACAAAAAATGCCAAACTACACCACCTTCGGATATAATCGCAATCAGCAGAAAAAACTACGAGCCCTCTGAAGTGTACGAGTAAGAAAACCTAATGTGTTTATTCAAGCGTGACTCCAGCTGTTTCACTTGACAGCAGCGATTTGCGTGCAGTATGCCTGTAGTAAGAGGCACAAAACTATTGCCGTACTTTTTCGCAGGCCGCATGGCAATAATAGCATATACGTATTATATATACGACTCACGCGTGGATGCATGCACCGCGCATGGTTAGTACAACCGTGACGGCTTACTATCGCGATGCGTGAACGGCGCGCAAACCATGACTTTCGACTCGGTCCAACTGCAACATGCCTTGATTGTCACTAGGCGAATCTACACGTGCTTTCGGCCGGTGTTACCGTAGCATATTAATACCTTGTTCTGGTTGGCACTCTTGCAGCGCGTGTGTGTTCCGAGTGCCCAGCAGAACTGGCAATCGACACACATGCGGTGCATCACCGTAAGTTGGGACCAGAATCTAGCGCTACGTTGAAGCCTGCTTACAGCACAAATTCTGCCTTGTCACAGCCAAGGCACGCCGCGGTTCGACTGAGTCGCCGCAAAGCAACGCTTTCCGATGTTCGTGTTTCTTTCAATCGCAATAGTACGTACCTGATGAAGCTGCTTCCGTGGTCTGCAATGCACGTGCTGCAGACATTCCGGACTGTCCGGGAAGGTCTCCTAAACGTTTCACACGAAATCAGCATAAACTTACAGCGCAGGAACAGCGCAAAACATGCTTACAGCCAGATTCAAGTTGTGAAGTTTCGCGTTTGATTTCCAGAGCATGTGCTCGCCTGCAGTTGAGAGCGTGGCTTTGCCGCGCTTGCAACACACGGCGTCATGCGCTTTTCAATATGGCAGCAAGCACTGAGCTCACTGTGTTCTGGTGTAAATATTGCGCCTGCATATGCGGCTTCTCTCGTAAGCCGGGAGGATACATTCGACTACCTCATTCACAGAAACACCTGCTTGACTCCTTGTAAAGCTTTACTCAGAGATACGCTGCCACTAGAAGTCTGCTTTCCTTCCATGACGACAGAAACGTCATGGCTTCTTTCAGAACCTGTCTAAGAAGCTTGAGATGTGTGACTTCACAAGGGGCAAGAACAATTATAGAGGAATGCCATTGTTGAAGGTTCCATATTGACAGTGTCACTGAGTTCACGTGGTGACTATAACGTTACGCTTTTAAGTACGCTCTAAAATGTCACAACTTCATAAAACAATCAGAGGCTTGATTCCAGCCGCGACCACAGATGTACCTGAGAGCCCAATGCAAGAGCACTAGTGCACTCCAGCTTGCACAGGTATACCAATGACATGAGTTGCCCGAAAACTATCAAGAAGCCTGCGAAGGCATGCTTTGTTCTTCAATGGTGCGCACATATTTTGATATTCGCAAATAAATAAATAAATACATTGGACCATATGAATGATAGTAAATGCTGTTTTACGTCACAAAACCGCGAGAATATTATGAGAGACACTGTAGTGGAGGGCTCCGGAAATTTTGACCCCCTGGTGTACTTCAATGTGCACTGACATCGTACCGTGCATAGGCCTCTACCATTTCACCACGATTGAGCGCTGCGGCCGGGATTGACCCCGCCACATTTGGATCAAAAACGGAACACTGTAGCCGTTGTTCCAAAGAGGCGCACAACTGCTTGCGTGTCATCATCTTATGTGGGAAATAAAATATGAAGTGTCATTTTATGCGGCAAATAAGAAACCGAAACCATAAATATTCTAAATAATAAACTCGCTATCGGCAGTTAAGTTTACCGTCGCCGCTATGTAAAAGTTCGAATAGTTTCAGTTTGCGAACGCCTTACTTTTGGAAACTAAACTTTCTCTGAAATCCCATTGCTGCGTAAACAAAGCGTGATAGGTGTTCTACGAATGCGCGCAAACGCCACGGCATTTCCGCATGTGCCTTTTTACTGTCCAGAATATGCCCCGAAGATATGGTATTTAAGGTGCCGTAAAAAGGGACACATGTGCCTACATGGACCACAACGGCTGATCAATCTGCGGCTGATCAATTCGCTATGCCAAAAGTGCACGTGGGCTTCGTTGCCATCTTGATGACTGCTTTCCCATTATGTGGAACTGCGATAACTGGTAGGTGGAGATTTTTTTTACGAATTATCTTATGTACGGAGCTCGTGGTGCATGAAATCGTATTCTTGTTTACTTATTTTAATCTTTTACGTATACTGCCCCTGTAGTGTGGAGCTGTAGCATGAGGGGATAGGCTATACAGAACACAAACGCAAAAAAAATAAGATAGGTGAAGTACATGACAACAATGCCTAAGAAAGCGGCACTTTATTTAGGTATTACAGTTGCGGAATATACCTATTTTCAAAATGATTAATAGCGGCCCCGCCGCGGTGGTCTAGTGGCTAAGATCCTCGGCTGCTGACCCACTGGTCGCGGGTTCGAATCCCGGATGCGGCGGCTGCATTTCCGATTGAAGCGGAAATGTTGTAGGCCCGTGTACTCAGATTTGGGTGCACGTTAAAGAACCCCAGGTGGTCGAAATTTCCGGAGCCTTCCACTACGGCGTCTCTCATAATCATATGGTGGTTTTGGTACGTTAAACTCCACATATCAATCAATCAATCAAGTGAATAATAGCGGCATCAATGAACCAACGTGACATCAATGGTAGGGAAAGCCAAATGAAGGAATAGTTACATCAATAACAGCGACCGAATAATTCCGACAGAAAGTTCCAAAGGTTTAGTGTTTCTTAAAGAATAATTTCCATGTGTTAGCACGAGCAATAAAAGTTTTACATTGAAGTTTCATGAGCTGCAGTTGCAAGTTTCTTCTGTAAATGTGGTGTGGTTACCACCGAGTCCGCAGGGGAAGGGAATAAGAAGAATGTAATGATACAATGTTCAGTGATGCCACAATCCGTGTTGGTGAAAAGTTGAGGCAGTAATTAGGGGGGGAAGTGAAGCGGATGGCTTTAAATTCAAATTCTTTATTTCTGCCTTGTAGGGGTACAGACAGTGGAGGCGCAGAAAAAGCTGTCAGAGACAGCTTGACAAAGCCGCGACACCCTTTTGCTTAGCAGCAGCTTCACAGCAATGTTCATTAAACAACAGTATTAACATAGTGTAATGGCAAATACACAATAATCGACAAATACAAAAGAGACTCTAAAAGATATTATAAAATAGAAAAAAAAAAAAAAAACTAAGCTTACATATTAACGTACATGGCACGCAAAGTATTCTTTGACGAACTGAAGAGATCAAAACCACTATGTAAATATGAATTTAGAAGGGAAGGAAGAGTAAATTGCAGGCGTTGTCGACCTAAGTTTATTCTGGGTGTCGGCACAACCCAAGACTCTCCATGCCTTGTCATAAATGTCATTTTTCGTGCATGCAAATCGGCAAGGTATCGTAGATGGTTTATATTTTTTAGAGTTTCGAGTTGAAACCTGACACTCAAACGGAATTTGTACAAGTTCTCGATCTTTATTACATTACTTTGCAAAAAGAGATCTGCACTGGGCGAGTGCCAAGGTACATTATGAACATGACGAAGGAATCTCTTTTGCAGAATGTAGATACGCTGAAGACAGCCAGGAGTAGTCGTGCCCCAGACTAAGTGGCAATAGTTTAAATAAGAGTAAAAAAGGGAATTGTACAATAGTAGTTTTATTGGTTTCGGGAGAACGTATTTGAGCCTGCCTACGATCCCAGTTATTTGAGCCAGTTTCGTTGAAATGTGATCCACATGCTGTTCCCAAGACATAGAGGAGGAAAAAACCACTCCGAGGCACTTAAATTGTTCAACCACATCTATACATCGTGAGTTCAGTTTAATGCCGAAGGAAAAAGGAACTGGTTTATTTTTAGGGCGGAATACGACAGCTTGTGTTTTCTTCTCATTGATACGCATGCACTTGGATTCTGACCATTTTTGTAGCTCACTCATGGTATCATTGCAATCCCGAACAAGGATATCAAGATTATTTCCAGAAAAAAAGATGCTAGTATCATCAGCATAGATGATAAATTTAGCAGTGGTGTTGATATTGCAAATGTCGTTAAGATACATATTAAAAAGCAATGGTCCTAATATACTGCCCTGTGGAACGCCACAGGTAACAGACTTTAGTTCAGATTTTATGTTGTCAATGCAAACAGCCTGTTTTCTATGCGATAGATATGATTTCAGGAGCAACTGCGCCTGTCCACGAATACCATAACATTCTAAGTTTTGCAGGAGTATAGTGTGATTGACAAGATCAAACGCCTTCGAGAAATCTACGAAGATACCAATAACGAAGGCTTTCTTTTCAAACTGTGTTAATATATATTCCTTTTGTTCGAGTAGTGCTACTTCAGCAGATTTATTTTTACAAAACCCAAATTGATTTGGTGATAGTAGGCTATGTTTATTAATAAAATCATACAACCTAGTATATAACACTTTCTCAAAAACTTTCGAAAATATTGGAAGTATGGATACTGGTCTATAATTACCTAAATCATTGCGATCTCCTTTCTTATATAGAACCGTTACTTTAGCAACTTGCATTTGTTTAGGAAATGTACCGGTATCTAAACATAGGTTAAATATGTCTGCAAGAGTAGGCGCAATGACGGCGGCAACATGTTTCACAGGTCTCACTTGAATGCCATCTATGTCACAGCTATGACTGTTTTAAGGTTTTGTAACACTGCTATAACTTCTTCTGTTGTAACAGGGCTCAGGAATATTGTATCATTATTAAAAGAATTAATGTATTTATTAGAATCATCGGACGGACTGTTATGGGCGAGAGTTGTAAAAAGTTGTTGAAAACTTCCGCCAGTTCTACTCCAGATATATCTTTATCATTTAGCTTTAACATACGTAGGGAAGCCTGTGGTTGCTCCCGTCTAAGTAAGAGATTTAATCTTGACCACAGCAAATCATGGCGACCGTTTTTAACTTCAAGTAAAGTAGAGTAGTATTCCGCTCGTGCCTTACGCAATTTTTTTGTTAGCCTATTCCTGTATTTCTTAAATACCTTGAGGTCATCAGCTGAACGCGTATTTAAGAATACTTTGAACAGCTTATCTTTCGTTTTAATTTCTTCGCGTAATTCAATAGTTACCCAAGGTTTGCGCGTTTTGCGTTTTAATCCGCGCACTTTTAGTGGGAAGCAGGAATGATAAAGCTGCTTGAATACGTAGAGAAACTTATCGTAGGCCTCATTTGCATCATTTGAAAGGCCGGTGCCATCCCACTGAACTTGTGTTATTGAGTTGTAAAATAAACTCAGGGTTTGGTTTGTTATACGCTGATATGCAGCTTTTTCTTGCCAGTACTTTACCGCTGGAATCTTATTTATACTTAAGAACACCGGAAGGTGGTCGCTGATTGCGCATGTTATTACACCTGTTGCAGCTATTGGTTGAGATGAGTTCGTAATAAGCAGATCAAGAAGAGACGCACCCTCTGGTGTAACCCTTGTTGGAATTTTTATAAGGTTAACGAATCCGTTCGAAGCCAGAGTTGTGTTAAAATTCATAGCAAAATAATTATCCTTCAACAAATCAATATTAAAATCCCCACCAGCTATTAATGTGTATTTACTGTCCGTTATAAATGAAAGGAAATTATCGTAAAACTGGAAAAACTTGAGCGCATTTCCCTTAGGGGGACGATAGCACACCGAAAACACGAACTGACCAGTACAGACTGATATGATTTCAAAATCATCAGTAATCAGAGAGTACGAGTCCAGCTTATCGCATTCTATATTGTTAGACACCAGCAAAGCAACTCCACCTCCTCGCTGGCTGGAGCGGTTCAGAGAATAAGTTTTATAGTGAGTCATCGTAAAGGTGTCAGAATCATTGGTGCTCCAAGTTTCAGTGAGCATGACCAAAGAAAAAGTAAATGAAAATTCACCGAAAAATTCCTCCAAACACATGGTCTTGTTTTTTACAGAGCGTACATTTAAGTGAATGGCTTTAAACGATGTTGGCTTAGTAGTACATGAAGTAATTTTATTAAGATCACTCGGAAGAAAATAACTCATGTGCTCCATCGTGATTACATTTCAAAAGAAAACAAAGCATTCAACGTGAAGCACTATAGGTGCTCTAAGTCGCTCTTTCCCTTCACATGCACAGCATTCACTCCCTCGCTTTTCCGAACGAGAACTTTTCCGTTGAGATACCAAACAAACTTGTAGCCTTTATCTTTGGCGCATTCTTTCGTTGCTTGGAGCAGTTCTCTATTGCGGCGTGTCAGATTTTCTTGCATGAAAATTGGTGGGTGGCTATCCTTAAGGTTCTTTTTATTCCTGATCCACTGGTCCCTTATCGCTTGCTTTGTAAAGCGGACAATGATGCCTGGCACCTTGCCATGTTTTGCAGGAATTCGATGAACATTCGCAACATCCGATTCCATTAAGTGAGGCACTTGAAGTTTGTCAGCTACGTCATTTAATGTGACCATAAGATTCTCATTTGCTACTTCTCTAATACCATGCAGTTCCAAGTTTAGCTGCCTGCTTCTAAATTCAAGGTCATGCATCTCTTTTTCAAGTTGGGCACAGGTTACTTGATTTAGGTCATCTTTTTTTTCAAGCTCAGACACCTTTTTTTTATGTCTTTTAAATCGGCTTCTTGATGGCAGAACTTTTGCTCAAATTCATCGAACTTTGTAGATATGAAGGTAAGAGACTCTTCAATGCTTTCAACTTTTTTTGTCAGGGGCATCAGCCGTTCTAACTTCTGGTTAATTGACATGAGGGCAAGCTTAATTTCTGTTTCAGAATCATTACTGTCTTTACTGCACATGTTGCCACCACTAGCACTTCTACACGACGGACACTGCCATGATTTCTTTGCGGCCTCGTTCTTTGCCTTGAACGACTTTTCTGTTAGGCCAGCGCATTTTCCAAAGTGATAACCGTTCTCGCACTTACAACATTCCACAAAGGGCTCGTCAGGAGAGATGAGCAGATTACATGTGTTACAAGAAAGAGACATTGTTTCAAGTGTAGCTATGCAACCACAATACGGTGCCCAGCGGTACACAAGCAAAACCAATAGCAGCAGCAGCGACAGCAGCAGCAGTAGAAATACTATTGCAACTGAATATTATTGAACACAGTAACACTAACCTGCAAAAAGAGCAGTTTTTGAGACGATGTTCACGGCTTGCTGCCGCTGCTGCTAAGTGGTGGGCGGGTCACCGTGCTCCGCTTTTCTTGTGCCGAGCTGGCTAGATGCGCATGTGCAGAGACGACTTGCGGGTGAATCCTCGTCCCAAGGGCAGATCCACGTGAAATTCGCAGAAGCGGTCCGGCGAAACACTTCTTGCACTCCGTTCACTGCGGGTCCGGACGTAGACGACACTGCAAAAAGAGCAGTTTTTGAGACGATGTTCACGGCTTGCTGCCGCTGCTGCTAAGTGGTGGGCGGGTCACCGTGCTCCGCTTTTCTTGTGCCGAGCTGGCTAGATGCGCATGTGCAGAGACGACTTGCGGGTGAATCCTCGTCCCAAGGGCAGATCCACGTGAAATTCGCAGAAGCGGTCCGGCGAAACACTTCTTGCACTCCGTTCACTGCGGGTCCGGACGTAGACGACACTGCAAAAAGAGCAGTTTTTGAGACGATGTTCGCGGCTTGCTGCCGCTGCTGCTAAGTTTACGTTAACGCTATCCAATATTTTTAGTTCACGTTTTTTGCAGAGGCGCCAAACGACAGGTGTGTATTCTTTATTAAAGCGAATCATAATTCAACACAAAATTGGTTCGGTATCGCGAGGGAATTTAGCCAATGTAGGGCGCAAATGACGTAATCTTTTCGAGCAACCAGTCAAAAAAGAGGTTTCTGACGCAAAACACCTTTGAAGTTTATAGGAACATTAAGGGCGTGTTTGTGCAGCAAGTTTTCGAGACGTTTTCAGGGCCTTTGATTTCAATGAGTAATAGGTGAGCTGGTGTTCTTCAATGGGAAGCCTTAATTTCTACAAAATAAAGCAGCAGCACTACAAGTGCATGGGTTCAAAAACGACCACCTGCGGCAAAAAAGTTGACTGATTCAAATGCCAACGACAGAATGACTTTGGAATAAAAATGACCCACTCCATGCATCTCGCCACCTACTTTTTCACACTGCCAAGTTAGCCTATACACATTTATATATTCTCAATTATGCCCCAATTTACAGCGCCACCGCAGCAGACAGGAGGCAAGCTTCAGTTATTAACGTGCGCTAAAATTGCAACATGTGAGTGTTCAAACTGGTTACGCACATCAAAAAGTGCCAATTTCGGCTATGTAGAGACGAATATCATACGCCGCAGTACGCCACTACCAATAACTCCTACCAATAAGAGCTGGGCCCGAGCTGTTGGTGTTCCAACTGAGATTCTCGTGCCGGTTTTTGCCGCCAGCCTTCAGCGTCCGCAAACCTTCCTCTCCCTATCACCAATAAACGCCGTTTCAGCGTGTAGAAGGTGCTGGGTTCAGAGATCAGTGCCTGCCCCCCCCCCCCAGAAGTGACCGCAAAATCCAACCAGCAAGGCAAGACCCTACCTCCGATGGTCATTGTGCCCTCTGTGGCTTATGATCATCAACTCTACATAGCAAAAATGGTCACCTCTTGATAAAGGCAACAAGTCCGAACAACCGTTTGCATATGCTATGCAAGCACTCACAAAAGCGGAAGTGAACAAGTCAGTCACTGACAGAGAACGCCTCGCAATTGCGCGGGCTTTAGGCAAGTTTCCAGGTTACTTAGACAGTTTCGTCGTCGTAAGCGACCGTCAAGCACTCTTTTCTTTGGCTTTGCTACAGGATCATTCAGATTGCCTTGCACAGTCAATTTTATTTAGCCCGTTTTCGCAGCATAGTGTTTTTTTGACAGACGTTTGCGTGAACTAATGTGGTTGTCTTGTTGAGCAAATGTACCCCTCAAGCAAACTTGATAGAATTCCGTGCCCCTCGTGTTTGTGTTACAGTAACATCAAAGTTTTATAATCAAAATAACCTTTCCAAATAAAATTTAAAATTAAGGTCTCAGCATGGCCATCTCAGTGTTGAGCAATAATAATTGTCAGAAATTTATGACGGCTATTCAATAGAGAGCTTTTGTGAGGAGTCAGGGAAGAGGGTTGTACAAAAAAACAATATATGAACGTCTACCGCATGTATGAAGTGTGGAGGTGGCCTTCTCAGCCAATTTTCAGCTGCTTTCGTTTCATCTGTATTCTATAAGACACGGGGGGGGGGGGGCATATAGTGTGAATAGTCGCTGCAATGGCGTCGTAATAGGCGCACGAATGCTTACCTGCGTTGCAAAAAAGAAAAAAAACTCACGTGCCACAAGAAGCTGTCTTGCAATCACATCTGAATTGAATGAGGGCTTGCTTAGAGTCCGAGGATCACAGCAGCTAAGGTTCAACATTTATGGCGACGATAGTTTGTGTCAGCCTGAGACATCCGCACCAATTCATTGGCTTTTTTTCTTACGCCTAAAGTTGTCTCTTGACGACAAGTGCGTAGCTGCTGACCTTTGTTTACTATCTTATAGCTACACTGGTTAAGTGCGAGTTCCACACGTTGCTTAGGCCCGGTGTGCTGGGAGTGGCTGAAGGGCGTCTCCTCACGAGTAGAAGGCCACTAGAGGTCATCCTGGTCCTGTCTATGGAGCAGTGCATAAGGTTATAGAACTGAGCATGGCATTGTCTTCTTTTAAACGATGAATGCTAAAATGCAAAGAAGAACGCTTTGATGCATACTTAGAACACCAAACTTTGTGGAGTGAAATGGCTCATGGAAAGAAGTGACTATACGCTGAGTAGCGAAATTTATTGCACATTTTATTTACAGAGCAATTATTCAAGACACGGGATTTTATCTAAATGGGAACATCCGCATGCTCTTAACAAAAAGAAAAAGAAGAACGCCAAGCCGGCGTGGGACGTGCAGTACAGTCACCGCGAACGCTAGAACAGCAGCCTTTTAGAGCCTTTTCTTATCACTCTTTGAGTGTACATAAACGCCACAAATAATCAATATTTTTGTGTAGTACGCTATCATTCAGTATGCTATCCAACCTTCATCGGAGAAGCGTGGTATCCACAACACACTTGTTAACAATACTGTGTAACTTTTTTATGCAGTGGCTGACGACGATGAAGAATTATGCCTGAAGAGTGTATGCGCTAAGGTTCATAGGGGATCAAGAACAAGTTTTCGAATGCGTTGGAGCATTCAACGGCCCACTCATTACGCAATTCACATTGTGTGACGCCTAGCTGTTCCTTTCACGCTCTGAAACGCTTTAATATAAAGTCACATTAACGCGATTCTTTTCCCGACATAAAGCCTGCCTAAGGCAAGCTTGCTGGTAGAAGTCCCAAGCACTGGCGTGGCTCAGAGGTAGAATGCTGGGCTGGCACGCAGTGGATCTAGGTTAAAATTCTATAATGGCAATATGTTTTCTATTCACTGAGCTTTTTTTGTTTCGTTCGATACAGGCTACGGCCACCGGCGGCGGCGGCGGTGCCGCTGGGGACCCGTGTTCTGATCTAATAATAGCTTCCGCTGTCGAAAATATATATTGTAGGTTATCATATGAATAAAAATGAATGTAGATGAGTGAGTTCTCCTGTCGTTCACGGGTTGTTTTTGTTAGTGCGAACATATTTGAACGGAACGAGCATTGCACATGCGAAGCATTGCTTAGCGAACTTCGGAGACTTTCATCTATCTATCTATCTATCTATCTATCTATCATATATCTATCTATCTATCTATCAATCTATCTATCTGTCTATCCATCTATCTATCTATCTATCTATCTATCTATCTATCTATCTATCTGCGACTTTTAACTCTCCTAGCCATTCCAATAATGGGATCTGTACCAAAATAGGTATGACGTAACATGACTGTATGACGAGCGTAAGTGAGTAATCACAATATAAAAATCAGGACATGTGTTTCATGAGAGTCACGTTTTACGTGTCATAGTATCAGGGCTCTCGCGCTAGTTTCGTTCACATGATATATTGAGAAACTGGTATGGTATGACATGAATGCTTGGCGAACATAAGTGGCAGGCCCTGACGTGGAAATCATGACATGCATGCCATGTAAGTCGTGAATACACGCCACGCTCACGGTGCATTCGCGGTCGTTTCGCTAAATGGACTTATGCCAAGTATGGTATTACGTGACATCAATGGATGGCCAAGGTATATGACTGATGCAAACAGGATAATCATGACATGCGTGTCATGTAAAACATGAATACCTTCCGTACGTCATGATGCGCTCGCGGCCGTTTCGTTCGCATCACATATACCAAATTTGGTATACCGTGACGTGAACGAACCACGATGGTATATGACTGCTGCAAACATAATAATCATCACATGCCGGTCATGTAAGATTGATTGAATGATATGTGGGATTTAACGTCCCAAAACCACCATATGATTATGAGAGACGCCGTAGTAGAGGGCTCCGGAAATTTCGACCACCTGGGGTTCTTTAACGTGCACCCAAATCTGAGCACACGGGCCTACAGCATTTCCGCCTCCATCGGAAATGCAGCCGCCGCAGCCGGGATTCCAACCCGCGACCTGCGGGTCAGCAGCCGAGTACCTTAGCCACTAGACCACCACGGCGGGGCCCTGTCATGTAAGAACATGACTACAAGTCATGCTCATGATGCATTCATGGTACTTTTGCTAGCTTCACATATACCAAATTTGGTATTACCTGACCTGAACAGACAACGAAGGCAAATAACACTTCCAAACATGATAATTATTACATGCGAGTCATGTAAATCTTGACAACATGCTACGAGCATAGTGCGCTCACGGCCATTTCGCTAGCTTCACATATACCAAA
This sequence comes from Rhipicephalus microplus, assembly GCF_013339725.1. Taxonomy (NCBI): domain Eukaryota; kingdom Metazoa; phylum Arthropoda; class Arachnida; order Ixodida; family Ixodidae; genus Rhipicephalus; species Rhipicephalus microplus. The sequence continues at coordinate 150,081,440 of NC_051168.1, forward strand.
TTCACTGTTACATCACGCGAACAGACGACGAAGGTATATGACATTTCCAAACATAACAATCATAACATACCTGTAATCTAAAACATTACTATATGCTACGCTCATAGTGCGCTCGCGGCTGTTTCGCTAGCTTCACATATGCCAAATTCGGTATTACGTGACGTGAATGGACGACGAAGGTGAATGACACGACCAAGAATGATAATGGTGATGTGCATCTCATGTAAAACATGAATACATGCTACGCTCACAGTGCGGTTAGGGCCCTTTCGCTAGCTTCACACTGAACAATTTGGTAGTACGCGACATGAACGGCCAACGAACACAAATGCCAGGAGCAAGCATGATAAATATGACACGGTAGTCATGTAAAACCCAAATTTACATGCCTACCACTGCTGATGAGTCACGCAAACGACAGTGGGTTGAACTCAAATAAGTGGCAATCAAAACTACTGTCTTCTATGACAACGATCTACGTGCTTGAAATGACGGTGAGAAAGATACTAGGGTTCAATGCGTGCAGAGTAAATAAAAAATGCTGACGCAGATTTCCCACTGCCATTACGCCATAACGAATTCAGGTGCGAGTGAAGAAAGAGCTCTAAACAGATTCACGCGTTTATGCATTTGTTTTTTTTCCACATACTCTAGAAAGCATTCTTATCTTTGCAGGTGAAATAAATACTAAGAGCTCCTCCAATTCAAGGGAGTGTTCTACCCCACTAATGGAAGAAGTAAGGTTTTGTGGAAACTTGAGGATATGGAGATATTTCTTCAACAGAACTTCCCGCCAGTGTCAGCAATTCATGTGGGATAATTGCCTCAACGATGGTGTCCATGGAACACGTGGTGGCTGTGCTAGGAGGTGCAACCTCAGTGAGTATGTTACAGAGCATTTTGTGGGTGTAATCACGAACGATCGCAAGCTGCTGCTACATAAAAACTGGCGAAAATGGCTTGCCACAATAAAACTGAAGCGTCTTAACCACCCCACGACATCGTAACTTGTGCTCCCTGTAACACTTTTACTTAGAATTTGGTGTTAAGAAATCACACTTCGCAACTGCCTAAACATAGATTTCACAGATACCGGTAGCGTGTAGAAGGGGTAAAAAAGGAAACAAAACGACGCACAAAAACCTACCGCTATGATAACATTACGGGGAAGATTTAGTCATTGACTGCGGGACGAGCTCACGCTGCGCAGAGCGCACAGTACCGCATACCAACCGGGCAGCTTGAGAGTGCAACCCAAAACCACAATGTAGTCGTCTTTCTTCTTTTCGGTGTCATTTTCATTTTAGCGCTTGTGCCAGAGTCGCTGTTCCATACACGAGTCAGTAACCCCGGCCGGTAAGGCACCGTCTCGGTGCCTGTTAAATCTGTGAGTCACCGTTGAAGCGCTTAAGGCGAGAAACGTGTACTAATTCATCTCTTGGTGTAGCAGCCAATGAGCTTGTTCTCGCGGAAACTCATACGCGATAGGTGTGACCTGACAAATGACTCGGTAGGGTCCAACGTTCGTAGCACGATAATTTCTCGCAGAGGCCAACACGTCAAGATGGAAGCCACAGCTTCATCGTCGTCATGGCCTCCGACAACAGCCAGGCTGACTGGGAGCCACTCGATCCCGCGTTCGAGTGGGTCCAATGATTTGTGCTCACGGGTATTTCTACGGGCTTTCAAGACGTGGGCTCCTTTCTGAAGCGACGTCACCCTTGAATAGCCAAAATGCCAGGCTGGGGAGGACTTGTGACCATTTGCGGAAACTGGTGGATATCCTGCGGATGTGGGATTCGAACAGGCGACCTCTTGCAGCCTAAGTGGGCACTTTACTACGAGGCCACGGCTGCAGCACCTCTTTCAAAAATATGTTACGGTGAAGACTTATTCGTTGACAGCGACATTACCTTACGTTCGCAGAGCGCACAGTATCGCATACTAACCGGGAAGCTCGAGGGCTCAACCCGCAACAGCATTGTTGTCATCTTCCTCCTTTTTGGTGCCATTTAAAGGCTTGTGCCAGAGTCACAGTTTCATGAAGGTGCCAATATATTTGCACACCAGTCAGCAACGTATCAAATATCATGCGTTCTGTAGCAGGTGAGTACCTAATTTTCACATGCATTTATACAATTCGGCTAAATATATTCATAAAGACTCTCGGATATATCAATAATTCTGGTTTGAAAAGCACCTTCAAAACCAGTACCACCGCATAGAATCATGAAAGATGAGATACAGCAAGTATAGTATACACTCAGGAACGCCCATACCTTCAACAGATAAATGTTTGCAAACTAATCTAAACACATGATAATTTGATTGTATTACACAGGTAAAAAATCGCAACACATCTAAGTTTTATGGCGCCTCGTAGATACGCCAGAGTTTTTCGTAGAAAAACTTCGCGCAGAACAACTGCTGGTATATCACATACTGTATGTACTCAAAACGTTAAAATGTGCTAAATCGTCGTTGAATGCCTTTGAAAACGAACATAATCATGAACATATACCAATCCATATAGTAGTACATGGTCAATTTCTTTGTGTACTGGTAGTGCCCGTAGTAGCTGAGCATAACAGATGGGTACGTCTGAACATACAGAAAACTCAAACAGGAATTCAGTTGCTGAGGTACACCTGAACTTTGCACATACAATTTGTTTAACGAAAACCCCTGCATGGTTACCACAGTCTGCTGAAACCGATAAGTTCTCGCCGATTGAGAGTAAAATTGGTTTGTTCAGTTTAGCTTGGGTTCAGTTTCTGAGTTCGCCACCAAACGACCAGTCGTGCTACTCTTGCAGTGATAAAACACGGAGTCCTAAAACAGATCGGAAAGAACAAGCACTGTCTCACAGCTAAAATGTTTATTTGGAAAAATAGAGCAATACTGGTCGAGAAAGCCGAGCAATGAAGACACGCGCATCAGTAAGAAAATCACATATGCCATTTTACATCGCAAATACGAAAACGTCTTCTTGTCTGTTCAGAAGATCGACGTACGGCGAACTCATTCATTCCCCCTTTTCGGAACGTGAAATGCATCCATAGTTTCACGAGTTGGTTTAAAACTGTTTGTAGAGAGCGTTTTCACGCCCACTAACACAGGCCCGCGGCCCTGCGTTTCACAATGCGATTCAAAATGGGATGAGTTAGGCTTCAAGATTGATTATTCTCCTAAAAACTTACTTTAGTACATCTACCATTTTTTCCTACCTTGATTTAACATAATATAGGCACATCTCTTATATATTCCGGCATTCACACAGTACATAAGTGGGTATGTGTTGAATTTCACAGCCGTCGTGTACAGCACTTGTCCTGTCCACTTTGCTGAGTATCTTCGAGTTTACACTATTCCTGAATCATGCAAGTGTTTTAACTTGCTCTAATTTTTATTATGCTTCAAAGAGTAACCTATTCATTAATTTCTCTTCTAAGCCGTATATATGTTCAAAAGAGTACACAATCAGAAAGGACCGTTCATTTTTGAATCTGGGTTACTGTTTCCTATCATACTTACGTGATAAACTGAAGACTGCTATGATGAATAACCGCGTAATTCTTATAGTGAATATTTGACTCAGCAATTTTCAAGGTACACCTTGTATTGGTAAAATATAAAAGTATATGTAGAAGTACACTTTTACTGTCTGAAGGTCCCGTTAATCTGGCCACTCTGCGACATCTTCACGCAAATGCATGGTATTATGTACGACGATGCTCTTCATCTGTATGAGTTAGTATCCCGTGTTCTAGTGCCCTGCAAATTCAATATCTTACCAATACGGGCCTGGTCTCAGCAGTAGCACACTTTATTTATTCTGAAAACTGTATGTCTTGTTTTTCTGATATTCCGACTGCTTCAACTTCGCTAGCCATAGAAATTTCAGCCAGCTATCTTCCCTAGAATTATTACACGTTCCTCAGTGACCGGAACATAATTGAGACTAAACAAAAAAGGCGATGTGTTAGTGGCTATATGTCATTCAGTGAGATATGTTAGACAAAATGACATTACACGTGTTTCTTGCTTCTTATAGATCTTTCATGCACTTTACTGCGCAAGCTCTTTCAAAGTATCAACGTCCATCTGCCGTACGACGTGCTACGTGCATATAGAAGGGCATGCGTGCCGTCTAACGATATCTGTTGAAAAAACATTGACCCCGTATCTGCATGTTGAGCTGCAAATGTTGTTGAAAGACGATAGTCTTACGCGTGGAAGCAGTGAACAAAACGTTTATTTGATGTTCTGCGCGAGAAAATTAGTGAATTGTATTCTGGAAGCACTGCGTTAGAGAGTCTCGATCCGTGCAGCGAAGGCGAACGAGCGCATCGAGGTGCGTTAGACACGAACGCCATCTGGCAGTTACCTTCAAGTACGAAGGAGGCGTGAGCACCCACAGAGAAAGATGAGTGCCTGTCTCGCAAGCGATAAGGAATAGAATGCAAAGCGACGGGCAGTGCCACCACTGTGTCGGCTTAGCTAAGGTCCCTAGATGAAACAAGCTTCCAAGGTAGCGTCACTCATTGTTCTCGAGCCATCTTCCTCACTCTCTCAATTGCCTCTCTTTTTCTCTGCCATCCGCGTCTGTAATTGGTGCATTCTTTGCACGTGACCTTGAAAATAGCTGGTGGTGCAAAAGGTATGCAGAAGGTTCAAAACGAGTATGCATGCGCGTATCGTCCCGGCTGGGTTCTCGCCGTGATTAAAGACGAAATCGCAGCCAGGACATAAACTGAAGAGGAGGAGTGTTTCAGTGTGTGCCAAGCCAACCAACATGGTTTCGCGGTGCTCGTTCACGCAACGTCCACGCTTTTCAAAAATGTTGCGTTGACGTTAAACAACACAAAGTGGTATCGCTCTCTTCAACTTACCTCGTGCTTTCCGAAATGAAGCACACCATGAAGTGTAGCTATGAAATATTTCACGTGAATTCTTTCTTGCAACTCCGTCGAAATACGTCAACGCGGATCTGCGAAGTGAGTTTATTTGTCGGTTTTCATTGAAACGCCAGGCGCGCGTAAATTACGCGTCTAGTGCATGCCAGTTGTTACAAATAGTTGTGCGTATGCATGTATACAGAGCAACTGGGGCGTGTAATCAACGCACCTTCAGGAACACTTCGCGCATGACCAGTTGACCAGAACCCGTCATGAAGAGGCGAAACGCACTGTTTCTGAACACCTCGACAGTAGAACTCTCACTTTCCAGGAAGATCCGCGCACCGCACAAGAATCACCCGGCATCACGATTGTCAAAGTGGGCACATTAAAAAGATAACGTCATCGCAGTACTGCTAGTCAAGCGTTCGTACAAGTCTAGCCGTGGTTTTTTCTCTGCGTGTACACAAGCCGGCTGTAATCACTCGCCACAACGTCATGCCCTGTGGTCACTGACAGGATCCAGTAAGAAGCGCGTTCACTGTGTCACAGTACGAACAAAACCCGTTCGGAAAACTGGACTAGTTATAACTGTATAAACTACGATGTACGACGCGAGACGCCAAGGCCAGTGGTGTAAAGTATAGCACTGCACATTGTTGCCAGTTGAGTAACGCACATCCCGCTTGTTAGTGTGTTGTATCATTTATGTTCATAAAGGTAAACGTTTATTCTAAGAATCATTTTGTTCAATTTTGTTTCATGTACATCTACTTACCCTAGCAACTGAACTCAAACATTCGCTTTTTCATGAAAGTTTTGAACCTTCAGGAACATAGGTGAGGAGGAAAGGGAAAGGTATCACTACCTTGGAAACTTGTTTCATTTAGGGACCCTAGTCTTAGAAAAGCGTTGGAAACATTCACCTTTTTGAGCATCGCGTTGCACTGTCAGCGCACCGTGACTAACAAACAGTATGGTCCTTAGAATTACCTGTGTGTGCCTTCTCTAGTATATACGCACACATAAAAAACATTAACGTGTTGTTATGATGCCTCAGATATGTGCAGTAATTGCTGTTTAATTGACAATCGCGCAAGTGTGAACGCTGAATTTTGAGCAATATTGGTTGGCGCTGCAGGTGGGGTAGGCTGTTTGAGGTATCGTTTGGTACGCTTAAAAGGACCGTTACCTCGTACAAACAGACAAATGTACAGACAGAGAGACAGACACACAGATCAAATTTTTGGCATAGAAGGTCCTCAAGAAAGACAATCGTCTTCAATAGCGCACGCATCGGGGTTCACGAGGTTGCTCTTTTAATAAATGTTGGACAACTGCTGCTCGAGCAGCGCCGAGCCATAACGCAGCGGCTCTCTTCTCCGGCGGCCGTGGGAGGACGGCTAGGTTGTTTCCTTTCTTCTCGACGCGCCATCAACTTCAGGCTTCGCACGCGAGACGATGTTATCTCACTCGCCATTCGTATGAAGGAGATGGCCGGTTCGTTCGATCTCTGTTCCTGCTGCTTTTATGTCCACACGGCAAAGAACATTATGCCTGGGGCGATGTTATGAATTTGTGCTTTGTGCGAAAGATGACAATAATGGCAGGAACCCGACAAGAGTGTCAGCAGAACTTTTGTCACCGAAAATTCAGCCAGCTAAGCGCTGTAATCAAAGCGGGATGGTGAAGCTGCTGGTTCACGATTGTCTGTGGTTGGATATATATCGCCTGCACTATTATCATCATCAGCAGCATTTCGAGTATCAAAATCATTGTCATTTCACTTGCAATTTTTTATTCATTCCGCCCTCTCTTGACGCGTCCAGCATCACAGGTTCTATTGGGATGACGATGGCACAATGTAGGATAACATAGCTTCGGCGTAATAGTACATAAACGCCTAGTCTGCGCATAGCTCTTCAACCTTCCAGCTTTCGTGTGACGAAAACAAATGTTTAAAAACAAGGATTCCGCAACATAAATCGCCCAGGAAAACTGGCACAGTGGAGGGTTTCGGACTCCAAGCGATTGAAAAGGAATGCATTTGGTCTCTACATGTTTTGGTATCACACGTGAACCTAGTGTTTGGATGGCGGAACTTACGCCCTTCAGCAAGCTTTTTCATATAATTGTCGTGAAGCTCAAGTGAAGTTCTTTAGATGAAATAACTTCGTTTCTGCGAGACCGTCAATCCGAACGCCATCCTTGACTTCCTCTTGACAAGTGACGCCGTACTCACAACTCCAACTCCTGGTGAAGCGGAATGGCAAGTCGGGCAAGTAGAAGTGGCCGCTTACGAAGTGGCCACTCGAAAACTACGGACACCCTAACAGACGCCGCCAAGCATTATGACATCATAGTAATTCGGTATAGATACACCTATGAGAGCCACCACATTATATTTTTTATTCACGTATTTTTCGACTTACTTTACGTCTACTCATAAAAAGATTGGTTGGTTTGTGGTTGTTCAAGTGCAGCTCAGTAGCGTTAGAAATAATATCTTATGTATCTCCTAATGCTTCGCCATCCGTTGCCTAAAATAATTAGAAAGACAGGTAGCGCGTTTTTCACTTCTGTATGGCCTTGCTCTTTCCTAGACGTGCGTTGTGAAACACAAATATTCCTAATAATCTACACAGATGTGGTGGTGTACATTGCCATGTCTGAAAAGTATACACTTTTGAATAAAATGATCCCGTGGATGTCTACCGCAACACATAAGGTCATCACTGTCACCAATAGTGCTATATCTGTTAGATGCATTGATAAAATCGACGCTGCGCATTATGTATGAAACTGACACTTTGACTTCAGTGCCCATTTGCAGCCAACGTGGTTGCTCATGGCAGTGGAAGTCACTGAGGTTAAACAGCTATGAATTCTTAATATGAACACAGGTGTGAAACCCATTATGAACAAGTTTGACATTTAGTTGCATGAGTGTAGAAATAATTTCTTTTCTCCTATGCAGATGAACCTCTCGGAATTTGCGCTGATCACCCAGCAGGCACTTGCAAGACGTATCCACCAACTTCTGAGTATTACCCTAGGAAGAGTTTCTTTTACAATTCAACATCCCGAAGATGTGAAGAATATCAAGTGTGCATGTCTACGGGTTATATTCTTCACCAAAACTCATTTCCCTCTAAAACGCTGTGCATTATGCACTGCCGGTGAGTCACTTTTCTCGGTCTTATTTTTGTTGAGAAACTAGTTAACAAGACTTTAATTGAATTTGTACTGGCAACATCGGCCTGACTATCCGTTAGATCTCGTTAGTACGCGTACCTCAGTGAAAACGGACCTTGCGAGGGAAGCATTGAGTACTCTGGTGCTAGCTGCTCCAAATCAGCTCTGCATTTACTGCCTTTCAAATATTCTCACTGTTTTAACGGGGCTGACGTGCTGAAGAGACATAAACATTTACACGTGACCTGTGCGAAAGATAGATACCTAGAGGCACGCAGTTATTCTTATTACCATTGCCGTATCAATTGATTAAAAGAGCGATCACGTACGTAATTTACTAGACTACAAATTTCAAGAAGTATTTATTTATTTTCATTCATTTATTCAACAATACTGCCAATCTCATCCGAGATCATTGCAGGAGGAACACATGTTAAAGTGTCACACAAAAATACTAAAAAATTGAACAAAAAATTGATTATCAGAAAGACAGAGCAGCTTGCACAGTATATATATATATATATATATATATATATATATATATAAATATATATATATATATATATATATATATATATATATATATATATATATATATATATATATATATATATAGTGGGAGTAATAATTCAATGGGCCAGTTAGTCTTCGTGAAGGTATGGGATATGGCACAACGGGAGCGTTGTCAACAAGGATAAATATATTTATTTCCCAACAGTTTCGGGAGGGGACCTCCCTTCATCAGGGGATGAGTTATCATCCAGGGGATGAGTCAGGGGATGAGTCCCTTCATCAGGGGATGAACTCATCCCCTGATGAAGGGAGGTCCCCTCCCGAAACTGTTGGGAAATAAATATATTTATCCTTGTTGACAACGCTCCCGTTGTGCCATATCCTATATATATATATATATATATATATATATAAATATATATATATATATATATATATATATATATATATATATATATATATGTGGTGTGTGTGTGTCTTTTTCGCATGGTTATGCGCAAATACGTACGCATATAACATGAGAGGGCACAAAAAGGGAACCTTTTAGTAAACGCCAATATATTTAGGTGCACATAAAGTATTAGAATGCATTCTGATATACCAGTCAAAGTTATTGTAATAATTGTTGTTGCACATGTACTTGCGGTGCCTTTACAACATATTTGCAACAGGGCGCTAGTTGCACCCATTTTCCTAGCTGCTATGAAAACTGCGAAGGTAACGGTCTTGCACAAAGGAGGCCCTATACATGATTTTATTAATTACCAGCCGATATCTGTGTTACCCTTATTTTTAAAAGCGTTAGAAAACGTAATAAAATTGATAACCAAGTTTCTTGATTATCATAAACTACTGTGAGCAATGCGGCTTTCGAGCAAAGATATCGACAGAAATGGCATTACTTGGAATTAACGAACAAATCGCTAAACATATAGACAGCAAGCAGTTCACCTTGGGAACATTTTTAGACTTTCGAAAGGCATTCGATTCGGTTAAGCATGATATTCTGTTCAAAAATTTACTGTATTATGGCGTTCGAGGTATTGCTCTAGAGTTTGTACGTGGCTTTTTAACAGACAGGTTCAATATACATGTGTTCCCGGGTATTATTCGCAGTTAAAACCAGTGACACTAGGCGTGCCTTAGTGTTTTATACTGGGACCTCTAAGATGAATGCTATTGTTCATGTTCCAGTGGCTACTTCTACCGTTATGTACACAGATGATACAAGTTTGTTCTTCTCTGTCAGTTGTATAAAAGATCTAGAGAAGAAAGTGAATGCATGCCTGGTCTCGCTTTTTTACTGGCTAGATTTGAACCAACTAAAACAGAATGTTAGTAATACTAGTTTTATTTTATTAAGGAGCAATAACAAGTGTGAAGATTACAGGATTTCTCTCTGGTTTAAAAATAATGAAGTGCAATGAGTCTTTTTTGTTTAAATTTTAGGTGTACTGTTTAATGGGCGTCTGAGTTGCGCACTTCGTATAAATAAAGTACACGCCAATATGTCTCGATTGATTTCCGTTTTAAGTAAACCAAAGTTCCCATTCCAAAACTCGTTAACGCTCCAACTATATTATTCTTTATTTCATTCCCATCTACATTACTGTCTTTTAATTGGGGCAAAACTTCAAAAACTGTTAGTCTCACATGAAGGTCTGTACGTTACAAAGAAAATCTGCAACCTGGAGAACATACTCCTCCCATTTTCGGCAAGCTTCAAATACTTACTGCTATCAATTATACATTAATAATCTCAACTAATAGATCAATAGTGAAATACGTAATACCGTTTTCACTCATATGGAGTATTGCTACCCAAGCGATATTCCCTATGGTCTACACTTTGATGGAGTCACCGCTAGGGGGCCATATAGACCAGACGCGTCTCGCATGGGCTCCTGCTTTTCGTGCTTTTTAACCCGAAAAAGGCCAGTGACGAACCGAAGAGTTTCACAGCCTCAGCCGCCAAGACACGAGGAATAGGTGGACACTAGCTTCTTTTGGGTGAGTGCATCCTATCTCAAGATATAAGACTTAATTCCCGACAAGCGCACGTCCAGTTCATTAAGCCTAACGCCAAGTTTGTTGCTGAGCAAAGCTGCGCGGGGCGTGCACAACGCGCTCAGGCGTTCCTGATGGCACGGCACGAGCGCTCGCGCTCAGCGTGGCGAAAAGCTTAGAATGAGCCGAGACGCAGCCACAGCAAGCGAAATGCAAAGAAACCAGCAAGACGAAGCAAATGCAGTGCAAACTGACCCAGTGGAGGCAAACAGAAGAAAAGAAAATTCGTGGACCTATGACGCTGGCAGTGGCAGAACAATTGCAACGGAAAGCGCTTGGATCACGAGAAATAAGAAAGGCAAGAAGGCTGTCGCCAATCCAAGGACACCGGCCAACCAACCTACAGAGCAGCCACCTATCAATGAGCAGACGCTAAAGTCATCACCAACGCAGCGACAACGCAGGCCCAAGATGCCACCTCTGCCGCTCGATGACTTTAGGATCGTCTACCGCCCGCAAGCAGGTCTTGATCTCGCCAAATGGAAGACCGTCGCTGTCACGCATGCCATCGACAGAGTGAGTGGACTATCACAGCAAGACTTGAACGACAAGGTACGCGTACAAGTCCAGAGAATGGAAAACCTAATCCTCGCAAGCACTGCCGCCAAAGAAGACGCCAAGAAGCTGGTAAGCATCCAGAAAATACAGCTTGGAGGAAATTTTTACACTGTGAACGGCAACATCAGAACACCGGGCGATGTCTCCAAAGGCGTCATCAGTGACTTGATACCCGGTACGAGCACCGCAGAACTCATGGCTGGAATTCGCGCACCGGCAAGATACACAGTTCTTCACGCCCGAATGCTAGGTCAATCGACCGCGGCAGTCGTCTTCTTTGAAGGACCGCACGTTCCCTACTACATAATTTTCCAGAGCGTAGACTTCCGCTGCAGACCATATCGTAAGTCAGTGCAGTATTGCCGAGCTTATGGCAATACGGGTCACCGCCAGGACGTCTGTTCGAAACCTATCCCGGATTTCTGCTATAAATACGGCAAGGCCGGACAAACGCAGGGACATGAATGTGCACCCGTCTGCAAGATCTGCGGGAAAGGACACGAAAGAGCAAGTAAATAATGCAAAAGGAGACTAAAGCCAAGTCCACCACCCTTCAACTTAAGACAACAGCGCCTCAACAGGCTTCAAGAAATAGACAACAACTGGAACGCCAGCGGAGAAGAGTTCCCTGAGGTTAGCACATCGGCCGCTACCTCTAACAGTAACAATGAGGGCCGCGTCTCCACGCGCAGCAGTTCCAAGTCAATATTGCGTTCGAGTTCACGCTCCCACTCTCGCACGCGTTCCGTCTCTACGCGCAGCAGGTCCAAATCAATACTGCGTTCCAGTTCACGCTCCCGCTCTCGCACGTGCTCGCGTTCCGTTAAACGTGCGAGCTACACTACCATGGCAGGTGGATCTAACGACAGCAGCAGCTTAACCTCTTCGAAGTCGGACACCTCATCCATACAGGTTCTCGAAGATAGACTGAAAAACCAGCAAAAAAGCTCCAGAATCAGCACAGCCAACTGCAAAGCCAACAAAGCCTCATAAATAAACTGCTTCCGAGTCAAAAACGACAACAAGAGCTCATTGACAAACTACTTGAAAAGTGCACGAATCAGCAAGGACATTCAGACAATGCAGAACAACACTATCAAGAACAAGCAAACTCAAGCACAGAGCCGGCAACGACGCTGACCAAGGTAGGCGTCCAAGCCCTAGTGAACGCAAGGTGCACGATATTCGAAGAATCTTTCATGAATAACATGCACGCCACGATGGAAAAGATTGTCCAGTTTGCAATAGAAAAAACAGCCTCAATGTTTGAACACAATATCACTACGCTTGATGCCAAAATTGATGGGATTGCTGCGCAAGTCAACAATTTCATCGCGCACGTGAAGAAAACTTACGTAATCGTGGCACAGTTTGACAGCTTGAACAACCCACGCCAAATGACTCGGAAGAAGGCACAAGCGAACAGTCACAACGCCTCCCGCTCAGTCTCGCCGAGTCGCGATGGCAGGCGTGACATCGAATCGATCGAAGATGGCAGTCCCAAACCATAAGTATAAGAACCAGCATTCAGCTTTACGCATATGGCAATGGAACTGTCGGTCATACCGCCCTCGACACGCAAGCCTACAAGAATTCATCAAGCTTAACCAACCAGACATCATTGCACTTCAGGAAACCAACACGCAGAACGTGCGACTGCAAGGGTACACGACATGCGCACAAACCCGACGAACTGCCATACTTGTCAAGAAAGCACTTTCAACGCAAAAACACGAAATCGAGGACACTCAGATAGAACATACCCTAATAGAGATTCTGCCGGAACAAAAAACGCCGCAAAGTCTTTTCATAACCAATATATACAGCCCCCCACGAGACTAACTACCAGACTTCGATCACATCATACGAGAAATCAGGAAGCGCACGGATGGCCACTAGATCATAATAATGAAGACTTTAACGCCTCTCACACGGCATGGGGATATCATATCACCACGAGGAAAGGTTCTAGGGTACACGAAACTGCTCAACATTATAGACTAACCCTGTGGAACGACCCTCTTCAAAAGACGAGAATCGGGAACAGCGTCTCCGGGGATACAAATCCCGATCTTACATTCACGGCGAACGTCAATAGGGCAGAGTGTAGTGTGCTACCGGAAACTTTAGGTAGTGATGATTACATCATTACACTCTCTGTAGCGCACACTCGCAAACAGACCAAGACTGGAATGGCGCGGTTAACGGAATGGCAATCCTTTAGGAATGACCTCGACGTTGAAACCACCATAATCGACATTGAAGACTGGTTTAAGAATGTGCTCAAAATAGCCGAACGCTACACTAAGGACATACAGCTTGACGTCGATACACCCGCCGTCGACGCACATCTCCTCCACCTTTGGGAGGCTAGAAGAGGACTTCTAAAACGATGGAAGCGGCAAAAACTAAACAGAAAGTTACGGAAACGAATTTTTCTCCTCACCGAGCAATCTCAAGATTATGCGAACCAATTGTCCAGGCAGAACTGGCACGCTTTCTGTGACAAGCTGCAGGGGACACTGAGCACCAAGAAGACCTGGCATCTGCTACGCACAATTCTAGCCACGCAACCGACCAAAGCAGCACAGAAGCAGCACCTTCAGAGGCTTATTCGAAACTACGCCGGTACAGAAGAACACCTCCTAGAAGAATTACAAAAGAACCTCTGTGGCGATGCACTCACTGGGGCTTCAATTCACACCAAAGAATACGCTGGCGCACCGAACACTGAATTCGACCGGCCCTTCAGCCTGGCTGAACTGCACAGAGCTCTAACGAAGTTGACAAGAAATACCAGCCCCGGAATAGACAGGATTGTCAACAAGCACTTCTGCAACCTACCGCACCAGGCCACCACGGCTCTTCTCCGATATTACAACGACTGCTGGGATAAAGGAGAGCTACCTGCGGTATGGAAGCACTCGGAAATCACCATGATCCCTAAGCCTAACAAACCAGTCGCCATCGAGAACCTACGCCCGATTTCTTTCACCTCGTGCGTGGGAAAGCTGTTCGAACACATGGTGCACGACCGCTTAACCCAGTACCTGGACGATAGTAGACACCTACCGGACACCATTTTTGTCTTCAGGCAGCATCTTTCGACGCACGACGTGCTCTTACTACTCAAAGAATACCTCCTTGATCACCTCACCCATCGAAGAAAGTACTCCATACTCGGAATCGACGTCAAGGCGGCCTTCGATAACGTCAGCCACGACGCGATCCTCAACATCCTCGAAGGCGTTGGCTGCGGCATTAGAACCTACACGTATGTCAGAAGCTTTCTGACGGACCGTACGGCAACTGTGGGCATATGCAACATTCGCAGCAAAAGCTTCCAACTACCGAAAAAAGGAAAGCCGCAGGGATCGGTCATCTCGCCGTTACTTGTCAATGTGGCTATGATCAATCTGCCAAAAATTCTTGACAAAATACCTGATTTACGGCACGCGATCTACGCTGATGACATCACGCTTTGGACCAGGCCTTCGAACACTGGGAGACAAGAGACCTGCCTACAAACCGCCGTAGATGCCATCGAACGGTATCTCAGAAACTGCAGTCTCTGCTGTGCCCCCGAGAAATCCGAGCACCTCGTCCTCAAAGCGAGAACAAGAGGCAGACCCCCTCTATACGACGAGCCTGACCCTAGCGTAACGCTGAAAGGGACCTTAATTCCAAACGTCGAGACCCCGCGAGTGCTTGGAGTTCACATCTACAAGGATGGATCGGGAGCTGCCACCCTACCAAGACTCTAACGGACACTATCACAACTCACGCACCTCGTCAAGAGGATCGCGAATCAACGAAACGGACTCAAAGAGCACGACACGCTACGTATAATGCAAGCTTTGTTCACCAGCCGCATTACGTACGGCACTCTGTACCTGAATTTGAACACCGCTGAAATTGGAAAACTTAATATCATGTTCAGAAAGACCACTAAAGTAGCCCTGGGACTTCCGCCAATGGCCTCTACCACACGTCTCCTAAAGATGGGGGTCCACAACACGTGGCAAGAGCTCATCGAAGCGCATAGGAACAGTCAGCTGGAGAGGCTCAAGCTGATGGCCACGGGGAGGTCCGTCCTCCGGTACCTCAACTACAGCGACACGTTCATCGCCGATGCAGACCGGAAAAAGCGCATCCCGCTGTACATTAGAGAGTCGCTATCCATCGCACCTATTCTACGCAACATGCATCCTACTTTCCACAAAAGTAGATGCGAGGCTAGAGCTAACGTTATTCGACGAAACTTCAAGCAAGACCCGGACGCCCGCTACACTGACGCGGTCAAGCATCCGCATAGAAACGCGTACGCTGTCAGCGTCGTCGATTCTCAAGGCCGAGAAACAGCGTCGGCCATGGTCAACGCACTCAATTCAGACGCCGCAGAAGAATCGATAATCGCTCTAGCAACCACAACATGTACAGACGCCGCGGTGATTTTCACCGACTCACAAGCTGCCTGCAGGAATTTTGCTAAGGGCCGTATCTCAGCCAATGCCATCAATATTTTCAAACGGCGAAGCACTCCACTTCCTTACACTTGTGTATTATGGGTGCCAGGACACGAGGGTATGCAGGGAAATGAAGCGGCCCACGCCACTGCCCGCGAGCACGTCAGCCGGGCTGCCCCCAGCCCACAGGACATTCGACCCGTCGTTGAAGAGACGGAACTTGTTCAAAACACCTACTCGTCGTTACTCCAGCATTACAGGTTGGAGCAACGAGTATACCCTCCACCACATCCAAAACTGACAAAAGAGGAAAGCGTAATACTGAGACGCCTGCAAAGCAGCACATACACGCATGGGGCCCTAATGCACCGTCTCTACCCAACGAGATATTGCTCTATGTGCCCGCTTTGCAACGTACCGCACACCCTGGCGCACTTGCTTTTTGCATGCCAGTGTATTGCCAGACGTAATCTGCAACAACACACGACTGATAACGAAGCAGGACAGACGAACGAAGACCTAACGTAAACGTGGGAGGCGAAGCTCGCTTTTGAAGACCTGGAAGATCAATAACAACTCGTCGCCAGGGCCAAGAGGGCAGTAGAAGCCAGAGGGTTCCTGAACTAAGGAGCCCTCCCACCTCAGGGTGACACCGGGCATTGCTCGGGGCACTGTTTCCAAATAAACGTTTACTTCTCTCTCTCTCTTTCTACGCTTTGACCGTTTTCGATCGCCTTTATTCAGAAATATTCAGAACAACATATGGTAAGCAAACTTCATAATATCAAATGTATTTCTTTATGGTACTTGGTAATTCTGCCAGAATTTTCAGTTTCATATATATATATATATATATATATATATATATATATATATATATATATATATATATATATATATATATATATATATATATATATATGTTTATATAGAACTTGAAGGGAAGGCACGACAGGTCGGGGTATTTTCTATATTGAATGAACTTGTAGATAGCACATTCGAAAAGGAAATCGTACTTACTAACGTTTCGGCCGTGGCACGGCCGAAACGTTAGTAAAAACGATTTCCTTTTCAAATGTGCTATCTGCAAGTTCATTCAACACATATATATATATATATATATATATATATATATATATATATATATATATATATATATATATATATATATATATATATACCAAAAACAAAAGTGATGCTGGGTCCGGGGAAGACGCACGTACGAAGTTATTTTATTGACGTTTCGGCCGTGGGTCCGGCCTTCATCAGAAACATTTCTGATGAAGGCCGGACCCACGGCCGAAACGTCAATAAAATAACTTCGTACGTGCGTCTTCTTTCCTATACGAATATATATATATATATATATATATATATATATATATATATATATATATATATATATATATATATATATATATATATATATTAAATCTTCCAATTGCGAATTGGTGATGGCTGGAACGTGTTATTTCAAAACGTATGTTTTGACATAGGTTATACTTTTTGAATTTAAATTGTGTGTCCCCTCATTGCAAATGCAGAATGAAATTTTCATTTTTGTTCCACTTTATCAGAGCGAATATATGGGTGGAGGCACTTTAGTCAGGCAGAGGTAATCTGCCTTTAGTCCCTTCAACCTAGGAAATCTTTGTTTTTGTCTGAATAAATAATGAATGAATGAATGAATGTTTGGAAATCACAAATATTGATGAAAAATGACATCACAAAAAGCGCAACAGCTAGAACATCAGAAAATGAAAGTACTCCCCACAACTATAGGCATCCTAACATACGTACACCTACACATAGAAAAAAAGACGATTTAGATACAATCAAGTGCATTAAAATAAGCACATTATTACAATACACTAATTGCATTAGCGACTACAAGAAAATAACTTTAATCAGGAAGAAAGAAGGAAAAAGGCTCATAAAGTGTTGGAATAATAACACTGCACAGTCAAGTATGGTTTCTGAGAGAAAAATTAACCAAAGAATCGCTACTGCATCTGCGTGGTAATCAGCGCTTTTTGCAATGACTTTACAAAAGTTTTAAAGGACTTGCGATCTGTCCTTGTTTTACCTAGTTCCTTCCATTATCTAGTTGCAAGAAGAAAATAACACTGTTTGAGTCTTTTTTGTAAGTCTATAAATAAAACTATGAGTCGGTTGAGTATTCGGCCAATGTCTGAGAGTGTTTGTGTTGCGTGAGGCTTGAAGCGTTTATTGAAATAAACTTGGTGGTATTGATTTTATTGTCGCCATTGAAACATTGAAGTAGAAACTTCAGTCTCGCTATAATTGATTGATATGTAGCGTTTAACGTCCCAAAACCACCATATGATTATGAGAGACGCCGCAGTTGAGGGCTCCGGAAATTTCGACCACCTGGGGTTCTTTAACGTGCACCCAAACCTGAGCACATGGGCCTACAGTATTTCCGCCTCCATGGGAAATGCAGCCGCCGCAGCCGGGATTCGAACCCACAACCTGCGGGTCAGCAGCCGAGTACCTTAACCACTAGACCACCGCGGTGGGGCAGTCTCGCAATCTATGTTCTGTTTGGAATAGTTACTAAGTCGGCTATTTTTAACAGTGTTATTGGTGAATCAGTACAATTGTAATTAATAAATACATATCGAATCGCTTTCTGTTGTACGCCTTCCAGTTCAGATGTAAGTTTTTTGGTGTGTGGAAATTATGCTATTATACCATATTCAAGTATTGGTAATTATTGTAGTGTTTGTTGGCTAGAAGTTTTGTTTCAGATGGCGCGAGTCGTAGCCGTGTCTAAAAACAAATAGCTTTTTTACGGCTGATGATGTGATGTTTTTTATGTAGATTTCAAACCTGAGATAATGTGATAGTGTCAGTGTAAGGTATTTGTGTTCTTTCACATTTAAAATGTTATTGTTTTTGATCCTGTATTTGAAGTATGTTTTTACCTTGTTACGAGTGATTAGGAGTACTGCAGACTTTTGTATGTTAATCATGATTTGCCATTCCTGGCACCACTTGTGAACGAAGTTGAGTACTTCGTTAAGTGTGTCTTGAGGTGATGTTGAATTGGTTTCATGTTATAGGGTAAAACCATCTGCAAAGAAAAGAAATAATGCATTGCATGCTGATGATAAATGATTTAATACTGCAGGAACAACCCTTTAAGGGCTCCTCATGGTATGATTTTATTGTCGCCATTGAAACATTGAAGTGGGAACTTCAGTCTCGCTATAATTGATTGATATGTGGGGTTTAACGTCCCAAAACCACCATATGATTATGAGAGACGCCGTAGTGGAGGGCTCCGGAAATTTCCACCACCTGAGGTTTTTTACCATGCACCCAAATCTGAGCACACCGGCCCACAACATTTCCGCCTCCATCGGAAATGCAGCCGCTGCAGCCGGGATTCGAACCCGCGACCTGCGGGTCAGCAGCCGAGTACCTTAGCCACTAGACCACCACGGCGGGGCGGACGGAAGCCCGAACGGAAGCATGGACGAACAGAGGGACGCACGCGTGGGCGAACGGTAGCACGCATGGATGGACGAACGAACACACGGATGAACGGATGGACGGATGCTTCGCCTCACCCATCATCATTCACTCCGTGCATATTCTGTGATTTTCCGACCGCCTTAATTCCCATTCACGACAAGGAGGGATGCATGTAGAATTGATCATTGCACTAATTCAAATTATTACTCATGCAATAATATTTCGCAATTGGTCCTGACAAAAAGAGCGGAAGGGAAAAAAACACGCAGCACCGCTACAGCAAAAGCTGGCCTTCCTAAAGCTCTTTATTAAACACTGTTTAGGTAAATGATACAATCACTCTTGAATGGTTATCACGTTGCGAATAATCATGACTGATTTTTTTTTTTTTGTGTAGCGATGAAGCACCCACTGTGCCAGTCTTTGTCATTCTTCGGAGAAGCGTGGTACCCGCTACACTCTTCAAGAGAAATTTGCTCAATTGGTCGATGTTGTGGCTGACGGCGACGCTGGGGCATTCGACGACCCACTCGTTAAGCAATTCGCATTGTGTAACATCAGGTTGTTCGTGTGCTGTTTTAAAGAGCTTGATCAAACATTTTAAGGCTCTTCGATTCCCGACATAAAGGAAACGTATTTAAGCTAAATTTTCAAGCACTGATTGCCTTGCACAGTGTATGACGCTCTCGAATGGCAGGGTTTCAATGTGACTCTCACAAGAGACCAGAAAGACAGTATTTCGAATAAAGTATAGCAGGGTTTTTCCACGTATTGACAACAAATGAATGTGTTTCTTGATGGTTAGAAAGCGTAGGAGCCGTGCTTGCTAGGAGGGAATCATAAGGCGTGACGACCTTTAACATCGCTGGATATTCATGTTGGCGTTTGTTTTGTTATTTTTGTTACGTATTGTATGATGTTTATCTTGTTCTCTTGTACGCACCGTCCAACGCGAAATTAAAGAAAAAACCTTCGGGGCTAAGCTTTTAACCACTGACACACAGGGGACACGGGTTGTAATCTCATAGTGTCCTCGGTTTTCTCATTTACCTAACTTTTTTTTCTATTTCCTGCGATAATGGTTATGCACCGCGGCAGCGAGGGGCAACTACTGTGCCAAAAACGACCCTTCTCGTTATCTCATCATAGTTTTCACTTAAAAAAAACGTACGCCTGCCATGCACACACCAAGCTATGCATGCTGCCACTTTTTGAGCAGGAGAAAGGCTTCTGAATTCTTGAGTAGAATGGTGGCTACTGGCTGAGTTAGCCCAGTTTTTGCGGCCTTCGTGTTTTTGTTGACGCATATAAAAATTACACGAAAACCCATTCATTTGCAGCTTCGCTGGAATACACTGGCAATACGCATGATCTTGTCCCAGAAACAGCCAAGCACTACAAAAATTACTGACCTTGGAATATTCAGATGTCATTGCTGTTTAAGAAGCCTAGGCTGGCTGAGCTATGTTTAGGAGCGTAACCTGCATTGAGGCGAAAAAAGCAAGCAGCAATGAACAACTTCAACGCTGCTTGGTTTTATAGTTCATACTGTATAGCAGTGGCCGTAGTATACGCCATCTAAAAGCAAGAAAGGGTCGATAATGCTGACGTATGTTCTGTAAAGTGAGACCGAACGTTATGTTGGACCATAAATTGCCCTGTACACGCTACATGCTCAAAGTTGAATATTCGGCATCGGTAGCGCTGTGCTGGCTCCATCCCGTGATACTTACTTCTTCACATTTACAATACATTTACCTCATATAACATCCCGTATACTTTCCTTGGCATGATTGTCTATTACGTGCGATTAATATTGTGTCTAACAACAAAATCGAGCCCTTAAGTGTACACTACTTAAATTCATTCATAGCGAGAGTCTCGTTCTAGCAGACTTGGTGCCTTTAGGCTGTATAAGAGGAATTACTGGTCAGCTGTCAGCTCGTCCACGTGTTACTAGACGCCAAATAGGCAGGAGAAGTGTTCTGCACTCGTCGTCAGGCTAAATGTGGAGCTGACTGACACTCCCACGTTTATTTCACATATATACCCAATAATGTGGAGGGAGATACCGCCGCGGTAGCTCAGTTTGTAGAGCATCAAGCGCGTTACTCGAAGGTCGCCGGTTCGGGCCTTGTCCATGTCAAGTTGTCTTTCCATCCACATTTCTTTCTTCCATCACTATTCTTGGACACATATTATGTGAAACAAACACCATACGAGCTGACAAAGAGCCTAATATACAAATATCGATCACGCACGAACTACGGTGACCAACGATTAGCGTCACAAATTCCAAACATTCTAAACAAACACCCATTTATATTACATTTAGTGGAAGACGGAATTTCCGCTAGATCATTTTAAAAAATAACGAAAGAGTTTATATTGGATGAAAGCGATGCTTTTCTTGATTTTAGAAATTTGTAGTTAATGATGTTTTTGTATTCGTTGCCCCTTGTTCATTATTGTCCCTTTGCCTATTGTTTATTATACTCTAGTTTGTCTGGTAGAGGAACTCGATTTCCTAGTCAAGATGTCTCTTGTTAATTTATTTGATAGAAAACATGCATTTTTTTGTATTTGCCACCACTCGAATAAGGCCTGTTTATATTTCTATTCTTTTATTCACACTTCTGGCAGTTCCTGTTCGACTATGGTACCCGTGTAAGATAACACGTGATGTTGTAATTTTCTGCGTACTGTACTTGCGGTATGTTTCTGCTTTGCTGCCAGGGTGGCACGACCAAGTCAGGCATTTAATTAGCCTTTAGTCGTGTCCTCCAAGGCAGTCTTGTTCAATTTCGTCTTGAATAAAGCAAACCAAAAACCAAATTGGCATTACAATTATCTCAAATAACAACCCTTATACTTTCCTTGCAATGACTGTCAGTTAGATCTCATTATTATTGTGTCTAACAAAGAACACAAAGTAGGCCTCAAATGTAATCTTCTTTCCTTTACCACTTTACTACATTATCGCACGTTGCACATGCGATAACGTTTACATAGCTACATTGCACTAAATTCCAGTCCTTGTTCAAGTAAGCACCGCGTGTGGATAGGCAGGTAGAGTTGTAAGGACTAACCGGAAGCATTATTCTTCAAGGAAAAATTCAACTCAGGATGAAGTGCTAGTCGTTATTGTATATCCTTATCACAAATAATTGTTTGCGAAAAGGAGTGTTGGTGTAACGTAGATTCATCAACCACACGAAGGCGTTTATTTTTATGGGAGATATGACCCACGACACGATTTTGCAACGCACTAGGCGTTACGCGTCTTGTGTTTTTTTCCGAAAGCAAGACTCGCCAAGCCATGCATGCAACGTGCTCTGTTCAGTTTGCGGCACCTAGTCTCGAAAGGAAAGGGGGGACCTGGCTATCGGAGCTGCTTCAGGTATTGTCATGTACATGTTTCTGTTTAGCCGAAATTCGTAACTCTAATATAATAATAATAATAATAATAATAATAATAATAATAATAATAATAATAATAATAATCTCTGCGTTTGAAGTGGCTACACGCCTTTGTGATTATGAAACATGCCATGGTGGAGGCTCCGGAGACTTCGATCATGCGACCAGTTTGTAAATATGCCCGGAGTGCTTTAGCGAACACTTTGCTACTCTGAATTATAACTTATCAACTTCTATATCTTACCCACAGCCCTACGGCGTATAGGTAGCGTCGTCCACAAAGAAATGATTTTTCAAACGGTCTTGCTTTTGAGGAAACCTGTCCACTGCTTTTTTCTTTTGCTTTAAGGAAAAAATGACTATGCTAAGAGGTTCATTCTAGTACACCGTTTTTTTTTGATGGACACCTCTCGGCTGATTTTGGCCGTCGCCACTGCCGCCGTCATTCACGTATATATATATATATATATATATATATATATATATATATATATATATATATTTATATATATATATATATATATATATATCGGGAACGATGCGTAGTCTTCTCTTCCTTTGGACCGAACTTTGCCTTTCCGGCCCGCGTCGTCTGCGCGCGCACGGCTATTCAGTGAGAGAACACTTTGGGGGAGGGGTAAAGGATGTGCACATGGTTGTCGCGCTATCGCAGCAGCGGTCAGCGCACGGCTTCTGCCCCCCCCCCCCCCCCCCCCACAGCAGGCGGGAGCTTTTATGGGCTGTGTTCTCAACACGAAAACACGGTGCCAAAAGTGCACCGGGAGCGGCCGTGTTCTCTTACAAAAGCGTTTTGTAGAGTTATGTCAGATCGCATCTAAGTGAGTTGACTGCCAGCCTCACTTCGTATAACATTGCAATTTGTTCCTATTGCATTCGATGCATCGCCCTTTTGGTGAAACTGCAACTTTTTTAGAACATGCTAAGTTTTAGATGAATGGATGACGAGTTCTGTATAGTAGCACCATTCTAAACAGTTTAAACAAAATGTCTTATCGAAGATTGTAGTATGAGGCTAAATTAGTGTGATAATTTCTTTTTGATAACTTTTAAAGACTTTTACAAGAGAACAAATTTGTTTCCGCAGCTCATATTTACTTATTTGTGTCTTAAACAATACGCTGAGATGAGAGATATGGCGCTGTGTTGTGGCAAAAAACGACCATTCCCTAAATATCTACAAAATGATGAATGTGCGCTAATGAAAACTCAACCGATTTCTGTTCCAGTGGCCTACCAATTCTCCGAAATTCAGGAAAAGGCAAGTAAAAAGAGCATCTTCAATATCAATATGCAGACAATCGCTATTTTCAAAATTAACAATTTGCATTTTTAGTGTAATACAACAAATCAGAAAATAACACAGCACAGACGCCTCAATAATGAGGAAGGAAGAGAGGACTTTTTCAGACCCATGTGAAGTAAATAAGTCTATTTCAATTTCAGGTGAATAGAAGAAAAGCAACAGTAATGATACCATCGGTGGAATAACGATATCAAGGACGACCAGTTCATCATTGTAACTTTCGGTGAACAGCAACAGAAAATTATTTCCGCACGTTTTACTACATACCCCTGAAATACAGACTTCATTGCATTGTTAGTGTTCAAGAAGCTGATGTTGTTTATAAGATCTAAAGTGAGATAGCATCGAAATGAACATCGAGACAAACGCTTCACTAGAAGGACTGCATAGGTACTAGAAGCAAAGAAAGGGTGATCCAGGGGCTTTGTGCGCATTAAGAGGCTCAGAACATGGACGCATGTGACATTTCACGGTGCGCTACACCGCACAAGCGTGATGAATTATTTGCTAATAAATTTTATGACAAACACGCCGTGTATTTGAATATGTTGTGATAAGCTCTATTTTGCTATCAACGCACACTTTCGAAAAGCCTGCAATATATAGTTTTTTTTTATTCTAATATATGCTCGCTGATAGTGTTGGGCAAGCTTGTCATGAAGATATTTTTGAACAGATCATTACACCACCTTTTCAAGCCCGCATGCTTTGAATTCACTAAGATTATTGCCGTGCGACTTCACCACCACAAAAACTTTTACAGCCCGTTCAATATGTGGGAGAAATGGCATCGTTGTCAGATATAGGAAGGAGACGCAGTGCTACTTACCGCATCAGTCCATCATCATTCGTACGTCTGTCGTCGTACCACCGTCTCCCAAGGTCTGGTTAGAGGGAAAATTTGTTTTGGACAGACGGTCATACCTTGGCAACGGGGCCACCGCTCGGCGGCAGGTACCAAACAGACGTGGTCTGCTTCTCGGCGTACAAGCATGGGGACCAAATAAAGGTGCTAGTCTTCAACGTGGTAACTTCGGTCACAACACACAAAGCGGCAAAGAAACGGGCCAGTGAGACTCGACGGAGCGGCTACTCTTTGGCGCGCTCACTTCCATCCCCACGCGCAAAGCGCACGTACCCTGACAAGGTGGGCTCTCGCTCGGCGCAGAGTGCTTTGCGGTCACGGCCCGTACCCTGGCCGCCACGGGCCAGCGGTACTCGATAGAGACTACCCTTCGGCGTGGTAACTTGCGCCACCGGTCACAAAGCGGACGTACACTGAACCTCTACTAAGGGCGCAGTAACTTTTGTAACCTTCGGCGCAGTAACTTTTGTAGCCGCACACAAAGCGGGCGTACCCTGACACGTGACAAAGGGACTGCCCTTCGGTACGGTAACTTCAGCCACCGTACACAAAAGATAGTTATAGTATACCGGGCTTACAGGGATACCGGGTGTACCGTGATACCGGAATGCAAGTGCGCATGCTCAGATACGCACGTTGCCCGTACCACTTACCGCACGCGCGGTATTTTTCAGATTTAAGGTTGCCTTGGTAGTGTAAGTGTACGTAATGTATGTAAACATGACGGCGCTCTCGGACGCCCGCTTCGACGTTATTTTGGCATAGTTGTTAAAAGATTGACCTTGTTCGCAGCAAACGACTGTTTAAAGTGGCTTGGCTTACCTTCAGTTAGCTTCGATGACCGAGAATTACGAAAAGGTGGCGTAATTTTTGAGATAGCTTCGCATTTCGAACGCGTCTAGGCCTAACTACAAGATCGATGTAAACAAATCGGCAACATAATTTTTTTCTTGTTTGGTGCGTGGTTCATATTTATTTCCTTTCTGTATTAGTAAAATAAACTTGTAACAATGTTTCGCGGGGTGGCATAGGCAAACGTTCTCGTTTTCTTTTCTTTTTCACTGTCGTTAACTTAATAACCATTCGATAGGGGGTGCCACCATCCCAGCTGGGGCACGCAAACGACGTAAAAGCTATTTTGCTGAAGTACAAGGCGCTGTGCACAAGGAACCTTTGCTGCAGGGTAACGCAAATCTCTTTACCTCCGCTATCACGTTGACCGTGAACTAAAACTGCCTATCGTGGATGTACCTTGACACTTTCGCGAGGCTGAAAGCCGGCGACGTCCCATTAGGACGGATGGGATATCCCTCGTCGCAAGGCGCTTTTATTTATTTATTTCAAATACCCTCTGGGTACAAACATTCCACACAGTAACACCGTTTCATCTCAAAATAAAATCAGTGTTTGTTTCACGCCTTTACTTGTTATATATGTTATTTGCTAAGCTTCTAGAACTTTCGTTTTAAAAACTGTTAGTGCTGCGCATTATGCTTTCTTTTCTCGGTTTTACCATTTTTTCGTGTTATGTTTTTACCTCTCGGACGTTGATGAAGTATATGCACTTTAAACGAGCTCTTGCTCTAACACACCCGATTCATTAAGTGTTTTGATTACTGCAATAATAATTACGCCTACTTTTTCCTTTGTTTTGTGACTCATATTTGTTGAGCGCCCCTGTGATATTTTCTATCTATAATTTGTACCTATAATCAAGTTGTTACTATGTAGTAACCTTTGCCCCTCCCCTCTTCAATATCATCGCCCGTCTCATAATTACTAGGGTGATGTGACACACAATTCGTCCTTTGAGAACTACGGGACTACTATTTTGTGCATAAGTCAAGGCCGCATCACCCATACCCCACGTACCCTGGTAGGCCAGCACGACTAAAAGTGGGCCTAATCTTGCATGGAGAAGGGAGCCACCTTCCGCCTTGGCGAGTAGAGTCGCCGGGTACGAAAAAACAGACAACAGGGACGTTGCTGGTAAAGCCCGACAAAAGGACAGGATCACCACAGCATATGAATGAAAAACTCAGGCGAACAAACACGAAAACAACATTCAGGGGTGACCGCCTCACCAGGCTGGGTTGTGAAACTTTAAAAAACGTCATCAATATAATTTTATAATTACCTGCCCTTATGGCTCACTGACAATCACTGCCAGACGGTGCCACATCTCATATTTTTTGCACCTAAGCTATGCCACTCCGTAGTTGGGGAAGAAGAATACAAAAGAAAAGTACGGAAGTTCTTTCCGTACAAAAGAAAAGTACGAAAGGTATTTCCGGGCTTCAAGCACTCCTTGAAGCCCGCACCGCTTCTCACCAAAGATCGCACAGCACCGTGCTACCCACATTGGGTAGGAGCACTCAACAAGCAGAAGCACATACTGCTTTACTGCTCATCCAGAGAAGGGATGCAGAAAACGAACAGTGTCGAAAGGAACATCGGAGTAACCAAACAAGCTAGCTATACTTCAATGAACGATGGCTGGTAGCTCACACTGAGAAACGATGTGAACCAGGTCCTCCCTACTGCCAAACAATTGGCACATTCACCGCCTAGAGATTTTCCTGAAAAGCCCGAGCGTTATCAGCAGGCACCCTCTGTCAAGGTGGTGCATGAAAGTAGCACGCCCGGTGTTCAGAAAACTGGCAGTAATGAGCTTCCAGTTAAGACTGCGTTGGGACAAGATTAATCTTTTGCACTTCGCAGGTAACTGAGGGGTGAGTATATTGAGTAACTCATGAAGTTCAATTGCAGCTTAATCTATCTCGGGCTCAACCTCTTGGAGACAGACCAAAGTAGAAGCAGACCCTGCATACAAGGCAGAAGGCGTTCCTACACGGGGCACGAAGCTCGAAAATGCCTCATGTGAGAACAGCCTCAGATATGTGCTGAGAAATACGACGCAAAGCTTCTAGTAACAAGCTTATCCGAATCGAGAGCTACCCGTGTCCATCTAAAGTGTAGTGCCATGGCCACGATGCCCATGTTAGGTTTGCTGAGTCGTCCTTCATCCCTGCGAACCTTGAGCATGAGTGTGCTGAGTACAAAGATGAGTCACTTCAATGGCGACGAAAAGGAGTCCCCTGGAGGGCTGGCCCGGTTCAGGGCCTCACAGGCATAACGGAAGCTACATACGTAAAAAACTGAACAAAAATGACCGAATTGTGGTAACTCCATAGCTGTAAGTGGACACAAGGCACAAAGCTGCCGAATCCTGTTGGTAAGCTTCCTCTAAGCTAGTCGTCAGTTTTTTGTAGTCAGGCTATCTGGTTCAAAGTGCAAAGCCAAAAAATTAAGGGACCCTAAAGCTCCACTTTTAGAGTTGAACACGATAGCGCCATCCTATTCCTAGTACGTACTTCAATCACTTAGTGCATAAAAGCTTTCCGAGTTTGCTATGCGCTCACTGCATGGCCTCAATAGAATAGGTGCAGTAGCTTGAGTGCATATTGTACTGCCAGCTTTTAACCACAGAGCCATTATGATAATTACATACTCAGACGCCCTTTGGCAATTGACGCTTGTACCACGCAATATTACTGCAATATTTCATGTTGCATTGTGAATCATGTATACAGTACGCGTGTTGGTGAAGCATCAAAGCTACTTTCACTGCATTTCCAAGCAGAAGAAGTTATTTTTCAATGTTTTGCAAGCAGAGGCGTGGCCGTGCACAAAGAGGCATCACGAAGACAACATTGCTTCCGCATGCGAGTTTTCCATAAACTATGCATGCCCAATAACATAAGCATGTCAACTGGCATGTGATTGCATTTGGGTGAAACGAGATGACCGATAACTGTGCGGCTAAGTGAATTTTACGACCAACTGCAATTTCAGCCAGACTGGTACGATCAGTTCCTAAAGTGTGCTACTTAAATACCGCTTTAGACATTGCATTGTATTAGATTTACGTTGTAACGTTCATTGTGCATTTGTCGACTTGACCTTATGTATATTGTACTCTATGTACATAGGTAAGCCGCATTTGTATTAAATACCATGTAAGAAAATAAAAGAGGCATCACCGTGTGGCAAAACATTGGCCTGGCACGCAAACAACCCGAGTTTTATCCACACTTGGACCTAAATAACCTGGCTCGGTCCTCACTCTGCTCCAGGATTTTGTATCATTTCTATATTTCATTTGAATCAATATTGAAATTTCGGCTACGCATAAGATGATTTTTCGCTCACAACTAACGACACAAACGCCGATGTTAGAATTTCTGCGAAACGAGCCCTTTAGCAGCCGCTTGACGTTAGCCGCAAGCCTGCCGTAACGGCGAAGTGCCGTAGACCGTCGGCGGCCGCCCTACACGGGAGAGCTGTTCCAAGTGAACGGCAAGCTTCACCGGTACGATGTCAGCCTCCGAGAAACATGACGGCCCTTCAGAATACAACTGTCGACCACCTCGAATCTATCCAGCAGCCGCCGTGTGCTCTGTAGCTCGTAAGCTCCGAACTAACGCTTTCATTCGCTTCAAACTCATCTCCTTTAGCTTCGACAACATAGTACTCGAATCGAATTGGCACCGTTTTAGAGAGCCATACCCAAACAATTGATGCTGCAGGGTTAACCAAGCCTTCCAAGTCTCGGAGGACATATATTTCACGTATGTCAGCTGTTACAGATCCTGGATAGATGGTGCCACTTATCCAAACGTCTGCTTTGGGAGACGTCACTTTGAATTGCTGTGTGCCTTTTAAATGATGTGAAGCATTTCTTAGCGAACTTCAGCGACTTTGAGCGTGTCTATCTATATATCTATCTATCTATCTATTTATCTATCTATCATCTATCTATCTATCTATCTATCTATCTATCTATCTATCTATCTATCTATCTATCTATCTATCTATCTATCTAGCCGCCTACGACATTTAGCTGTCCTGGCCGTTAAGAAAGAAGTATCCCCCGCAGGGGCGCCTGCGCAAGTAGGCGTTTGGTGTGTAGCGACACCACGGACCCGAGCTAACGGGGGAGTTTCTACTCCCTCCCACGCCTAGCCGTGCGTGGCTTTGCACTCTCCGGGGAAAAGGGGATCCTGGGGGTTGAGCCGACGCTGGGTGATTGGACCTTTAAGGCCCCCTGGCAGAGGCAACACACCCCTTTGGCCCCGGCTTCACGTAGACGGCACCCCTGGGCTGACCCACCCAGGGGAAATCGGCAGTCGCCTTTTCCTATCCCTCTCTGCCTACATCTTCGTCTTTATCTCTCACTATCTATCTGTCCTGTCTTCTACTCTCTTCTGTTTACTTCCAATTTTCCTGGCGGCAAGGGTTAACCCTGTGCAAATAGCCTACCTTGGTCTAGGCGCATTGGGTTATGGCAGTGTTGTACGGCTGACGTCTGCAAGCTTTCAGCACCTGTAAACTTGCAGCGTCCCCTTGTTGGGCTCCGTGGTGGGTGGCTGCCAACGCTGCTGAACAAAAATAAGACCGGCATGCATGGAGCATTCCCTCTTCTATCTGATCGTACCGGCCTAAAGCGGGTACGCACCGACGACATAAATTTCTTCAACCAGCCAACAGAAACTTTTCCCCATTTCCACGTCATTCACTGTGAAAAAACTGAAAAGCAAGCCAGGACCGTCTCTCCTTTCCTAGTCTCTAGATGTCTTACCGAAACTCTTGGCACAGGATACAAGGTAACCAAAATGGCTAGTGGAGAGCTTCTCCTCGAAATCCGTGACAAAGAACAATTTAAAAAGCTAGACCGTCTCTCAGATTTTGGTGGCATACCAATAACCGTAACACCACATAGATCAATGAACACAACTCGCGGAGTGGTATCCGACATGGACTTACTTGACTTGACTGAGACTGAACTTTTGGAGGGGTGGAAGAACCAAAATGTCACTAATGTACAGAGAATCATCATCAGAAGAGACAATAAGGAAACACCGACAAAACACTTAATACTTACATTTGCATCCAGTAAACTACCGGAATCAATTCAAACAGAGTACACAAAGACATCTATCAGGCCGTACATACCAAACCCTCGTCGTTGCTTCCAATGCCAGAGGTATGGCCATGGCTCTAAAACCTGTCGTGGTCGCCAGACTTGTGCGCAATGTGGAGTCCTAGGCCACGTGTCTGAGAACTGCAAACAACCGCCACAATGTGTAAACTGCGAAGGAAACCATGCCGCATATTCACGCTCCTGCACATACTGGAAAAAAGAAAGAGAACTAATTACGTTGAAGGTGAAGGAGAATATTACATTTAAGGAAGCACGGCGAAGAGTCGCTCCATTCTATGGACCTACATACACTGATGCGGCGCGTCAGGGGGCACCGCCGCACCAGCCCTCGCCACCCCTCCGGCCCGCGCATACCGAGCCGGCGGTTGTGGCACCTGCCCCCAAGGCGGCTGTAGCCCAGGCTTCAACGCCTACTCCCGAACAGAGACCGGAGACTCCAGAGTCTTCGGGTCTCAAGGCCTCCCCTCACCAGGCGAGGCCCAAAATTCGAACTAACAGCCCGCATGTGCGGGCATCCAGTGCCTCCGAGGAGGCAATGGATACGTCGGCACCCTTGGTGCCGAAAGAGCGGCGTGGCTTCTTGGAGCGCGCCAAGAAAACAAAAAAGCAAATAACAGGGCCTGGTGATGGCCCTGTTAAGTGAACTCAAACTCCCCATCTAAACAGCCACTCGCTTTTCGTACACACAGCACTATTTCACATTCACCATGAATACTCAAATTATACAATGGAACGTCAGGGGCCTTCTCAGAAACCTTGACGACATCCAAGAACTCTTACATGAACACTCGCCAAAAGTGCTGTGTGTACAAGAAACACACCTTAATTTAAAACACACAAATTTTCTTCGTAAATACGTTATTTTCCGAAAAGACCGTGTTGATGCTATGACATCATCCGGAGGTGTTGCCATCATAGTGAATCAAGGAATAGCATGCACACACTTACAACTCCAAACACCCCTTGAGGCAGTGGCTGTTCGAGCGGTTCTTTTTGATAAACTGATCACAATCTGCAGTATTTACATTCCTCCTAGCTATCAGCTCCAAAAACGCGATTTACACTCTCTAATTGATGAACTTCCGGAGCCTTATGTTCTCCTTGGAGACTTTAATGCGCATAGCAGGTTATGGGGTGACTCTCGGTATGACGCGCGAGGTCGACTGATCGAACAGTTCCTTATCTCGTCGAGCGCGTGTCTCCTAAATCGAAAAGAACCGACCTATTATAACCTCGCTAATAACACCTACTCTTCCATAGACCTGAGCATAGTATCTCCATCTCTTGTGCCTCTACTGCAGTGGAAAGGCGTCAGTAATCTGTACGGAAGTGACCACTTCCCCGTAGTTTTGAGCACAACGACAGTAACTGAGTGTCCACCACGTGTTCCCAAGTGGCTCATAAACAGAGCCGACTGGGAACAGTTTCATACTATCGCTTGTCTAAGTTGGAATGACATCTGTACTTTGAACATTGATGTTGCTGTGAACTACTTCACAACGTTTTTGATTGATGCTGCAGCAAAATGCATCCCACAAACAAATGGACACCCTGGAAAACGATGTGTGCCATGGTGGAATTCTGAATGCCGAAACGCGCGCAAACAGCAAAACAGAGCTTGGAGGCTGCTTCGGAACTCACCGACAGCCGAAAATCTTGAAACCTTCAAGAAAATAAAGTCTCAAGGCAGGAGAACGCGTCGGCAGGCCAGAAGAGAAAGCTGGCAGAAGTTTTTATCAGGGGTCAATTCATACACACAGGAGGCTAAAGTCTGGAACATGGTCGGTAGGATAGCAGGAAAACAAGTATACACACTTCCACTCGTAAACACTCAGGGGGATACCTTGGAAGATCAGGCAAACTTCCTCGGTGCACACTTCGAACAGGTATCCAGCTCGTCCCACAATACTGACACTTTCCAAAAATACAGAACAAGAATAGAAAAGCAAAAACTCGAACACAAATCCACTAGATACGAGGCATATAACCAAGCTTTCAATCTAGCTGAGCTCCAAACATCTCTAAACTCCTGCAGTACTTCTGCCCCAGGTTCTGACCGTGTGATGTATGAAATGTTAAAAAACCTACCAAACGAAACCCGAAAAACCTTACTCTGTTTGTACAATTCTATTTGGTCTTCTGGCACTATTCCTACCTCCTGGAAAGAGGCTATTTTTATTCCCATTTTGAAAGAGGGCAAGGACCCTTCTTTACCCTCGAGTTATAGGCCTATAGCACTTACAAGCTGCTTGTGCAAAGTCTTCGAAAAAATGATAAACTGCCGACTTGTACATTTTCTTGAAACAAATACTTTGCTCGACCCATTTCAGTGCGGGTTTCGAGAAAGCAGATCCACCACAGACCACCTTATTCGTATCGAGGCACAGATCAGAGACGCGTTCGTCCATAAACAATATTTTCTCTCTGTGTTCCTCGATATCGAAAAGGCTTATGATACTACATGGCGTTACGGAATTCTAAGAGACCTGTCCCACCTTGGTGTGCGCGGAAGAATGTTTCATATAATCGAAAGTTACCTGTCAAACCGGACATTCCGTGTCCGTCTGGGCAGTGTGCTCTCCCAAACATTTGTCCAGGAAACAGGCGTGCCACAAGGTGGTGTGCTTAGTTGCACACTTTTTATTATTAAAATGAATTCTTTGCACTTGTCCATTCCCCGCAATATGTTCTATTGTACATATGTCGACAACGTTCAGCTTGGCTTCAAGTCATGCAACTTGGCCATGTGTGAGCGGCAGGTTCAGCTGGGCTTAAACAAGGTCTCCAAATGGGCAGATGAAAACGGATTTCGACTTAACCCACAAAAAAGCACGTGTGTCTTGTTCTCTCGAAAGAGAGGCATGCACTCTGAACCCGACATTCGACTGAACGGCCAACGTCTGTCCGTCAAAGCCGAACATAAATTCTTAGGCTTAATCTTGGACAACAAGCTGACCTTCGTTCCGCACATCAAGAATTTAAAAATAAAATGCTTAAAAGCCATGAATGTTATAAAAGTGCTGTCACGTACTACTTGGGGTAGTGATAGGCAATGCCTCATAAATCTGTTCGAAGCCTCATTCGCACCCGCTTAGATTATGGGGCCGTTGTTTATCAGTCTGCAACTCAAAGTGCTTTAAAGATGCTGGACCCCGTGCACCATTTGGGCATCCGCCTTTCTACGGGTGCTTTTCGCACCAGCCCCATAGAAAGCCTTTATGTTGAGTCAAATGAGTGGTCGCTTCATCTGCAGAGAACTTATATGTCTTTTGTTTATTTCCTTAAGGTGAAAGCAGATAAAAAGCACCCCTCATACTCTACTATTAATGATTTGTCGAGCTCATTTCTGTTTCAAAACAGGCCTTCGATGAGGCAGCCCTTCTCAGTTCGCCTGAAAAGTCTTGCCGAAGAAACTGGAGTCTCACTTGAACACAGCTTAATGGCTCCTGTAGCATATCCGCCACCGTGGCAATGGCAGACTATAGACTGCGATGTGTCCTTTCTAGAAGTTACAAAACATGCGCCTATTGCCCATATCCGAACATACTTTTTGGAACTTCAAAACAAATACACACGTCCTGAGTTCTTCACAGATGCCTCCAAGACTAACTCCTCTGTGTCCTACGCGGCTGTCGGCCCATCCTTTTCGGATGCTGGCCCTCTACATCCAAGCACAAGTATCTTCACAGCAGAAGCTTACGCGATACTTGTGGCAGCTAAACACATCAAACAACTACAAATACAAAAAGCAGTAATTTATACAGACTCCCTCAGTGTGGTAACGGCTCTGCACAGTCCTAAAAAACAAAAAAAAACCCGGTCCTTGTCTCACTTTACTCCATTTTGCGCACACTCTACACACTAAAACAACATGTTGTAGTGTGCTGGGTGCCAGGGCACCGTGAGATCCAAAGCAATGTGAGGGCGGATCAGCTTGCTGCATCCGTCCACAAAAGCACTGGCCCTACACCCATATTAATCCCGGTCCTTGATCTTAAGCCGTCTCTCAAACGAAACATCAGGAACTACTGGCAGAGCAAGTGGGATACACACACTCAAAACAAACTACACATTATTAAGCCACACCTTGGTCATTGGCTGCCGGTATCGAAATCGCGTCATACAGAGGTTATACTAACGAGACTCAGGATAGGACACATATACACGACGCACACATATCTTTTGTCTGGTGGCGATCCACCATTGTGTGACAGATGTGGTGAACCATTAACCGTCCTTCACGTGTTAATCCAGTGTAAACACTTAGAAACTATAAGAAAACAGCATTTTCCATTACCCTACCGACAACATATACCTTTACACCCTGCAATGTTCGTTGGTAGGGAACCGCTTTTTAGTCACAAATCATTGTTAGCATTTTTAAAAGAAATTCGTAATTTTCATATCATATACCCGGGCATCCCGTAGCACGACCTCTCCAGGGAGGTTTTTGCTGCGGTGGCTACACAGGAAAGCACTTGCCTCACGGCCCTTGCACGCAAGGGTATGAACCGGTGAGGCACTTGTGCTAATGCCATACATATACACCATCGTTTTTTATTATCACCAACTTTTGTTATCTGTTCATACCACACACACCTTTCACGGCATGGTCATGATTTTATTACTTGTATGTTTTTACCCGCCTTACCGCGGGGAATTTTATGGCCCTTATACAGCCGCTAATCACGATCATTGTCCACATTCCTTGTCGCATGAACTGGCGCTCTTTGGCCATCAAATGGCCCTTGCGCCAAAAACACCATATATCATCAAGAAAGAAGTATCGATACGAAACTTGGTATGGAATAACATGGCTGTATGAAGAACATATATGATTAGTCATAACATGAAAATCATGATATGGATGTCATGAATGTCATGAATTACATTTCATGATCCTGCTGCTCTTGCGGTGGTTTCTCTCTCATGGATTGTTGCAAAACTGGCATGGTATGACATGATTGCATACCGAACACAAGCGACCCACCCTAACATGAAAATCATGATGTGCGTGTCATGTAACAGCATGACTACATGCCACGCTCATGATGCGCTCGTGGCTGTTTTACTAGCGTCACATATACCAAATTTGGTAATACGGTACGTGAATGGATGACGAAGGTATGTGACTGGTGCAAACATGATAATCATGAGATGCGTGTCATGTAACAACATGACTAAATGCCACACTCATGATACGCTTGCGGCCGTTTCGCTAACGTCAGATATGCCAAATTTCGTATTACGGGACGTGAATAGATGACGAAGGTATGATATTGGTGCAAAGATCATAAAGATGAGATGCGTATCATGTAACAACATGACTACATGCTACGTTCATGATGCGCGCGCGGCTGTTTCGCTAGCGTCACATATACTAAACTTGGTATTACGGCACGTGAAAGGATGGTGAAAGTATGTGAATGGTGCAAACATGATAATCATAAGATGCGTGCCATATGTGAGAACATGTCTACATACCACAGTCAAGACGCTAACACATTTCGACGTGACGTGGTGCGCGTGCTCACCGGCGTTCATTTCATCGCTTCACGCCGGCATTGCATCGCCAGGCCCCGGTCTTGCTATATACACGCAGGTACACGCCACGCTGCGTTGCTTTGACGCATGCGCATTTAAGCGCGTCCGGCGTCCCTCCGTCGCGAAAACAGGCACACGCAGTGCTGTCTGGGTAACGCATCGGCGCGAAAGGCAGCATGTCGCTTTTCGCGCTAGTTGCCATCGGGACGTGCCGATAGACGCTGGTCTCGCCTGGTGTCAGACTATAGAGGGCTCGCGTTTTGCTAACGTAGCATCGCTATGCCCAGCGTGCACATGCGTCAACGCTCCATTGGAGTATATTGGGCCCTTCATGACGCGCTCGTGGCCATTTTGCTAGCTTCACATGTAGCAAAGTTGGTGTTACGTGACGTCATTGGTTGGTGAAGGTATATGACTGGCGCAAACATGATAACTCTGACACACATATCATGTAAGAACATGACAACATACCACGCACAAAACGTGCTCGCGGCCGTTTCACTAACTCCACGTATACTAAATTTGGTATCACGTGACGTGAATAGATTATGAAGGTAAACGACACATCCAAACATGATAATCATGACACGTAAGTCATGTACGGCATAATTTACCTCCACCTCATAATATTGTGCTGATTTTAGAGTGACGTATCAAGCTTCCTCATTCATGCTTCGCATATCATCGATTCCCACTGCACGTGGGATCTGCCAATGTTTTTTAACACCAGACAGGTTAAAATGTTCTATTAACTGCTGGAACGTAGTCTGGCAACAACACGTACGACCCAGAGTAAAAACCGTGGAGCAAGAAGCAAGCGGCTTGATGTGTCCCACGGCTGACGCAGACGATGAGGAGAGGCAAAAGCAGACGACGCGGCTCACCCATGTCACTCGTCCGTCGATTATTGGCTACGTTGCTCTCCGGCAAATGGCAAACGGCGCAAAAATGGGTCTGTAACGTATTTTTCGAATGGCAAAAAGCGGCAGACGTGTACAAAGAAACAGCCGCTAGCATGAAACAGTCCTCACACTATCGCATTAGTAATCGTAGCCGCTCCTTTACGGGCAGCCATGTATGGGACTTGGGCTGAAGGGAGCGCAGTTCAGATACATGACTACACTGTTCGACTTGTTTATCCTGGCGCCACTCGCCGAATATTACCTCTCCATGAAGTCCAAGGTAGTGCCTATAGTTGCCTCGCCAGGGACGACAATAGAGAGGTCGTCTGCATAGGCGAACATTGCCTCCGGGGGGGGGGGGGTAACCTGGCTGGAGGAAATATCTACCAATGCTGGAAGCTTCTTCAAGAGAGGCCCAAATGCGGACACCTAGAGAGCAGACGAAACTGAATGCCCCTGCCTAGCTTCACGGCACACACTGAATGGCTCCTCCTACTTTAAATCCTTAAAAAAGTACTTGTGACTAATAATGTCAAAGAGCTTTTCCTGACTGAAAGAGAATAAAATTCCAAGAAGGTTGCATTCTGTTACATCTCTAAACGCAAAATCATGAAGTTGACACGATAGAG
Source organism: Rhipicephalus microplus (assembly GCF_013339725.1). NCBI lineage: Eukaryota > Metazoa > Arthropoda > Arachnida > Ixodida > Ixodidae > Rhipicephalus > Rhipicephalus microplus. Next base: position 150,119,326 of record NC_051168.1, read on the forward strand.
CTTGGATACAACACGCCTGGTACGGACCCAAAACAGTGCTGAGTACTGGAGTGAGTCGAACAAACAGGCGCTTAGCTCTGAGCTTGTAGTCCCAGTTCTGAAAAGTTATCGGCCGCCAGGCTCTCAGGTCGGTGCGTATCGTTTCACTCTTGCACAAAAGAGTAATCAGCCCCTCCCTCTGAGTTGCTGACAGGGTCCCTTCATGGACAAATCTGTTTCCCAGAGTGGTAAAAGGCTCCACCAAAGCCTACCAAAACAAAATGTATAACTCGACATTTAGACAATAATAACGTGGGCTACGATTAAACTTAATAGACTGAAGAGCTGCGAGGACTTCCTCTTCGACGAGAGAAGTGTCACAAATCTCAAAATCCTCGTATGTCTTATCGTAAGGAAATGACTACTGAGTGTGAGGTGGTTCAGCGTAAATGTTCTTGTAGAATTGCCTTGCCACCTCCAATACTCCGTCCTGCGTATTGAATAAACTGCGTGTGTTTGGATCGACCAGAGACGTTATAGCTGAATTAGCTAAACGCCTACCAAGAACGTTTCTGCTACACCTTGCTTATGCCTTCATTTTCTACTGCTCCACGCCTGCTGTGGCTCGCAAGCGACTCGAACATCACTTAATCAGGTCCCTATATTTTTTACGCAATGAACTAAGAGCCTCAGTTACCCCCAAGCTACCGGAAAACGGCTTTCAGAACAGAAAAATTGCGTCAGGGACCATTTTAATCCCAGCACGTTCCTCCCGCGCCCGCCTCTTGACCCACTCCCGGAAGCAATCCGCAACTCCAGCCTTCACTCTGTCCCATTCGCTGCCACCTAAATCTTGACCACCAAGCAGCGAACGGAGGAGAAGCCCTGCTACAACTTTTTCGGTTTCTTTATCTATAAGAACCCTTGGGCTCAAACGCCATGGTCTCATGCGCTGAGCTAGTAGACTAGAATCGGCAAATCTCAAAGCAAGGAAGCAATGGTCCCACAAAGGGGAAGAACACAACCAGCTAGAGTGCATGCTAAAAGCATGTGAGGGCGAGACAGAAGCGGTCGATCGTTGGAGGGGGCGAGGAGACCACCAAGCATTGACTAGTCCTAGCTTGAACAAGCTTTCATAACGCTAGGTAATGATTTCAATCTCTAAACCTTGGTGTTTTATTTGAGCGAAACACGATCCACCTGTTGTAAAACACAATAGAAATCACTTATGAGAATGACACGAGATAAGCACACTAGATAAAAACCTAAATATTTAAATCAATTTTTTATTGCCCACACTGTGCTGGAGCGTAAACATTCACAATCTTAAAAACTGAATCTAGATTCACCGACAGAACAACGCCATCAAAATCCATGGCATAGTGTAGCACAGAACCGGTGAATCATGGCATCAAAGTGACAATGAATGTGCACCACCATAATTCTAGTAGGGATAATTTTGTCGAATTTTTCACTCTATCCCTGTCTGGACACAAAATTTTTCTGCAAAACGATGTTTATCTTGCGTGACCGAGCTAAGTGAATAACCTCGACCTGTTTCGGCGCGCTAGTATAACATCAAAGGTTCAAGGGGCCCAGCAACACTTTTGGAGCATGGCAGAAAACGCTGCTGATTGGTAGTAGAGGTTTCCGAAAACACGTGAGCCAAATATTGTACTACAGTACGCGGCCTGAAATCAACAATCAATTATCAAAGTAAGCTTAGAATTGCTTTTTCTTCTCAAAAGAAATGACGGGAGACGCTCAAAAACTACGCGTAGAAGGTCATCTATCAGCCATTAGCTGATTTAACATGGCGCGCTCTGTCGTTACAGTGATCACCGTGGGAGGCCGCGACTTGTCGATGTGTGCATGCGCCACGACACTAAGAAAGCCGCAAATTCGAAGAAAAAACAATAAAGTGCTCAAGGTCACGAGGCGCGTGTGACGTATTTTCTTTAACCCTGCCATCCCACCCAGCTTAGCTCACAGTTCTTTCGTCGGGACGAGAGAAGAAACAACGCAATTTTGACGTGCGACAAAGTTTCGAACTCCGCTTGTAGTGAACAGATTCTTTAAAATTTTGCGGCTCTGAATTCATGAGGCGATAAGCTATTTTAGTAAATCCAGTCTATAGTTACTTGAAAAATTGTTTCAGGGCCCCTTTAAAGGTAGCTAAATTAAGTGAAGAATCCATGACGAAGTATAGTGGAAAACACAGAAACTAGAATAGGCACGAAGCAAAACACAAGAACGAAAAACACAGAAAAAGAAGCAGCTAATATTAGACAGCACCGACTGCTGCAAAAGCTACCTAAAGCTCACCTACGAACGAGGATCCCCCTCGAAGAGGAAGTCCTCATTCGTGAACGAGTACCGTGCATCTAACAAGAGTGAGGACTCCCTGTTCCCTAGTGTACCGTCAGGGCAAGGAGAATGGTCGCTCAACTCACTCTCAGTACTGTATTTGACGGTCAAAGGGCAAGATTCCTCGTCTTACTTGGTCGCTGCATGTCGCTTCGGAGCCGGGAGGTTGTCCGCCGCACGAAGCAGCTGCCAGCATCTCCTTGGAGGACCGCCGCAATCGGGAGGCACTTCGCCATTTCCATCGAAGCACCAGGGACCAGTTCATGGGGTTGTCGCCGTCCTGCTCGATAAAAGGCGCGTCAGCAGGCTTGGTCACAGGTGCGCCGACAGGCGAGAATGACGGCCGCTCTGCTGCAGCAGGGAGGATGAGGTGCCCAGGTAATTCTAACCCCACCTCCCGCTTGTCCCCTTCTGGAGCCCCTTTGCTGATGGGCTCCGGCTGTGACGTGCCTCCGGGAAGAAGAAGCTACATGCAGCGCGGCTGACGAACGCTTCTGCGCCTTGCTCACTGAGGAGTTATGGTCGCTGCAACAGACCTTGCATTTTCGCATGCACTGGCCATGACCGATTTTCCCACAGAACAATACACTTGACTCTGTGGTGTCAAGGCCGCTGACATCCCCTACAAGTGTGCACAACGCCCTCGCACTTACACTCCATCACGAGGTGTCTAAGCCTAATCAGGTTAGAAACAGCCGTCGCCATCTCATGGCAGACAACGCGAACACCGTTCAAGACTTTCTTGAAACCAGGCACATGTTCGTGCGTCTATTCCAAAACCATTCCATAGTTGCCAAATGCCTGTTGTAGGGCCAGATCATTTCTACCTGCAGAGAAGCCAAGAAAGCACGCCCGCTTGACCTGAAGACCGTGGTACTCGAACTTAAACTTTACACCGTGAAGGACGAGGACTTGGTCGTGGAGAAATCGCCGACCCTCCTCTTTCATCACGAAAGTCACCTCACACTTCCCAAGACCAAAGTTCTGCCCACATTTAAGCCTATTAAGCGTGAAGCGCTTCACCAACTCTTTTCAGATGTCGGCACGGCCGAAACCTTAAGGCACGCGCCAAAAAAAAAAAAACAGCCGCGGCTTCACACGAAGGGGAAGATGCGTGCGCCCCCATGGTAAGCGTACCATGAGATGGCCGCGTCAGTTAGAAGCTAGCCTACCCCGAAATATTTGTGGTAAAGACAAGTCTAACCTGACGAAAATGCTGGAAAAAGACAGAAGACTACACCGAAAATCTGCGGAATGACGGCGAGAATTCGGTCTAAAGGCATGCTTAGCCACGTACCACACGCGAACGTAAGGCAACAAAATTCTCATGACAAACATTTTAATTACGAGGCGGGCATAAATTGTGCCGTACATCTCTTCCGTGTCATGATTATCTTGTTTGCGCCTGGCATTTGTGTTCGTCGTTCATTTATTACCCAATTTGTTACATGAGAAGCTCATGAAACGGCTGTAAGCACGCTATGACTGTTGCATGTAGTCATGCTTTACATCACGCGGACATCATGATTATTATGTTAGGACGTGTCATTTGCCTTCGTCGTCTATTAACGTAATGTGACACCAAATTTGGCATATGTGGAGCTAGCGAAACAGCCGCTAGCGAGCTACGGCGTAGCTTGTAGTCATGTTTTACATGACACGCAAGTCATAAATACCATGTTAGGACGTGTCATTTACCATTGTCGTCTATTCACGTGACGTGATAACTAATTTGGTTTATCGGTAGCTAGTGAAACGGCGAAGAGCACGCTATAAGCGTAGCACATAGTCACGTTTTGCATGACACGCATGTCATGATTATCTATTTTAGACGTAACTTACCTTCGTCGTCTATTCGCGTCACGTGATACCATATTTTGTATAAGTAAAGCTAGCGAAACCACCGCAAGGGCACTATGACCGTAGCAACTAGTCATGTTTCACATGACACGAATGTCATGATTATCATGTTTGGACATGTCATTAACATTCGTCGTTTGTTCGCGACCCATAATACCGAATTTGGTACATTTAGATCTCTTCAAAGCACGTTTTGCCGCATACTCTATGCATTGTGAATCAATGGTCCCCGGTCACTTTCTCGTGCTAATTACTTCTTCCACTTGTCGGAAGCGGTGAGAGTAGTAGAAATGTGTGTGTGTGAACATCCTGGCTTTTTCGTCAGCACTCATGCATTAGGCAGTGAAAATGCACAAGAAGCGCTACACAATCTCCCTTTTTAAGGCTCCAACACCTAATATCTGCTGAATTCTAAAATGTTTGAGGCTCGTGTGCTTAGATTTATCAGTTAGGTGTAGGTTAAAGAACGCCAGACGGTTGAAATTACCGAAGCCCTCCACTACGTCGTTCCTAGTAGCGGTACATGCGTCTGGTAATAAATGTCAGCGCGTAGAGCATTTGAACATATCTTTGCGTTATTTCGTAACGTTGGTCACGTTAGAAAAATTACAACACAGTCACATTCTTTCTGAATGCTTCTCATAAAATCGATTCCGAAAGTGCGAGGGTTGTGCTGAAGTTTTCATATTCACCATTGGTGCAAGTGCGGGCGCAAAGAAATACAAAATCGTGAGGACCTAAGCCACTTGCGGTTCCTGGCACTAAATCTATATTGCCTGAATAATCCTGTGTTTGTTTCACTTCTTTTGACCTCGTGTGAATACGTCAACACCCTACACAGTAGCTGGCATCTTCATATCGTCCTCTCCCATCGTCACTACACTACGTAGGAGCCGCTTTGTTGGCGCTTTCGGGTAAGTGGAGACATCATGAACGAATGAATTCGCAACGTGTGGTATGTAGTGCACGCGGCAATTCACATTTCTGAAAACCTGTTTGCAGCGCCCGTTATAGTTTGATGACGTCACCTAGAAGTATACAAATAGAGAAGCCTTAGCTAGTTTGTCTGTCACTTTTGCATCGCTTACTCATGAAGCCTGGGATCGCTGACTGGTCATGTCATTACTGCAGGTAGCTTCCTGCTGTATGTACCGCACTTGAATATACGTGTCGCAATGAGTTTCCCCAGCGTGTTTTTTTTTTCACGTTCTAGCCTGCCTGCTTTTACAAAGTGACTTTCATGTGTCCTTGGTGTTCTCGTGCAGAATTCACTTAGCTCGCCCATGCATGCATCGTGCACCATTGTATGTACTTTTGCAAGTTGCGGGCTCGAAAGGCTGCTGGCGTGTCATTTACCCCAATTCCTTGCAAGTGAGAAAGCATGGGCGAAGTGGCAGAAAAATATTTTCCGAGAAAATCTCGGGATGAATGGCAAGTCTCTCTCCACCGTAGTTTACAGCGAGCATTTTTTTGTTAGTGACTGTGTTAGCAGACTCAAGATAAAAAAATCTTACTCCCGGTGCACTGCGGGCGGTATTTCACGGATACCTGCTGTATCCTTTCCTCCTGCCAAGAAAGCACGCACACAATCAATAGCTCGAAATTCATCTCCTTCAAGCAAGCCGACCAAATAAAAAGCAAACCCAGAAGATTTCGAGCATGCCGCTTAGGCGTTGTTGGAACGAGAAACTGAACAGCAATTTAGAGAAGGCACGCAAACAACGCACTGCGAGTTCTTCAACACCTTTCAGTGATCATTTATAAAGAAAAAAGTCTCCTGTCATTTCTTCTGCCGGTCGGTGACGGATAATGTGTCCGAGCGTTCTAAACGTGGCGCACGAAGGTACATGCGCGTAATATGGAATACTAATCATTTTACTAATTATGTTGAAGTTACAGACAACAACAAAAATGCTTTGTCATGATCGCATTGATGCTCTTCCGAGACCACAGTTGTGATATATGCTTGCTGTACCATGTTTATACCGCATTTGTACCATCATGAAAAGCAACAGCAGGTAGGAACCCGAGCATCCCATGCGTGCGCCAACCTCCGTAAAGGCCGGTGGTGAGCAGGGTGGAGTAAGGAGCAGGGCGATACGTGGGGAGCAATTCGGCTCTCCACGTGCCATCGTGGCTGCTTAAGTGAGACACGTGTGCGGCGTTTTCTCGGGCAAAATTTCCCGGTGTTGCGTGTAACTGTGCACAAACCACTTGTAAATGGCTATATAAATTTATCATGTTCGCTTACCTCCTTTTGCATCCAGGAATGAGTCCTTCACAAGAAAAAAATGGCAGATTCCACGTACAGTGGGAATCAATTATATGCGAAGCACGAATGAGAAAGGTTGCTATGTCAATTTAAAATCAGCACAACGTTACGAGGTTTAGGTAAACGATGCCGTACATGGCTTACGTGTCATGATCATCAAGTTTAGATGGTTCGCTTACCTTCGTCATCTATTCACGTCACGAGACACCAAATTTAGTATAGGTTTGTAGTAGCGTTTTTCAGCGCGGCCCGACGACAACCGGCACGAAATGTGACATGCTGCATTTCGCGCCGATGCGTTACCCAGACGACACTGCGTCTCCCTCTTTTCGTGACGGAGGGACACTGGACGCGCTAAAAAGCGCATGCGTCAAAGCAATGCAGTGCGGCGCGTGCCTGCGAGTATATGGCAGGACCGGCGCCTGGCGTAGCAATGCCGGCGCGACGCAACGAAATGAACGCCAAAGAACACGCGCACTGCGTCACGTCGAAATTTATTGGCGCCTTGACTGTGGCATGTAGTCATGTTGTCATCTGACACGCATCTTATATTTATCATGTTTGCACCAGTTACATACCTTCGTCATCCATTGACGTCACGTAATACTAAATGTGGTATATGTGAAGCTAGCAAAACTGCCGCGAGCGCTTCATGAGTGTGGCATGTGGTCATGTTGTCACATGACACGCATGTCGTGATTATCATGTTTGAATATCATTTACGTAAGTCATCTATTCGCATCGCGTAATACCGAGTTTGGTACATGTGAAGCTAGCGAAACGGCCGCGAGTGCATCATAAACGTAGCATGTAGTCATGTTGTTACAAGGCATGCATCTCATGTTTATCATGTTTGCAGCATCGTTATACCTTCGTTATCCATTCACGTCCCGTGATACCTAATTTGGTACAAGAAAAACTAGCGAAACGGCCACCAGCGCATCATGAGCGTGGCATGTAGTCATGTTGCTACATGGAACGCATGTCATGACTGTCATGTTTGCACCAGTCACATACCTTTGCCATAAACCCAATAAAGTGACTGGGAAAATAGCCACCGTGGTAGCGCAGTGGTAGAGCATTGACCACGTTATTCGAAGGTCGTAGGTTTGGTCCCTGCCCACGGCAAGTTATCTTTTCGCTAAATTTTCTTTCTTAAAATTTACATTACAATTTGGTCTAATAACTTCCCCTATACTTTCCTTGCAATCGTTGTCTGTTAAATCTCATTATTATTGCATCAAAACCACGGAAAAACGAGCCCTCAAGTATACACTTCTTTCCCTTATACACTAACGAGGGTCTCGTACTGGCAGACTTGATGTCTCAGGTTGTATACGAGATACAATGGGTCAGCTGCCTCCTCGTAATAAGTTTACATGCTACGTGGTGCCAAACAGGGTCATAAAGCGTGTGCCACACTCTCCTCCATGGCTGCAGGTGGCGCTGACTAACATTCCCACGTTTAAATTCACATATAAACTCAATAAAGTGGCTGGGAAGATAGCCGCCGTGATAGTTCAGTGGTAGAGCATCGACCACGTTATTCGAAGGTCGCAGGTTTGGTTCTTGCGCACGGCAAGCTATCTTTTCACGCACTTTTCTTTTTTTTCACATTTACATTACAATTCGGTTTAATAACTTCCCCTATACTTTCCTTGGCAATATTGTTTTCAGATAGATCTCATTAAGAATGTGTCAGAACGCGGAAAAACGAGCCCTTGTGTATGCACTTCTTTCTCTTATATATATATATATATATATATATATATAGCACAATGCCCCCTCCCACCTGCACCCCTCTATCTAATGTTTTTTTCTCATGCTCCTTTGTTAGGATGGAGGAGAAGGTACGAAACCAAACGTAGACGTGCTAGCGCTGAGGAAATCAGCACTTTTCTAGCCCTGAGGAGAACAAGTTTGTACTTGTAGGAACGTTGGCTCGACACAAACCTGTTTACTGATATTTATGCATGTCTTGTTGTGCAATGTTACAACAGGTAGATTGTTTAGCGTAGTATTTTTCTCAGGACAACAGCATCTGACATATGAATGTTTTTATTTCTTCCACTTTGCCTTGTGGTTGATGTAACTTTTCTCTCTGTGCTAGAAAACTTTGTGTCTGAATAGTAGCTCTTGTCAAGCACTGAAATTAACTTCCTGATATATTCGCTTACTGCAGGTGTTTTAGATTGGTCAGAAGATGCTACACGTAGCAATAACTGTTTGGCCACAGTGTCATAGTTTATTACTTCATGGATTTATTGCCTCTAAAATTTTTCAAATTTATCTATAACGAATGGAGTTAGAGGGGTTCGTTGCACGCTTCAAGTGTTTTCTCTCTTCTAACATCCAGTAATTGCGCTGGAGGCTGATCGGGAAAAAAACTTGACAAAGAAAATAATTGAGTATGCGTCGTGACATGAAACACGACCAATCTCTCTGGTAATGATTTCTGTGCGCGGGTGTGACTCACTATATAATGTTTGCCGACTATGGAGAATTGTGCCGCCAGATGGTGGCACCCCGTGTCAAGGGCAGTTCAGTTCGGACTGGCACGGTGGATGGACGTGTTTTTTGAGCGCTCCCAATGGACTGCGCAGATCAGTGATTTTGCATGTTTCGAGCTTGCTTATATAATTAGTAAGGCAGAAGTTGAAACCTTTGTAGCACTTATTACATTGTATGGCTTTTTCAGGGGTCAGTTGCCAGGCATTTACAGGTTTGTGTGTTTTTTTTTCTCTTGCCAACTTATGGGAGGGGTGCACGTACACCGAAACACACAGATTTTTGTAGTAGAGTTTAGACTTTCTCTTTTGTAGGGCAGGGTTCGTCGTACGCCGTCTTTTGTATTTATCAAGCTACACAATTCATAAGGACAATTGGTGTCAAAAACACATGGTTTTAAAGGCTGTAAAATGTTCATGATGTGGCGCGGTTTTGAAAATAAACCCAAGTGCAGATGCTAATGGAGAGGACGCTGACGCCAAGTGTAGACAATGTGGGGTTGAAAAAAAATGAAGAAAATGATGGTTGCCCAGAGTGAACAGCTGATGAGAATCACCGAGCTGGAGACTGCGTTGGCGAAAGGCAAGAGATAACGAGGCCTACTGGAGAAAGGCTCAAATCAGCTGAGGAGGCACTAGCGAAGGTGAACAAAGGAGCGGCTGACGGAGAGAATGGTAGGGCATTGGCAACCAGAAGAGCGGAGATGAAAGAGCAAGCAAGCTCTGAAAAAAAGACATGTTCAGCTAGTTCAATGGTCTCAAGACCCAGCTTCAGTGAAGTAGTGGTGGGGCTGACTGGGGACAAAGCCGCCGGCGTCCAGGTGCAAGTAACCTCCAGATGCAGGAAGCTCCAGCTGAAAAGTCACAGCACGTGATAATTGCCAGAGACTCGAATTTAAATCAATGCACAGAAGCAATCGAAGAGAGGGTAAGAGGTGACAAGAAGGTTGCAGTAGGGACGTTTCCAGGACGCAAGCTGGAAGCAGTCGTGAGGCAAACGAGCGCAAAACTCAAAACTACAGCTGATGGATTAATCCTCGTGATAATTGCAGGTGGTTTAAGCATGTCGCAAATGAAGATACGACCGGACTAGCGGCAAAACTGATGAAAGAGGTCGATGACATGCGCGCCATTTCTCCTTAGGTACAGGTAGTGATATGCACAATACAGGAGACACCGGTGCGTGACGGCAACCTGCAAAAAGTGGCTGTCAACGCAAACCAAGAGATACGGTGGATGAGTCGAGAGAATGGCTATGAGATGGTGAAAATAAGCAGATAGGTGCATAGGTGCGATGGTTTTCAACGAGACAGAATTCGTCGATGGCATGCTAGGTCTAGAGGTGGGTTGGTGACTTGCAGAATGCGCAGTAGCCTTTTTGGGGGCACGTGAGCCCTCGGGAGTGCAGGACAGCTAGTAACGAGGAAGACAACCAGGGGGACTCTTTGACAGGTGGTATGCACAGATACAATCCAAAGTGGCACCAATGTCTAAGACACGTAGAGTCCAGGGCAGCAATCGACGTAGCCACGAGGGCCGAGCCAATTCAGACGCAGGTATATTAATATGCAGGGTGGCAAGAATACGCTGAAGTGGGAAAAGATAGAAGAAAAGCTAAAGGAGGAGAGGCCAATGGTATATTGTTTTGTAAAAACACATCTTAGGGACATGGAACAACCTCCTAACAATCCGGAGTAAGCGAATATTGTATTAAAACAGAAGCTAGCAGAAAGGAAGTGGTATTGGGGCATTCATTCATAAAAGAACAGACTAGCAAAGGGTCAAGCAGGAGTGCAAGGAACATTTATGGCTAAAAGGGAAAGTTGCTGGGCAATTGATGCTCCTAGGTTTCGTATACTTGTGGACAGAAGCAAAATCCAGAGAGGAAAATCAACAAATAGGGCAGTGCATAGGAAATGACATGGACGAACTAGGAGAAGAGTGCGAGGTAATTGTATTCGGATATATGCATGCGCACATAGAAGATATGGATGGATATACTGACCGAACAAAAAAGAATGCTAATGGATATGTGTGAAAGGCATGATTTAATCATTTGCAACAGCACGGAGATGTGTGAAGGGCAGATAACATGGGGGGTGGGAATGTTGCAGTCGACGATAGGTTACGCAATAATGTCGCATAGTATGTATGATCGGCTAATGGTGATGAAAATAGATGAATATGTGTTCAGAAGCTTAGGTAGTGATCATAAACGTATCAAGCTGACTTTTGCAAGAGAAATGAAATTAGAAAGGCGGCATTACGAGCAACCACATGGTAATATTTATTCAGAAAGGCAAATATAAATAGCAACTAAAGAGATTGAGAAAACAAACACCGAGTGTACTAAAACAGAGTGGCCATACACAAATATAACTTGAATTTTTGAGTTAGAGCTTGCTAAGGTACGAGTCAAATCAACCGGGAAAAGCAGGCACACACCCAAGAGCTGGTGGAATGAGGAAGTTAAGGGAACCATACTAAGACGTGAGGAAGCCTCCAGGAAACAGAGGTATGCTAAACAGAGGGGTGAACCGGAAAATGATGTCAAATAAAATGCGACAACTTTTTGAGCTGCAGAAACAAAGCGTCCGATTTTATCAGTGAAAAGATTAGAACAAAGGGGCCCAGTGAATGGCGAAAGTAAACAAAAGGAATAGAACGGCAGCTGCAAAGTTTTGGAGCCATCTCAATTCTCTGAGTAATAAGACAAACATGAAACAGAGGTTAATAACTACAGTTCAAGGAGTCAAACTAGAAGGGGATGAGGCAGTGGAATATGTAAAAACGATGATGGCAGAAAAATTTAAACACAAAGAAAACGCTTCATGCACCATACCAGATGAGGATGAACGAATGAGCTCAGTGGCTCCACTGGAACAACGAGAGTAGGAAAGGTCAGAGAAAAGAGTTTCTAATAGCACATCAACAGGCACTGACGGCATCTCAATCATGCTCATAAAGAAACTAGAACGAAACTTTAAGCAAACATTAAGAGAGGCAGCGGGCAGAGCAACAATGGAAGGTGGAGCTCCCAATGGGTGCAAACTAAGCAGGATGAGCATGATCTATAAAGGAAAGGGGAGAAAGCCGACATGAACAACTACCGTCCTATAACAGTGACATCAGTAGTTTACAGTCTGGTGATGCAGATAGTAAAGGAAAAACTAAAGACATGGGTGGAGACTGAGGAGGTGCTGGGAGAACTACAAAATGGGTTCCGTAAAGGAAGAAGGTTGGAGGACAATCTGTTTTCATTGATGCAGTGTATTGAAATAGCGAGAAAAGAACACAGGCCCCCATGGCTGGCATTTCTAGATATCAGTGCAGCTTACGATAGTGTGATTCAAGAAGACTTGTGGGGAATACTGGACACACTAGATGTGGAAGATGAAATAACTAATCTTTTAATGGATATCTATAAAATTATTAAGGTAGTTATTAAACGGGAATAGGTATCTGAACCTATAGAGATACAGTGCGGGCTGCGACAGGGATGTCCCTTGCCACCTTTGTTATTTATGCTGTATCTCTAGGAACTAGAAGCCAAAGTAGGGGGGAGTCGACTCGGATTCAGCCTCTCTTTTGCCAAGCAAGGAAAACACATTGAACGGTCATTACCAGCATTGATGTATGTAGATAATATAGTATAGCAGCCGACAACATGGAAGATATGCAGGGATTGATAGACTTCTGTGGTAATGAGGGGGATAGATTAAACTTGAAGTTAAGCAGGAAAAAATCGGCACTGAAGATTTTTGATAACAAACGCAGTGAGCACTAGATACATGAAGTCACGCTAGAGATAGTCGATAAATACAAATACTTACGCAAATGGATAAATAACGGGGCTGAGTATTTCAGGGAGCACGAAAGATACGTAATGACTAAGGGCACCAGAAATCGCACTGACTAGAACCCTGTTCTTCAGTGTGCAGGGCATTCTTGCATTCGCCGCGGTATCAACCACTGCTCACGAACCACACGCGAACCATCGTGTTTGCGATGTGTGTATGTGTGCCATCAGTGGTGATATGGCACTTTCTACCTTATCGTTATCTCCAGACGCAATCCTGCTCCCAGCGACCCCTTTCAAACGAAGCGCAGTGACGTCGTTGGTAGACGCACATATAAAAGAGGCACCGCCGAAATTCGCCTTCTGTGGGTACGGTGGACCCGGAACTGCCATGGCACTGACTAGAGCCCTCTTCTTCATTGTGCTGGTTGGTCCGAATACGAGTTCCCTGCGAAGTCTTGTGGGCCTGGGTGCGAAGTCTTGTGGGCCTGGGTTGTAGTCTTGTGGGCCTGGGTGCCCACGGTGATGTCTAGCTATGGCTTATAAGTGTCTATTTGTGTGAAAACCGCTGCTTTGCGGTGATTTTGAAGTTAATCCTGGTCCTACTCACAACAAAATGCTTAAGCCGTTAGTTGATGGGCAGGCTGCACTTCGTAATAATATGCAGGCGCTGCAAACGCATTTTATGAAACCGGAGAAGCTGGTTGTAGAGCTTCACGATATGTTTGCAAAAATGCAGACCCAGAATTAGGTGTACAGTGTCAGTCCTTTGGTCGTATTGATAGGCTATGCAGGCAAGGTGACCAGCAACCCATAACCTTATGTCTTCAAAATTCCAAATAAAAGAAATAGATACTTCAGAATGCTAAAATATCGAAGGGAACTAACATTTTCATTCAAAACGACTGTTCGCAATCCACATTAAAGAAGCGCAAGCTTCTGTGAGAAAGTGCAAAAATTGATAAGCTTCAAGGGAAGAAGGTAGCACTTATACACGACAAGCTCAAGGTAGAAAAGCTTATCTATTTTTAGGACGAATCGCAAAATAAACGCGTACAGGCTGCGCAGGCCCCCCTCGGCAAACAGAAGCATAAATGAACGTATATCGTCGAAATAGGCATCTGGGAATAGTTAATGTTAACATTCGAAGTGTCTGAAATAAACTAAGTTCACTTGAGATACTGTTACTTCAACATGACCCCCATATTAGAGTTATTACTGAGACTTGGCTTCACGAAAAAATTGGCGACCAAGATGCGTTTCCCCCTTGCTACATTGTTTATCGAGTAGATAGGCTTCTAGAGGAGGGGGTGCGGTAGTCCTAGTTGAAGATCAGGTTGAAGCTGCTGTTCTGAAAATAATACCCTCGTTGGAATGCCTGTACATTTGTGTATGGCTTTGGGGCAATAGCTTTGTACCTTTGGCAATTTGTAGGCCCCTGACGCCACACCTGAATTTTTGCATGAATTATCCTGTATCATGAATAAATACTTGAGAAGCAAGGATATTCTTGTAGGTGACTTTAATTAGCCTGGTATAGACTGGGTGCACCTTGACTCTGGGCCTCATCACAACCGGGATGTCGACATACTTTTTGATTTCCTGTTAACCCACGATCTCGCACAAGCTGCAGTGGAACCTACTCGTGTGCAAGGTTCATAATCCGTTTTAGAGTTGGTATTCTTTGCTCGCAAATTTGTTGAATTCCCGGTGGTTGTCGAGCCCGGGCTATCAGATCGCTATCTTGTCTATATTTTCTTGCTGCTTACTTCCTGTAGAAAAACCGATAAATCATGTGACCATTCTGCTAAACATTATTCTCGCGCAACGACGCATGTGTGATTCATTACTTAGGAAACTGCTTAACCGATTTTGATGAAAGTAATGTGAACATTCTTTTGTCTAAACAAATTCATACCGAATAAAAAAACGAGTACACAAGCAAACATGATAGATCATTCGTAACATTATTTATTTGAAGCGCGAAATGAAGCGATTGAAGAAGGCACATGAGCAGCCAAACTTGATATTGAAATTACAAAACGAGCTCGCGCTTGCGGTGCGTATTTCGACGAACTATTACTTTACCACGTTCCTGCCCAATTTCATTAAAAAAGATCCAAGTAAGTTTTGGAATTACATCGCTGAGAAGAAAAAAAAACAATATTACAAACGACAATAAATGGACAGATGGTTACTGATAAGCCGCAACTTGCCAATCACTTTAATAAGTTTTTCCTGGTGTTTTTTTCTATATCTAGTGATTGTTCACAGAACTGCACAGTGCTGCAACTTTCTGATGCAAGTTTTATATCAGAACCGGGTGTACTTGCTATGTTACTAAACCTCAAACCCAAAAGCTCTAGTGGACCTGACAATATCACTAATTTATTTATTCGAATATATGCGGTACCATTATCAAAATTTTTTGTTATAATATTTCGTACGTCACTGTTGTTTTCATAATTCCCGTGTGACTGAAGGACAGCCCACATTGCACCAATTTATTAGAACAGAGATACTCTTCTCGTTGAAAACTACAGTGCTATTTGTCCAACCTCGTCATGCTGCAAAATTATTGAAAATAGAATTGCAAACAGCATAACTACATATTTAGAGATGCATTCTGCTTTAACTAAGGATCAGCATAGGTTTAGGAGGGGGCAATCGACTGTCCCACAGCTGATCACTGTTGTTCATTTTTTTTTTGCGTCAACTCTTTATAGAAACGGTCGAATTGACATAATTGTTCTAGACTTCCGAAAAGCTTTTGACACTGTCCCTCACAATAAACTAATTCTGAAGCTTGTAAACGCAGGAATCCAAGGATTGTTAATTTATTGGATTGCCGCATATTTAACATACCGACATCAATTCGTTGAAATTAATGGTGAAAAAATCAGGCTCCCTTTCAGTCGCATCAGGTGTGCCGCAGGGCAGTGTCCTCGGCCCTTTGCTTTTTATCATATACATTAACGACATTGTTATTATGGTTGAAGGTGGTGTCCAGATTCAAATATTTGCCGATGATTGCATGCTTTGTAAAGACATTAATTCTATCAATGATCAACTTAGCTTCCATATTAGTTAAAATAATATTCTTGAATGGTGAATACACTGGGGAATGACACTAAACACAGACAAAAGCGTTCTAATGAGAATGACACACAAGAAATCACCTTTGCTTCATTCGCATAAATTAGGTTCATCCCCCCTGCATGGAGTAACCCAATACAAGCGTCTAGGAGTCACCTTTAAGAAAGCGTTAATGTGAAATGATCATATCAGTTAAACTTGCTCCTCAGCCTTCAGAAAATTATGCCTCCTGAGGCACTAACTTAAAAAAAGCACTTTCCGACGTAAAACAGCTATGCTATAACATCCTAATCAGAACCAAACTAGAATGTGCATGTATTGTTTGGGATCCGTACACAATAACTAATATCATTAACCTCGAGCGAGTGCAGCGAAAGGCAGTTAGATTTACATTTAACAAATTCTCAAGGCAGGATTCATCCACAGAACCTATAAACGCTAACCGCATTGAACCACTCGAAATGAGAAGACAGAAACACAAAATAAAATTTCTTAAACTAGTTTACACGAACAATACACCCCTAGACTCATCATTATATCTGTCGCAACTAATAACCCGAACCACTCGTCACCGTAGACAAGATGCATTAACACCCTACTTCGCGAGAACGAATACAATTAAAAGTTCTTTTTTTCCCTCGTGCATTACCTGAATGGAATTGCGTAATCGAATCGACACCAAAATGCTGATTGTTATTATTTGTTTGTATAGCGTTTCGCCAAACGTATGACTTGATGTCTGTATTAGTGTTCTTGTTTCAATTATTCTTTTGTTTTCGACATGTTCACTGTTGTACCATTTTATTTGCCCTCCCTGCTTGAGCTAAGTGTCCACAGTATTAGATAAATAATTAAAACAACGTGACATAGGTAGACTTGCTTTGGGAGCACACGGCAATACCCCAAATCAGGGGGACATGGAGACATGGGATGGACATCGTTTGAGTGCAGGGAAGCTAGCAACAAAATAGAATTTGAGGAGCGATTGAGAAAAAATGGGAGAGGAGCGTTGGGTTAGGAAAGTTTTCAGTTACTTTCACATAGGAATGTCGATACTAAATGGAGAAATGAACTAAAAAATTGTCAAGCAAGTATTTAGACAACAGCAGAATACCAAGCCAAAAGGAAACATTGGTTAAGAAGAAGGTGAAGGAAACAGAGAGGGACATGGGAAAGATGGGAATGTTTACGAAATCATCACTGGAGACCTACCAAACTATTTAGAAGGAAATTTCAAGGAAAAAGATCTACGATAATTGTCGGGGTAGTTCACTGCTCTTCGAGGCTAGAACGGGAGTATTGCGGACCAAGACGTACCGAGGAAAATACGAAGGCACAGACACGATATGTAGTGCATGTGGAGAGGAGGAGAAAACGTCCGAACATTTATTATTGTTCTGTGAAGGGCTCCACCCTATTGTCGGAGATAATAGTGCCGAATATTTCAAACCATTGCGGTTTATGGACAATGGAGGTGAACTAGACCTAATAGGGGTAGAAATAATCAGGAGGTGCCTAACTGATTGGTGGCTACAATCGAGGCGCAAATGAAATTCAATTCATAAACACACAGTGATAACACTTAACTTTAAGGCTAGCTGGCGTGAGCCACCACCCGATCAAAAGGGCACAGCCGGATCCATCCATCCATCCATCCATCCATCCATCCATCCATCCATCCATCCATCCATCCATCCATCCATCCATCCATCCATCCATCCATCCATCCATCCATCCATCCATCCATCCATCCGTGTGCATATGATAAAAAACCACAGCATATCCACGGAGTGAATGATGATGAGTGGGGCGAAGCGTCCGTCAGCCCTTCCGTGCTGCCGTCCGTCTATTCTTTCTTGCTTCCGTCCGGCCGCACGACCATCGGTGCGTCAATCCATGCGTCCGTCCGTCCCTTGCGTCCATATAATGAATACTCCTAGTACCACCATCTCCCATCTCGCAAATCCTGTGGCCCATACACACTCTAGACCGGGTATGTATGTAGCCATTGGTGGCTACATACATACATACATACATACATACATACATACATACATACATACATACATACATACATACATACATACATACATACATACATACATACATACATACATACATACATACATACATACATACATACATACATACATACATACATACATACATACATACATACATACATACATACACATATATACATAAATACATAGCCTCGCCACGGTGGTCTAGTGGCTAAGGTACTCGGCTGCTGCCCCGCAGTTGCAGGTTCACATCCCGGCTGCGGCGGCTGCCTTTCCGATGGAGGCGGAAATGTTGTAGGCCCGTGTGCTCAGATTTGGGTGCACGTTAAAGAACCCCAGGTGGTCGAAATTTCCGGAGCCCTCCACTACGGCGTCTCTCATAATCATATGGTGGTTTTGGGACGTTAAGCCCCACATATCATGCTCTTTGGCAAATGACCCTGAATGTTAAAAAGTCTGCTCTCTTGAGGATAACAAGAAAAAAGCAAGTATCTGAATTTGTTTACGTTATAAATAACTCTCCACTTCCGGTAGTGACTGAACACAAATATCTAGGTTTAACTTTAACGCAAGATTTTAGACGGGATATCCACGTTAGTCATGTCACATCAGCTGCATTAAAACGGCTGTTTTTCCTTCGTAGAAGTCTCGCTTCTGCGCCACCTGAAACGAAACTTCTAGCCTACAAAGCGTTCGTCAGACCTGTCTTAGAATATGCAAACGTCGCGTGGTCTCCCTTTACAAACAATCTCATAAATGCCTTAGAACGAATACAACGAAAAGCGATAAGATTTGTCTATAACAAGTACAGAATAACTGACTCACCCACAGAACCTTTAAAAAAAGCAGGTCTCTTAACAATAAAAAACCGCGCTAAACTGGCACGTCAGAAATTCCTATATCAGTTAGTTCACCAACAGCTAAACATAGACAGTTCAAAGTACATGTCATTTAAAGAAACAAGGCCAACAGGACAAAAGCATTCTCAGACACTGAATGAATATCAGTGCTGGACGGACTGTCTGAAATATTCTTTTTTTCCACTAGCAATTCGCGAGTGGAATAACTTGCCAATCAGTATAACAAACAGGCAATCACTGGAAACTTTTTCATCCCTGCTCGAATGTTATTTATTGTCATCAGAATTGACGAACTCTGTTTTTTTCTTGTCCACTGTTTGAAGTGCTCACTATTCTTTTTTTTTCAGTACTAGTTGGAATTGATGTCCTATGCTACTGAATGTATTTTAGTGGTACTGATGTAGTCATCAAATGTATTTCTGTCGGTTTTGTCTCACTCCTTATTATAATAATTCAGTGAGTACCCTCTGTATAAATCTTGCCCTTTCACAATGTATGTGCCCTTCCTGCAATAATCCCTGTTGGGATTGGCAGTATATGTAAATAAATAAATAAATAAATAAATATCATACATACATACATACATACATACATACATACATACATACATACATACATACATACATACATACATACATACATACATACATACATACATACATACATACATACATACATACATACACACACACACATACACACACACACACACACACACACACATACATACATACATACATACATACATACATACATACATACATACATACATACATACATACATACATACATACATACATACATACATACATACATACATACATACATACATACATACAAGGGATGCACAGACCAACTCCATAAGGAGCTTCGCCACTAAAACCCTGCGATTCATTTAGTCAGGTGTTAGTTAATAGCAAACCACGGGCTATTTTAACTCAAACAGCGTGTGTCAGCAGCTCCGGAACCAGTGAAGATAAGTCTGTGATGGGTCTCTGATGAGTCTCTGTCTGGGGAAATGGCAACTTGGCGCTCCGCTTTTGATCTCTCCTTGGAGTGTCTGAAGCCAACATTGAAGACTGATAGCTGAATGGATGAGCGGGCCAAGTGGAGTAGTGAAGAGGCCAGTGAAGAGCATGACAAAAAAAAGAATAATAGCTGAGTGAATTCTGAGCGCGTTTCAGCGGAGACAGCTGAGTACATTGTTGCATCACCTTTTGAAGACGGTTGAAACTACTTTCGATAGAGAAGAGGCTTTGTCTGGAGAACGCTCGCACGCTGGTCCAGTCCTCGTGGTCTGCTGAGGAGACATAATGAGCGGGTGAGTGGTCCGCTCCGTAATATCGCTGGCTCACACAGCATGCTGTGCATGCGCAGTTGGTGTTGCACTTGTTCGCGGGGCCTCTGTCGATCTGCTTGTCTGTCTGCCCATTCGTGCGTCCGTCCGTCCCTCTATCTAGTGAACACTCCAAGTACAGCCATATCGCATCTTCTCACCGCGATCATGGTCGCGTGATCGTTTCTCTCCTTCCGCTGTGAAAAATACCCGCATATTCCCTGTGGCACACACCCGCTCTCTCGGGCATGTGCCACCGGCGGTTACGCACAACGACAACGGGGGACGCAGAAGCCATGCCATAAGGAGCTTCACCCTAATAATAAATGTCACTATCGCTGCAGGAATCAAACCGCAGCATTCTGCGTGGCAATCAAGTATTCGACCACAGAGCCAGGTGAGATCTCGCAAATGCTATAGAAATAGGCCCCTATGTTCGCGAAACGTCAGTTCTGGTTGCAGTACTGGTTATCAAATTTTATAAACATTACTTATGATCTCATATGATGCAGCCGTCGTTTCGAGTTAACGTCAGTGGTAGTTAGGCACCAACCGCTGAGGTTAATTTGTGTACCAGTGTTGAGAGATCCTTGTGAGCCCCAGCGAGACGCCAGCGCTTCAAATGAGCTTTCTGTTTGTGGTGTATCTAATATTTATGTTGATGTTGGCATGGTCACGCAACTGCAAACAACTGTTAATATGAAACGTACGCATTCAGTAATGTAGCTTTGTGGGCGAGTAGGTTCCTATTCAATCCTTATTGTGTTCAGGCGCAATTATCTGGTAAGCAAGCGTCTTATGCAATCGTTAAAAATTTATACTCAGGAGGCTATTTGCAAAGCATCATGAAAACTAGGCACTTCAATATTCTATTTCAGAAGTGGTACCAAATCAGCTGCTATTAGTGGATTGTGAAAGCAGTGGCGAGAAATAAGGCTGATCAGCCAAGACGCACCCGAGCAAGCATTTCTTGCATGCGACATTTTAGTTCACAACACGTTTAGTCCCACTAATAAGGTAAAACGTGGGTTATATTAGGATACGAGTATATAATTCACATGAATAATACCACACACGCACCTATACAGTGACACACGGTGTTTTATAAAATTTTCAATACAAAAAGCAAAACATGGATCTGCTAGCATCTATATTTGTTTCTTCAAAAAACGTCAACAGAAATGGCTTCAATCGTGTAGTAGTGGGAGGCCCTGTTCCCGGATAACTAGGGCGAGGCCTATCTGCAAGAAATGCAAGAAAGAGAGAAGGTGCATGTTCTTAAAGAATTAAGGTATCTAGAAGAGCACGGCTCAATAATGTAAACCCGAATTAATTAAGCAGTGGAATGCTCCCAGACCATTCTACGTACAATACTTTTTCGGTTTTCATAACTTTCAAATAGTATGTAGGAAGACAACCAAAAATCATAAACACGCTTTCAAAAATAAGCAACTAAGGCACGTGGTTATGAGATGCAGCAAATAGAGTGAATGTTGTTCAAAAATTAAGGTGATGGCGTTTATTTTTACAGTTTTCTGAAAGGAAGCTGCGCTGGAGTCATGCAAGTAAGCTGAAATGTTCATTTTCCCGCAGGAAATTTCTGATGTTGTGTTCAATGAACATTCGTGAGGCCAACTCAGACTTTAGTGAACCCTAAAGAATGCAGCACATGAAGCGGAATAGCTTCTTGACTTCGGGGCAAATAATCTGCGTGAAACATAGCACTTATTTTCTTCGAAGTCAAATAAAAAGAATCGCAAGTCACGAACACGAGCCGTACGTGCGACTCTGGTGAGCGATTATGAAGAAAGCATTCCGGTGTCGAGGGATACACAACAAACGAACGCAAAGCCACTATCTCAAATTTACACTGCACACTGCTGTAACTGGCCGCTAAATTGTGGAGCTTACTTGTAAACTAAGTTTGAAGTTTTCATAACGCAGTGTTAGCGCTGTAAATATCTATTGTTTCTCGTGCTGTTTTCTAGACCACCACAGTGAAAGGGCCCAGGCGCTTTCTTTTCACCCGTTCAGTGGTCGTCAACACATCATGGTTCCTCCACACGCAACCACCAACAATCTTGGCTTGTTAAAAAAAAATAAAAAATTGGCACACTGTCGGGGTTTCGAATACACCCCGCCTTCCGCTCACCCATCTCACCCACACTGATGGACAGCCTGAGGGGAATAAGGCAAGGGCACGACCTTTGAAAGAAGCGATGAGTGTGTAATCTCTTCGCGTAGGGCTGTGGCCACGAGGCGTCGAATCCGCAATATTGCCGTACTTTAAATGAGAGATAATAGAGTTATTATTATTATTACTATTATTATTATTATTATTATTATTATTATTATTATTATTATTATTATTATTATTATTATTATTATTATTATTATTATTATTATTATTATTATTATTATTATTATTATTATTATTTATTATTATTATTATTATTATTATTATTATTATTATTATTATTATTATTATTAATACAGCCTGTCAATGCACAGAATATGCATTGCGATCAACAATGAATAAGCAACATTTCTGCTAACCTCAGAACGCAATTTTTTTTTTTGCATCAGTGAAGCAAACGCATGTGCCACACTTCACTGCTATACGCTAGTGGGTATAAGATATGCGTCGTGTACGCAGTTCAGAAACACGCGCGCCACACATTTATTACTTGAAGCATTTCCTTGCATATAGTTTATGTGGTTCCCTTATACATTTCTTAAAGCATATCAATTATAAATGTAGTGACCATGGTTTAGTTGGACATTTCTTATGCAGGTCAATTAAAAATGCAAAACGTGAGAGTGAAACGACTTTCTTTGAATTTCATATGAATTAAATTTTCAATGAGAGTACTCATCAGAAGATGCCGTTTATTTGACCATTGGTTGAGTCAAAAAGCCCTCGGTACGTTGTCAATTAAAACTAAAAGTGCATTTTTGTAAGGGTATGACTGGTCGTATGAATAATGTGTAAGCTTCGTGCAAACTTGGACAACTCAGGCACGAAAGACCACTTCACTCTAGATAACTCCAGGTGCGTGTAACCCGCACGACAGCGACGATGCCACTCAAGCTGTTTCTACTGTTCTTTCAGGTTAGTGAACCCAAAGCATCATACTTAAGAGTTCTCTGTGTTTTGCCGATTTCCCCCCAAACGCTTTCTAACGAATAACGATGCTGCTGACTTAGGTGACAGTCCAAATATCAGTCCCGTCTTTTGCAATGCTACGCTTTGTACTTTCTTTTGCTTTTATTGTGCGTGGACGAAGAAATAATCCTGGCTCTTTTAGTCAGGAAATGTAACTACTCCTTGACGGACAAAAAGATATTAAGTTAAAGCTTATGGCCAGTGAGGTAACACAGACAGAAAACAAAAAAAAAATGCCATTGATGACCTCGAAAGACGCATCATATCAATGAAATCGAAGTTATCGAACTTTGATAGACTTTGTGCAACTTTCAGAGAGTTTACAAATGCATGTGACGACCAGCGCTGTCTTAACTCGTCACTGACGTAGAAACTAGACAATCTTCAAAATGCAGTTTCGTGTTCTATGGCATAAGAGAAACTCATAACGCCGAAAAAAGGGCAGATCATGTTGTGATCCTTTAGTACTTCAACTGTGTGATCCTCCGTATGGTTTACGCAGCTTGTCAGTCGAGTGGGCACATCTTCTTGGCAGGTTCCTCCGTATGGTTTACGCAGCTTGTCAGTCGAGTGGGCACATCTTCTTGGCAGGTTTCAAACGGGAAGCAAATTGTCCTCCCAATCTCACGGTTTTCTTCCTACAAAAAAAAAATTGGTATTAAGAAATGCACAAAAGAATAAGAACAGCCAGGTTTCAATAAATGTAGACTTTCTTGGCGTAGTACGTTCTAAATGAAAGCAGCTGTAAAATATTTGTGAAACCTCGTGAGAAGGAAGGCAACAAAGTCAGTCTACGATACGACACTTTGTTGTTGAATGGCACAAAGTATGCTTATAATGAATATTGAAAGCAGATTGTTTCCTTAAATTGACGTAATAACGGTGACAATAATACAGTTACATTTCTAGTGATAAATTCTCAAAGCATGAAAAAAATGTGGATGAATTTGGCAGCGTTATTGATTTGAATAAATCAACAATGGTCATAAAAACCGAGTCAGTTAGATGATAATATGGCAGACGATGAAATTTTTGCAGACAATTGCACATGCTACAGCAAAGACCTAAATTCCAGAGTTGGCAGAGTTTTCATACAAGTAGAAAATAGCCTTTCGCCGGTCCAGCTTCCTGTTCAGGTCGGAAAATGTAAAGCTATTATTTGTCAAATAACGCTTTTCTAACTAACGTACTTTGACTATTTTTAGTTTTTATAGGCCACCTGGTTCTTTGGCTGATACAATACGTCAGTTCAGATCTTCACCTAAAACGATACAGGCATCACCTTAAAATGATGCAGGCATCACCAAAGTCATCACCTTTTTATAGGTGGTGACTTTGATTGATATGTGAGGTTCAGCGTTCCAGAACCACCATATGATTATGAGAGACCACGTAGTAGAGAGCTCCGGGAATTTCGACCACCTGGGGTTCTTTAACGTGCACCCAAATCTCAGCACGCGGGCCTACAACATTTCCGCCTCCATCGGATATGCAGCCGCCGCCGCCGGGATTCGATCCTTCGACCTACGAGTAAGCAGCCGAGTACCTTAGCCACTAGACTACCGCGGTGGGGCATAGGTGGTAAATTTAATCTTCCAAATGCCGTACGCGATGCTCAGGGTTCGCTAATTTCATATGATGTTCGCTTGTGCCAGGTAGTTATGGTTATAGGGAATTTATTTACGCTGCCTCAAATGTAGTCTCAAGTGAAAAGACGAGATCACGTACTAGATCTGCTGGTAATAAACCAACCTCATTTAGTGACTACTGCTGTAGTAGCTACTGGCATTTCTGACCACAGTGTTATAATATCTGAAATGGAACTTAAGCATGTCAAATGTGCTAGCAGTGTGCCGAGACGTGTATACGACTATTCGAAGGCTCAGTTAGGAGGACTACACGAGGAACTGAACACGTCTTATGATGTTTTCGCAATGGAAGCTGAGTACGAAACCACATATAAGCTATGGGATATCCTAAAACACCAAGCTGCTAGACCTGGGCCAATGTTTTATACCATCAAGATCAACGTTTATACCATCGCTTTATACCATCAACACATATCAGAAGTAAACCTTGGTTTTCCAAAGCATTACGCAGCCTTATGTGGAAAAGGCAAAACCTTTACCAGAATTTTTTTACGAGTACCATCAAGTGATAACTCCAAAAAACTAAAAGAGGTCATCATTGAGAGGAAGAGAGAAATTTGCGTAGCCAAGAATGCTTTCAGTCAAACTATTCAATTGAGAAATAAGTATGACCCCAAGCAATTTCGGAAACACACGAAGAGGAATGGTAAAGAGACAATATTCCGTCCATTATATCGAAAGACGCTGTTGTGTTCGAAGACAAATATATGGTAGAATGTTTCCATCAGTAATTTGCTTCTGTCTTCTTTACTTTGACGACAAAAACCAAAAAAGAACATAGTTCGCAAGATCAGATAGCCCGAATAGGTAACATGGATGACGTTGTTATCAGTATACGTGGCATAGAGCTGTAGCTCCTAAAACTACACGTTGGTAAGAGTAAAGGCCCTGATGGTCTGACAACAAAATTGTTGAAAATTTGTGCTCAACATCTCGCTTGCTGTTTATTAAAATGCTTTTAAAAATCATTGGTGGAAGCTTCCCTGCTCACTAATTAAATGGTTGGCCATAAAGCTGGTGTGCGAAATTACTCACGTAATTACTGTCCCACTTGTTTAACGCGTGTGGCATTCAAACTGCTAGAGCACATATTATACTCAAGCATTGTAGCCCATATGAATGCGTACTCTATATTTATTCGTAATCAGCATGTTTATAGGAAAAAAAATCTTGTACAACACAGTTACTCGAATTCATTCATGACGACCGCAGTGCTCTCGACAAGCGACTCTCGGTAGACTGAATCTTCATTTCAGGAAGGCATTTGACACTGTGTCGCAATCATTTCTAGTTGAAAAATTTTATTCCTAAAACATTATTACGAGAGGTATTGCCTGGATTGTATAATACCTAAGGATTCGCAAACAATATGTAGCTATTAGTGGTCTTGAGTCATCGAGAAGGGACGTCAGTTTTGGCGCACCTCAAGGCTCTGTTTGAGGTCCCCTTTTGTTTTTTTTATTCATAAATGGCGTAGTTGAAGAAGTTGTATCGCGTTTGAGACTGTACGCTGATGACTGTGTTTTATGTAGGCCTAATAATAAAGTAGACGAATGTCGTGTTTTGCGAAATGATTTGTCAATGATCAGTCAATAGTGTAGCAAATGGAAAAAACTTTAAGTCTAGCTAAGACCGTTTTTGTGTGATTTACAAAAGAGAAGAATGTACATTCATTACAGTATACTTTAGAAAACGTTCCATTGTCTAAAGTGAATATATAAATATCTTTGTGTATATCTAACAAATGACTTCAAATGGCATCGTCATGTTGATCACATAATCGCAAGTGCAGCCGAGCAATTAGGGTTTTCAAGGCGCAATACGTAAGGTTTCATTATGGCCAATGAAAAACTGTTCTACAAAAACTTTGTTAAGTCGATTTTAGAATATGCATGCAAAATGCGGGACCCTACAATGGTAGGTGACAAAGAATGCACAGAAAAAGTAGAGAATTTCGCTTCAAGGTTTGTCACTCCAAATTACACACTGATTTTTGTTTAGTGCTTGTCAAGCCAAAGAAAATTTGAAATGGAATACGCTAAAAAATCGCAGGAAAAACTTCGTATAAAACTCCTTCATAACATTTTTCGCTGTAACGTTGGTATTGATCGGCAACAGTATCTACTTGAACCTCCTTATGTGCCCACACGGGCCGATCAATAACATAAAGTGCGTGAAATGTTCTCCGGTACAGAATCCTTTAGAATGTCATTTATTTTTCGAGAACAACACAAGAGTGGAACAGGTTACCTGCTGCCGTAGTTGATAAAATATTTATTGATACGTTTTGTGCCTTCCTGACATAGCTTTTTTATATCTTTTTGGCATACTTGTATGTAATTTTATTTATTATTGTACCAACTTCTTCATGTTCTTACTTGTTATATTTGATCGTAAACCCGCAATATTCTGTTTACGACCTCAATGTAATGTATTTGATGGCGCTGTGCGTATTGCGTAAACAAATAAATAAAACAAGGGCGCTTTCGCAATTACCTACTACCATTTATAAACTGTCTTACAGCCAGAAGGAACTTAGACTGCGTTAAATTTGAGAGTTATATTTTAAGGAGATGACAAGGTAGATAGCCTGTTTGATAACAGACTTGTATTCAATGGAGCAACCGCGGCCCATGTTAAGCGAGAAGACGAGGTTTTAGAATGACAACCATCGTCGTCGGTAGCATTAAGTGGTCTTCTGAGAGATATTCGGTATTTATTTTATTATTAAATTATTATTTAAATTTTATTTTATTTACGGAGACCCCACAGGCTCCTGAATAAGAGTAGTGCGTGAGGGAAGGCCAAATATTCATCAACAGAGGTAGTGATTTCGCGAAAAAGGTACATCCTTAAACAGTAGTTAATGGCATGAACACTTGAGGCCGGAGATATTGCAGGTAAGGCAGTCTATATTTACAGTAATATAGAACAACATTATAACAAATTCACTTAGGTATCAAATAAAAGGACAAAACAACTCGGCAATAAAATCTATCTAGAACACAAAGTTGCTCAGTTCGCTTCTGAACACGACTGGATTACGGATGTTAACAATGGAATCTGGAGTATTATCCAGAGTATTATCGCGCTAGGCAAAGCTGATGAATTGAAGGCGTTAGTGCAGCTCGGAAGGCGTTGGTAGCTGAGGTTATTATGAAGACGACGTGATGTACGGGATGGCTTTGTTAAGAGTAGGTCGAAAGGGCACTGACTGTAGTGTATTTTATGTAGAAGGGCGACAAGGGCTATCTTCCTACGTGTGTGCAGTGTAGGTAGAGAGCGGGAGAGCTTAATGTTTGTGACGCTAGAGTTTCGCTTATAGTCACCAGTGATGAAACGCGCTACACGGTTCTGTACGCACTCGGGGGCACGGATAAGATATGCCTGGTGAGAGGACCACATGAGGCACGCTTTTAGCGTTATCGAGGTGCCAGTGTCATTGCGAAGGCGAATGTGATCAGATGCGCTAGCAGGTGATATTGTTCGCCAGAATTTCTAGGGTTGTGCTTTAATAAAGATAGTAGGTCATGTAGCAAATACTTTTGCTTTGCATTGTGAACAGCACTGCGGTATGCTTTTTCTGAAGCTCTATGATTATTGGCTGCAGTGACTGTTTTATTTTTATTTATTTACAATATTGCTAGCCCTTGCGGGCTGTAGCAGGGGAGGGAGGTGAACAGGTGAACAATACACAAACAATGTTAGGCAAAAAACAAGTCCAGCTGTCGTTGAAAATCCTGTGAGGATCTACATCCTGTAAGTACCTCGGGAGGAAGCGCATTCCAGTCAACAATAGATCGCACCAGAAACGAAAACTTAAATACATCCACCCGCGGTACATAAGCTTGGACAGAAAATGAGTGATTGGTACGAGCCGACACTCGTTCTTGGGGGCGCAGGTATACACTGGGATCCAGCTTGTAGTTCTTATGATCCAGGTCATAAATAAATTTTAAGCGAGCTATTTTTCTACGTGTAGCTAACGATTGAAGCTCAGCCCTAGCAAGCAAAAGTGATACAGACTGTGTTTTCATGTAATTTCAATAAATAAACCTCGCGGCCAATTTTTGTACTCGTTCAAGTTTGTTAATTTCAGTTTTAGTATGCGGATCTCAGATGATAGCTGCGTACTCCAGCGTTGGTCTAACAATAGTCTTAAACGACAACAATTTAACAGGGGGCGTTGCATTACGGAGTTTCCTTCTCAGAAAACCCAGCTTTCGCTTCGCCAGTCCTGTAATGTTGTCAATATGCTTGTCCCACTTTAAACTGCTGGATATAGTAACACCTAAGTATTTAAACTCACTATAACTCTTAATTTCTCTATTGTTTATTGTGTATTTATAGTTAAGGGGGGATTTTTTATTTGAAATCGTCATGCAAACAGTTTTATCAAAATTAATTTTCATGTCCCATTTTTCACACCAGTTGTCAATACATCGAAGAGCATCATTGAGGAGCATTTGATCAGAAACACTTTTCACATGAAAAAACAAGAGACAATCATCTGCATATAGTCTTACATCAACAAAAGGAGGCACAACCGTTGCAATATCATTCACATAAATTAAAAAGAGTAGAGGTCCCAACACGGAGCCTTGTGGCAAACCTGAGGATACGCGTAAAAGAGAAGAACGTGCGCCACTTATTTCAACAAACTGCAACCTATTGCGCAAGTACGCTCCAACCCATCTTACAATTGCGGGATCAATACCAAGTATTAACATTTTTGAATAAGTTTCTGGTGACATACTCTATCAAAGGCCTTAGAGAAATCAATTGCTATGACATCGACTTGTTCTTTTGAGTTTATCGCTGTAGCGAAAGAATGAACAGATTCAAAAAGCTGAGTGACGGTTGAAAGGCCTTTTCTAAAACCGTGTTGCTTATTATAAAACAGATTATTGTTTTCTATATATTGAAATATATATTTTGAAATTATATGTTCTATTACTTTGCACGCCGTGCATGTGATAGAAATTGGACGGTAATTACAAACATTAAGGCGGTCACCAGCTTTGAAAAAGGGCGCAACTCTTACTAATAACCAATCAATTGGAACAGTGGCAGTACACAAAGATAAATTAAAAATTTTAACTAAGAAACTAGAAACCCAATTGGAGTAGCGCCTCAAAAATTCATTGGGAATCATATCCGGACCAGGTGATTTTTTATGATCCAATTCAAGCAGTAATGCCATTACGCCCTCTTTAGATACGGAAAGAAGATTGGAACTAGTATCATCGAACGTACAGCCTTTTTTTTTTGAATGATCAATACTTGGAGAAAAAACAGTACTGAAGTAATGATTGAGTGCTTCGGTAATCTGAATCGGTTCGCTATAGGAGGTCCCGTCTATAGAAAGCCCAGTTATTTCAGACTGAGAACTAGACAGGTACCGCCAAAATTTCTGGGAGAGTTGGATATGTATTCAGACAATATATTAGTTAGAAAATTACTTTTAGATTGCTTGACTTCTCTTCGTACCTGAGCACTAATGTGAGCAATAACAGACGAGTTTCTTGGTATTTTCTGACGGGCGCGACATAGTCGTCGTTTTAGGTGAATGATACTTCTGGTAATCCATGGGTTAGCTTTTGCAGTTCTCTTTTCTCTTTGGGGAACAAAACGTGACAAACAGTCGTTTACCACCTTCTTAAAGTATTCCCAGAGGTCATTTACATCATCTGTAGGCGGGATAGCGTCAAAAGCCATTTCTAAGTAATCAAGAATTGAGGTATCATGTGCGGCCTGAAAATTGTACACCTTTACTCTGGTTATTTTTTCTAATTTTTTATTTGGTTTAAAAGTTGCTGCAACCACCTTATGATCCGAATTTGATGCTGCAACCACCTTATGATCCGGAAGGTTTTTGAACCTTTGGCGATTTTAAACAAACGCTTTTTCCTATTTCGAAGAGTGCGAAGTTTTTTGTTAAACCATGGCTTTGAAGAACTAACGCGGGAAGATATACGTGGGATATGATTGTCAATTAGTTCCAATAACATTGTCTTATACAAAGACCAGTTATCAATTACTGAGCGATTGATAAAACAATCAAAAAAAGAAGTGAAAAATTCTTCCAAGCCACGGCTTATGAAATCGTAGTCAGCTCTTTTGTAATAAAAAATTTGTTTGTGGGTGGTGACACGTGCGTTAAAAGACGTAGTAATCGCGAACTCCAGGAGTTTGTGGTCGCTAAATCTGTCAGAGCAATAAATCTGATTCACCGCATCGGTCGCTGAAGCAATTACCAGGTCTAATGTATTTGGGCCCCTTGTTGGTTTGTTCACTAATTGCTCTAGGGAGAAATCTGGTATAAGTTCTATGAATTTACTTGTTAAGCTAGATCTGGAAATTAGGTTAGGCCAGTCAATATGCGAAAAATTAAAGTCACCGACCACGAGATTATCGTACGTGTAGGCGAGTACCACAACAGGCTAAGACGGGTAGAAGCTGGCGCATGACAAATTTCTTGCATTGTCACTCCAACATGCATTTTTGTAGAGAACTTTAACCTAAGGATCCCGCTACGGAAGCACAAAGCTTTCCATTCAGCGGTTTCGTTTCACAAGCTGGTACTCTCTAGAACAACACGTATCCAAGTTCCGAAATTGGGCGCATGTACATTTTGTACATGTGCCCAAATCAATTTACATGAACTGATTCAGGCCACCTGCACGCACGAAAATTTCTCTGTGGTACAGCAGCTGAGGACTGCCGCGAGTAGTGCAGAAGCTAAGGGGTTTACCACCACCTTGAAGAGCTCTGCTTTTAGATAACAGCGTTTTTGATTTGCAGTTTTTGTGCTTTCTTCGTGCGCTCTCTCATGTCACAGTAGCACAGACAGCTTGCCGAAGTGGGATGTTTGACGAGTTGAATTGAAGTGAATATTTATTTTCATGTTTGGTACTTGAATGGTGACTGGAGTAAAAGCTGCACTAAAGCAGCTTGACTATTTTCCGCTAGAAAAAAAGGCAATTCTTTAGAAAAAGACGTCACTGGAGAACAATGACAGAAGAAACATCAAAATGAACACCTGAGCAACGTAGAGTGCTTATGTCGCGTGGTCCAATTGTCCTTTTGTTGTGCTTTCATATGCAACGCCAACTGTTGTGAAATGTTACCCCCTCAGTTTGTGAATGCATTGTATACTGCTTGATCGATTGTGGCAAAACGTAATGATTGCCTTATTATGAACAATTCCTACAAGAATTCAGAGATCGTCTGAAAAGGATAACCTTTAGGACTGCTGGTTTGTTTCCAGCTATTCATCTATTATACCGTATAAAAACAACGGTGATCACATTGGCTTTACGATTTGCTGAGCATCGGGTCAACATGTGGTTTCTCGCTTTATTCGTCACTATTCTCCCCTTTGCATCACCAGCGTACTTTGGTAAGCTGTCTTGCAACTCAGGCTGCCAAGTATTCCGCATGGTAACGGGACACAAGCCTCCATAGACATCAAATAGAGCTAACAGCACAGCACAAAGCATAACAACCTCACTAAATTGTTGCAATGTTATACAAAATGAATCATCAGTCTCAAAGTAATGTGGTTTAGTAGTTGATGGCCAATGCAATTTTTTTCAACTGATAGAAAATTCGTGAACAGCTATTTAATTAGCAATGAACCTTCGTAAAGCCCATTTTCTGCTTGTCCTTGGGTGTTTTGCTGGCAAAAGGGCATTTACGTAGGTACTCAGTAAAAGTTTTCGTACGGTCTTTATTCGAGGTTATGAATGTTTCCTCAGTTATAGTGCCAAGATATCATATCGTTAGCAAATTTCTCCTTCATCAAGTGTTTTCATTTGCGCTTATAGCCCAGACTTTGTGTGGAGAGGATGTCCTAGATATATCTGTGGTTGATTGTTCGGCTGCGCCCTTGCAGGTGCTTATAAATTCGATTGCAGTCTATTTATATATCCGCACCCGTAAGCTTAGGCTCATAAGCAAACTTGCCTTTCCTGAGGACTTTTCAAGTAGCGTCCGGAACAACATCCTCACCAAGCACCAGGAGTTCTTTGTCTCGACAGCGCTGCTTCTTCCTGGACAGTAGTCTTGGCGAACAGCATTCGAGAACTGGTCGGCTGTCTTCCCAGCAATAAAGCCCCAATCTTGATACCGTTACGATTCACCACAAATACCCGTTTCACCGCATGCCACACGCATAGATAATCTTTGAACATGCGGCTTTGTCACAACCACTATGAAAGGGCGATATTTGTGAGCCTCTTGACATGACGCCTTGACGGCACGAAGACATGGCAGAGCGACTGAACATCGAAAGGACAAATGTATATGTGGTTTCTTCTGTGTTCAACAAATTAGAAAAAAATTGTCGTCGTGTAAACAAAAGGAGCAGAAATGTAAAAAGCGACAAATACTGTAGGATGTGGTGTTGAGCACCAATCGCAAGCAATTAGTGTGACTCGCATGTGTGTACCCGAACCCCCTGGCATTCGACGCCGTGTACACAGGGCATACAGAAAATTGTGTTAACGTTAGGATAAGAAAACATGATTCAGATGAACGAAGCGATGGCGTATTGCATATGGTTGTGCATTGTCGGCTGTGTAGATGTGAACCTCCATTCAGTGAAACGAGCATAGTGTCACGGCATCATTACCAGACAACTCGAGAGATTATCGAGGCTATACATATACAAAAAAAGAATGATGCAACGGCTTCTCTCACACCGGTTGTCATTCATTTATGTATGGCTTTGTTAGCTGTGTGAAGCCGTGTGTGGGTATGTATTTATGTTCCGCGAATGTGAATAAAAGTGCCGTGTAGAGCCGGCGGTGTATCGTGTTCCCCTTTCCGTGTGCATTCGTCTTACCTTGTGGCACCATTTCAGTAGAACAAACTCCCGAGGTATTGGTTGATGTCTTGAGGGATAAGATTCTGAGTGGGTCACTATAATGAATGTTATTCTTTATACGACTCTACTAAGCGCTCCTGACAATATTGGTTGTGTTGACTTTGTTTTGAATTGTTTTTGACTTTGGCTAACACTAGTGGTCACGCTTAGATGGCGGCAGCGCTGTATCCGGTGCAACGCTTGTCCCGGAAATTTTTCGCACATTCCCTTTCGGTCCAAGTCGGTGGCACGGCTAATAAAGCTTTGTTTTCTGTTTAAGAAAAATCTTGTCAAAGCTTCATTGTGCTTCGCGCATCTGGGAACTTTCTTTCTGTTGATAGTCGTGGTGGTACCGGTTCGCTATTTCGCTATGGCGGGCGTTAAATTTTGGGATGTTATCACACCTGCAGTCATATCTTGCAAGCTTTCTTGCAAAGAGACCCTCTAGTTGTATCTCCCAATGTTTCGCCCTCTGCACGCCGGTTTGTACGCACTGACATTGTAGCTTTTTTATTTATATTTCACAAAACATGCGATGGTAGGCTACGTTAGAGCCGACTATCCCAACATCATTACAGTAATGTACAAGGTAAACACGAAGATACGAAAAGTAGGATTGTCAGAGAAAAAAAAATTATTCAGAGGCACTATTTAAATACATACACTATAGGGATTTCTTAGATCTTTCCTCAGTTTGTCTCACCAGTCTTCCGCCTTTTACCTCGTAGTTATGCTTGATACTAAATTCGTTCTTCAGTTCTATATTTAATGGCCCTGATACAGTGCACTTATCATTCCAACGTTGCTGTAGTTATTGGGGCATATAATCAATTGTTTCGCCTTTTCGTCATTTGATTTGTTGACCTCTTAGGCGGCTACCGCAATAGTTACGATACCCTGCGCACATTCATAGCCCTCGAGCAAACGCGATATTGTAGTCATTCCTTTGTACGTGTGACATATTACTTTTTTCTTATCACATCGCGATAGTTGGAGTTCCTTCAATGAGGAAGGGTGGCCTTGCCCACTGCTCTCTGCTCCTCTGTTTCTAGCTTACTTCGAACCCCTCCTTACGTTAATGTCTTCTTGCACAATCGCGTGTCCTCCCACCGTCACCCCGACCTTAAGGACCGAGGAAACGGGCGTCACAGCATGTCATCTACAGGACTGGCCTTTCTGAGCAGCCACTGCGGGAAGGCTGGTGACACGTAGAATAGGGTCAGACCGAGTTTCGCGCAACACGTTTTGGGAAGAATGGCCGCATAATTTGTACAATCAAAATGATCACCTTAAACTTGCCGTTCACTGATTTCTGATGGTGTATGGTTTTGCCGATGCGAAGTTTCTTCCGTAGAATATACCTGCTTACATTGGCTGCAAGAACGTGGGTGAAGGTTGAAAGTGGTGTGGTATGCATCCGCCCGCTCATGCGATCATAGCGCTTCGTCAAAAAAAAAAAGAGGAAGTAAAACTACTTACACATAGGGGCACCATGTTCAGGTCATGGGATCCACCGCGAGTGAATGAAAATGGATAAAAAGTATTATCTGAAAAAAAAAAAAACTTACTTATAGATAAGGGCTCACCATTTCATATATTTCCGCACTGTTGAAGCATTATTGTTAAATGGGTCCTAAAACATTGCTCCGAAAAGTAACAAAATAACCTCAAGGTCTATACTTGCTACCTCACGAATAGCATTCCCAAAAAGGTTTTTCAAGTACGTATTGCACGAGTGGAGCTAAAGCCAATTGTCTCGTGCCATTTTTGTTAGTCCAGCCTAACGCGGTGGAAGCTACGAGGTAAGGGATGATACGGGGATAAGAAGGTACAATGGCACGCGTCATGAATTTGACAGGTCATTATGAAACGCGTTCACTCACTATTGATGGGAGTGTGGTGCGCAGTAGGGCTGTTTCAATGTATTTATAACGCACTCTAGAGCGCAGCGCACCGTGCAACAGACACACCACATCAAAACGCCACTTTTTTATTTACGTCATGGAACAACCAACAGCCGCGGTCTTTTAGACGATGAAACAGTGCTCACGCCGCAAGACTCCCCAAAGACAGAGAAGAGGAAATGGCACTTGAGAAAGCGGAAACATTGCGCATCACTTCAAGCGTTACTTGTCGCGAATGACGAATAATACGTTGAGATGATCACAAAAACGTCTGCTTTTCCAGAAAGCACGAGACGTGATTCAAGAACCACTTAAATTGCAGGGGCACACTACGATACCTTAAGCTTTCATGATACCTAATTATTTTGCTGCAGCGACCTTGCTACACTTGTGAGCGCTCTGTAAAGTCTCGCACATTGAGGCACGATACAAGAGTTTTCACTCAAAAATCATGTAAGCTTCATGAATAAATAGGCTTGAACGCAAATTTATAAGTATAGCGTTGTCTTCAGCTCAGCATTTTTTTTCGCCCATTATTAAATTCAGTTACATAGAACCTCTACGGCTCTTTTAAGCGGTACGCAATGAACATATGCAGAAAATTGTTATAATTGCTCTCCTCCGTGATTTTGGTGTTGCTCCCTGAAGCCTGTTGCATTGGTTTCATAGGGCACAAGATGGCAAAGAGGGTTTGTGAAGCGATGGGTAACATCGAGCCTCACTCACACAATTAAAGTAATCTAATTTATTTGGCCATCAGTACATTCACAAATGGGGAGCGCACAATCAAAGCTTTCCTTGAGTAGCATTAAGTGTACACGGGTCTTTTTTTCGACGACAAAGCAGCATCGCATAACAATGCGCTTTCTTTTTTTTCCCCAGTTAGCCTAACTTTCAAAAACACATATATCATCGCACTTGGCATATAAGCTCCTCGTTTGCATAAACAGCTGGCACAAGCGTGGGCGTTGTGCTGTTTTGTGACTCATCGCCATGTTTGCTTGCACGCAATTGATTTACCTCCATCTGCCTTTGCTACAGCAGATCATGATAATAGGCGGTGAAGAGTAATCCCTCCAGGCTCCCACTTGAAAGTTCTTTTTAGCAGGTTCGTCTGATAACGGTCCAAAATGTTGAGCGTAAGAAATGTGCTGATAATTATTGGCAATTAAGTGTGCCTTAAAGACGTGTTCCAGATGGAGGTGGAAATTCTTGAGTCCCATGAACTTGTATTTGGGTGTACATTAATCAACCAAGGTGGCCTGAATTCCGGAGCTCCACGCTATGACGCCTCTGATAATAATATTGTGGTTTTACGAGGTATATAGAACCCCGTAAATGTGATTATTACGAACATAATACAGCAGTTTTCACTTTTCATGGGTTTTAGGGGCGAAGCTTTTTCGGCTGTGCGTCGGGCGTCCGCGATGAACGTAATAGCAGTAATAGTAGTAGTAGTAGTAGCACTAGTAGTAGTAGTAGTAGAAGTAGTTGGTAGCCACCTCACGTTTAGTTCTTGGAATGTTCGATAGACGGTGCTCCGTCTATATGATGAACATATGATGGAAATAGTTATTCGATCATAAGGTGCTACAACTAACGTTTCGTCTTATATATACCGACCTCAATATATCTTAGGTTTTACTCGATCGAACTTCACTAACAGCAATACTACAATACTTTCAAAACAACCTATTCCATTTCAATCTAAAGTCACAAATAATTATGAAATATTTACCATTGCATCTTGAGGCATTTCACTTTGGAACTCTTTACTATTGTATATCAAGTAATCTTCATTCTTAATATTCAAACAAAAAACTATGAATCATTTCTTAACATTTCGTCGCACGCGATGAATTTATCACGTTCTTTTTCCTTCAAAGCATTTCCTAATTTACCTTTGCCAATTTTTATTTGTTTATCTTCGCCTATGTATGAATTTTGCCTCTTTGCCGCGTTTTCGCATTGCTATTTGCACGTGACAATATTTAATGTCTGAATATTTGTGTAATTTATTATATATTACTTCTTCAATCTGTATATCATTGTGATTATTATATAGACATTTTTATGATTGCTTTTCTTCATTGCTATTAACGCACTTCGCGTTGTATAAAGTATATAACTCACTGTTTGCCGAGATTATTGTAGCCCACATTAATTTCTGTTAAGAAGCCCCGCCTCTGGTCGACAATTTTTAATTTGGGACCTTTGAATGTATGTATCTCTATCTTGTATTTTTATTGAATAAAAGAAATAAATAAACAATAAA
Organism: Rhipicephalus microplus; assembly: GCF_013339725.1. Taxonomy (NCBI): domain Eukaryota; kingdom Metazoa; phylum Arthropoda; class Arachnida; order Ixodida; family Ixodidae; genus Rhipicephalus; species Rhipicephalus microplus. Next base: position 150,157,289 of record NC_051168.1, read on the forward strand.
TAAATTAATTAATAAATAAAAGATGCCAGATGGGCGTACCTATAGAGTTCTCTAGATGGACGGATGCATGAACGAATGAACAGACAGACAAGCTGACGGATGGATGGATGGACGGACGCGTGGACGGACAAACAGACAGATGCATGGACAAACTGATGGACGGACAGACGCACGGACGGCTGGATGAATGCACAGATGGACGCATGGACGAACGTACGGACAGACGAACGCAGGAAAGGACGCACAGTTCCCCGCAGGGGTGCCTGTGAGAGCAGGCGTTTGGTGCGTAGCGTCACCACGGACACGAGCTAACGGGAGAGTTTCGACTCCCTCCCACACCTAGGCGTGCGTGGCTGAGCCTTGTGCGGAGAAAACGGGATTCTGGGGGCTGAGCCGACGCCGAGTGATTGAACCTTTAAGGCCCCCCGGCAGATGAAACACACTCCTTTGGCCCCGGCTTCACGTAGATGGCACCCCTGGACTGAACCACTCAGGGGATATCGGCAGTCACCTTTCCCTACCCTTCATCTCTCTCTACACCTTCATCTATGCCATCACTTTTATCTTTTCTGTCTTTTTGTTTCTTCCTTTTACTTCCAATTTCACTGGCGGCGAGGGTTAACCCTATACAAATAGCCTACCTTGGTTTTGGCGCATTGGGTGATGGTGGCGTTGTGCGACTGGCGTCGGCAAGTTTCTAGTATTTAAAAACTTGTAGCGTCCCCTAGTTAGGCTCCATGGTGGGTGGTCGCCAATGCTGCTGAATAAAGTTAAAACCGGCATGCATAGAGCATTCCCCTTTCTTACCGATCGTACCGGCGTGAAGCGGGTACGCACCGATGACATAAACGTTTTGAACCAACCAACAGAAACATTTCGTCACTTTCAAGCAATTCGCTCTGAGAGAACTGAAAAGCAAGCTAGGACCGTATCTCTCTTCGAAATTGCCAGGTGTCTTAATGAAAGTTTCGCGATTGGATTCAAGGTAACCAAAATGGCTAGCGAAGACATCATTCTCAACATGCCGGACAAACAACAATTTGTAAAGCTAGACCGTTTCTCAATTTCGGTGGCGTACCAATCACCGTAACACCACACAGATCCATGAACATAACTCGCGGAGTGGTATCTGATGCAGACTTACTTCACCTGACCGAGACTGAATTCTTGGAGGGGTGGAAGAGCCAAAATGGGACTAATGTACAGAGAATGATCATGAAAAAAGACAAGGAAACACCAAATAAACACCTAATACTCACGTATCTTATTAGTAAATTTTCAGAAACCATTCAAACAGGGTACACGAAGACCTATCACAGGCCATACATACCAAACCACCGTCGTTTTTTGCAATGCCAGAGGTATGGCCTTGGCTCTAAAAGCTGTCGTGGTAGCCAGACGTGTGCACAATGCGGAGCTCTGGGCCACGTGTCTTGTAACTGCAAAGAGCAGCCGCACTGAGTAAACTGTGATGGAAACCATGCTGCATTATCACGTTCCTGTCTATACTGAAAGAAATAAAGGGAGATAATAACACTGAATGTGAAAGAAAACATTTCGTTTAAGGAAGCAAGGAAAATTGTCTCGCCATTCAATGGCCCAACATATGCTGAAGCAGCGTATCAGGTGGCACCATCACGCCAGTCCTCGCCACTCCTTCGGCCCACGCATACCGAGCCGATGATTGTGGCACCTTCCCCCAAGGCGGCTGTAGTCCAGGCTACTCCGTCTACTAACTTAACAGGGACAGGAGACACAACGGTCCTCAGAACTCAAGGCCTCGCCTCACCAGGCGAGGCCCAGAGTTTGAACTACCAGCTCATACGTCCGGGTATCCAGCGCCTCCGAGGGCAACAAATACTTCTTCGTTTATTTTCTATTTTAATTAAACAAAGTATTTTCTCTGGCGAAGCTTCTGTGATACTTGCGGACGGTAAACACACTAAAAAATCAAACTTCAGAAGGGAATATTGTACACATATTCTCTGAGCGTAGTAAAAGCTCTGAAAACTCCTAAAAACCCTACTGCAAGAACCAGCGCCACTGGGTACCAGCGTCCAGCGCCATGCGTGTTTATGGGCCCAGTATGGCGCTGGTACCAGCACCTCCCAGCGCAGGTACTGGGACGCTGAAGTGGCAGTGTGCCTGTACTCTGCGCAAAATGGCACACAGAGATAAAACAGGGGTGCCCATTCGCCATAAATACATAAATATATAGGTAAAATAACGCGCATTCACAATAAAAATAAAAAATAATAGTTGAAAAAAAAAAATACTGCTTGACGAGCTTTCAACTTGCTACCTCTTGATCTCCAACCGAGCACGCTACCCACTACGCCGCGCCAGAACGTGCTTGCGGGGTTGTAAAACGACTATTTATCCGAAGAACGCGCTGTTCAACTGCATGTTTAGAATTCGCACAGTCATGGCTGACACGATATTCCTTTTCAAATAACAATTGCGTCTTGATTCGACAGAGACGAACGGCTTCCGGGCACTGAATTACGTGCAGATATTAGCAAGAGCGCAAAGTGTTTTGAAGCATCTACATCTTAACTCTGAAAAATCTCAAATTGACTAGAGTGGCAGCCACAGATTGTCAGCTGTTGCTGACGATAGTTTTTTTTTTCTTTGATAGTTGGTTCTAGCACTTGCTATACTGGTCAACAAGTACAGATGATTTACATGTTTTGTTTGGTAGATATCCACGCACACGAGTGAACATTGAGTTTTTTTTTCGCGCAAGCGACGAAGTAGCAGTACACATCCGACGTGCCAAGTTACATGTTTGCAGTTATATCAATACCTGCAACTAACATACCGCCGAAGAAACTACTAATGCAATCCACTGAAAAAGTATGCCAGTATGTTAGTTCACTAACGCGTACCCAATTACCAACTCAAAATTGCGTGTTCTTACGTACGAGTCAGAGATGTACCGGCTCCTGCGCTCAGAAGGAAGCTTTCGGTGACAGCCTACGTTGCTGAAAGCACGTGACATCGATCGTCACCGCTCCTTGTGCGCGCACCGCACACACGCGGTAAAATGGTCGATTTAGGCTCAGGGATGTCTAAACTGTTCTTTACAGTCATTCTTACACTTTATAATTGTGCCTACCTAAAGTAAAAGCGCCGGCAGCAGGTACACAAACGCGGGTGGCACGATAGGCCTCGCGGTAACTGCTTTCGAAGCAGCTGAGTTGCGATGCTTGAAGTTTCTGCATATGAGCTTCGCAATATTTCTAACTGTTACCCAAACTGCACCTGAAATAAATGGAAGGTCAATCAATGCCAGGAATTGCATTTACGGAGTGGCGATGGCGAGCGACAGCCGTTTTTCTGCCCTCCGCAGGCAGTACAGCGGGCGTGCCAGTGTACAGATATATGCATTTACATCAATACCGACAAATAAAAAACACCCATAGAAATATCAATGCAATCTGCTGAAAACGTATGCCAGGGAGTCATTTCACGAAGGCGTACCAAATTACCAACTGAAAATTGCGTGTTGTCACATATCAGTCAGAGAAGTACCCGCTAAGTGCGACAGGCAGCTTTCGGTGACAGCTTGCGTAGCTGAAAGCGCGACGTTCGATCGTCAGCGCTCCTTGTGCGAACATCGACACAAGACAATATATATGATTTAGGTTCATGGGTGTCTAAACTAAACTTTACAGTTATACTCACACTTTAATATTGTGTGCACACGAATTAAGAAGCGCCGGTAACATATATACCAACGTGGCTGGCACGACAAGTTTAATGCTCACTTGGCCGGGCACTGGGTAAGACCACTCTCGACGCATTGAGTTGGTATGGTTGAAGATTCTGCATTTGAGCTTCGGAACATTTCTAAATCTTACCTGAAATAAGTAGAAGAATAAGCATGACCAAATATACATTTACGCGGTGTGGCGGAATCGAACGACAGCTTTTTTTCTCGCCTCCGCTGGGAAAGCTTGCGAAGCAATCGAGAGAGCTCATTTACGTTTCCTTAACTTTGCGCCAAAAATAGTTTCCTCTTTCTGTTAGGAGTGGCGTGCAGCTCCAGGCTTACAAACACTGCAACTTAGAATCGTTACAGCCATACACGGATGATGTGATATGGCTGGTTTAAGCGGGGGCATATGCGAAAAAGGTGCATTATAGTTGTTGCGATACGTACGTGCGCCGATAAAATTACATGTGCTCGGTATCTGTTAGGGTAGCATCTCTCCCTGCCATCGAATCAAGCGTTTTATATTCAAAGACACCGAAAGAAACCACGGCACACGCTACAATAACATGCACGCTGCAGCTTCGCTGGTAGAGACGGTGTGTGCTCCAATATTCACGAGCGCTTGCCAGTAAAAATTACAGCGCTTCCAGCGCTTCGCAGTGCACACCAGCATCACAGCGGTTGAGCCAGCGACCCTTCCAGAGCGACACAGCGTTTTCCCATGGCGCCCAGCGAAGTGCCAGTGAAAACCAGCGTTCACCAGTGTCTCCAGCGTGTACCAGTGCCAAAAAACGTACTGGCATCACGCTGTTTTTGCGACGGGGAAGCACAAAAACTCCCCACTTCTCTCGCATTACTCATTTTGATGCACAGTCTACTCATCCAAACAGCATGTTGTAGTCTGCTGGGTACCAGGCAACCAAGAAATACGAGACAACGTTTTGGTGGACCAGCTTGCTGTGTCCATCAGCGAAACCACTACTAATAAATCGATACCAATTCCTGCACTTGACTTAAAACCTTTTATAAAACGATAGCACAGGGGTTATTGACAGAGCACATGGGACACACACACACAGGTAATAAACTGCATGTCATCAAGCCGCAATTTCGTCATTGGCCGCCAGTATCCAAATCATGCCACACAGAACTAATATTTACAAGGTTAACAACAGGACATACCCACACTACACATTCATTTCTTTTGTCTGGTGGCGATCCGTCTTTGTGTGGCAGATGGGGAAAAGCACTCACCGTACTTCACATTCTAATTATGTGTAAAGAATTAGACACGCTGAGAAGACAACACTTTTCATTACCCTACCGACAACAAATACCACTTCCTGCAACGTTCGTTTTTTAGAGAACCAGTTTTCACACATAAATTGTTGTTAGCTTGTTTGAGAGAAGTTTGTACCTATCACGTGATTTACCAGGGCATCTGGTAGCACAACCTCTCTAGAGAGGTCTACACTGGAATGGCCACACTGAACAAAGCACTTGCCTCACGGCCCTTGAATGCAAGGGTGTAAACGAAGGAGGCAGTTGTGCTAATGCAACATGTCCACCATGGTTCTTTATTATCACAAGAATTCGTCAACTATTGACACTACATACTTTTCACTACGTACATGGTCATGATTTTAATACCTCTATGTTTTTACTAGCCTTAATTAGCGCGAGGAATTTCAAGGTCCTTACACAGCCGCTCAACGCAATCATTGTCCACATCTCTAACTCCATGAACTGGCACTCTTTGGCCATTAAATGGCCCTTGTGACACAAAACTCCAAACATCATCATCACGGACGCACGGATGGACGCATGGACACACAGATGAATGCACAGATGAACGCACGAATGCAATGACGGACGCACGAATGCATGCACGTATGAATGCATGGACGGACGGAAGGACGCACAGACGGACTGGCGCACGCACGAACAAAAGGCCGTATAGATAGACGCATGGACGAACGGAAGCAAGAAGAAACGGACGAACCAAAGTGCGGGCAGACTGACGGAAGCTTTGCGCCACTTATCATCATGCACTCCGTGGATATGCTGTGATTTCTTAAGAGAGCATGGCCCGAATTTCGCTTCTTGATGTTCACAACTATTGCCGCAAAAGCAAGGACACCACGATTACCAAGCTGCTCGTCGTCCAAAGAAAAAAATCATACTTTCACCGAAAAGTGAAGCAGTCTGACAGAAACATTGAATTCTCACACGAACATTGATAAACAGCCCGGAAGTTGCACTGCACTGCTCATGCTCAAAGGACGCATGGACAGAACACGCGCACGACTAGCGCGAACTGGCAACTGTTGATGATCGACACTTGGAGCACGCTACCGAAACTTGTAGAAGGCTTTAGGAAAAAAACGCGCAGGTATACACAGGACGGCCCAGCAAATGCCACTGTGTGCGACATCTTGTTTAGAATCCGTGAAGCATTAGGATAGGTAAAGAGTTTGCCGGCCGCTTTAATTGCGCTCTCTCTCCACTCGTAGCACAGAACATGCTGAGAGCTATACAGAGAGGGATAACCAAGGGGGCAAGAAACTACGTCTGTTTGTCGGCGTGCATCGTGGCCTTGAACATCTGTTTTCTTTAATAGTGTACAGTGCAGGCACATCAGGATGTCCCACCACCGCTCAGCCAACGATGGAGCTCAAAATACTCAAATCAGCCAATGACGACGAATTTTGCATTTGAGCGACTTGGTCAATTTGGATTATGGCATCATTTGTGAACAGGACAATAAGCGATTCCAAGCTGACCTAAAGGAATGTTTACAATGCTTAGGCCGCGGAAAACAATTGAATGTCTGACTCAGGTGGTCTACAAAGCACCAGCTATATAGATGGAGAGCGTCTTCTGGTCCTGCTAAAAAGTGTTTCAGTACTCCTTTGAATTGTATGCGCCTATCGAACACTTTTCCCTCGGTATGGAGCGAGTGGGACGCTGAAAACAATGCCCTCCGTTGCAATCGAGACAGCGAGAACGAAAAGATGGCTTCTATAAGTGTGATAAATAGTGAACAAACGCACTATAGTCTGGTAGGAGCAAAGTGTTCGGGGAAGTAGAGGGATTGACTGCAAATTGTTTGGTTTTTGCAACCCTGTACATGCGCGCCCACAGGAAACTCACCCACGAACGTGTATAAATTATGCGTAAGCACCCCCCCCCAAAAAAAAAAAGCAAGTATAGCTACCCAACTGCTTAACACGGCAGGCTTTTTGTATGACAAAGATCATCGCAGGCAACGTAGAAATTAAGAAAGCAGCAGAATGGTTGCCTCGTCTACTATGCACCAGATAAAAGCATGTTAGGTTGATTTGATTTGGTTGAAGCAAGTGCTGCAAGTGTGGTCAGTTTGATGCTGTAAATGGCTGAAGAGTTTGACTAACTTACCTTAATTTTGAGAGAGAAAACGTCCGCATGACCAGATAATTCTAATACGCAGAGTTTTTGTTGACTGCATATGTGTCGTGAAAAAAAAGCATTTTCTAAGAAGAAATAAAACACACAGAGTGTGTTTAACAATGAACTGCCGATAACAGCACGGTTGTTCTAGAGTTAGATGGTGGCACCACAAGTGCGAAATGTTTAGTGCAATCATACCTTACTATTCTGCTGCTTGAGAGATTGCTAGCACGCAAGCCTTGCCACCGACGACCTTATGTTTTTCTTTGTAGTTGAGCAAGTGACCAAGCTGCACTGTCTAGAACAAAAAATATGTTGAACTTCACGCTGAAGGACTGTGTAAAGCTGCTTCTATCTCGCAGAAAAAAAGGGCGATGCAATGTGGAAAGGAGCATTTATTCTTACGTGATTTATTAAGTTCTCATACGTGCCCATCTGCAAGTATATTTTCTTATACACTACAAGTATTTGACATGCCAGAGTACTCATTCTTTTTTCAAAAACGTGTGACAACTGTACTGTGAAAGAAAAAAATGTTTTTAAATGCTGCTTACGAAGTACTGGAACAAATACCGTAAATGCTGTGAAGCATCACTATACTCAAAAAAGAGAGTACCACAGTGCTTCGGCAGTAAGTGTTAAAGTAGCTCTCCTCGTGCCTATACTTATTATTCGCCAAATTTTTTCGCTTCAGACCAACAGACTGAAGACGCTCGTGATTACCAAAGAAACTGCGCCACCCCATTAATGGAAGAAGTACGATTCTGCGGTGAGCTGAGGATATGGCGCTACTTCTACAACAAAACATCCAATCGGTGCGAGAGATTTTTCTGGGATAACTGTCTCGACGATGGCGTCCATGTGACACGTATCGATTGCGCTAGAAAGTGCAATCACGGTAAGTAAACACAGTACAATAGTAGAACTCCATTCAATAGTTCATTTTTCATGCTATTCTATGCGTCGGTGGCTTTTAAATGAGACACACATTTGCGTTTGCCGCAATGTAGAAGGTTGACCAACTGAAATTGCTGCAATCTTGAAACAAGAGGGCGGAATCAAAGGACGGTCGCCGTGAAAGTCAATTGCACGTGGCTATGAGAATCAGTTGGAGTGAATGAAGTCTCAAGCTTCTTGTCATCTGCAGAGAAGAGGCGTAGGCGCAGTCGTTCATAGCTGATCCACACGTGGTTCATTCATGCATTTGAAAAGGAATGCGGCAGGATGTGACCACGCACCACATATTCATGCGCGACTCTACGGACGCCGTATTCCGAGCTCATTTTGCCAGTTTAGTTTGGGTGGTTGTGGGCACCACATTTTGGATGAATTAAAACATGTCAGTAGGAAAACTTGCACTGCTTTACAGCTGCTAGGAGATATATAAATGTGATTTTTGTCGCGTACTTTACGGCCGCCGCGTATACAGTGTGCGCCAGTGCAATAAATAAGGCGATGTATTTTGGGGGACATAGTGGCACCTAAGCCAATCACATAATCGTAATGTTTGCTGTGTTGTTATACCCTTGATTTGTACTATACAGAATATAATAGAGACAAAAAATATAAAACTATGTACTTCAACCACTCGACCACTAGCTTTTGTGAATCTGTCATTTGGTTTGTGCTGCCATGATAGCAGAATATTGCAATGGTGGGACCATATTTTAGCCTTTGTTCCACTAAAGAAAATTTGCTTCAGCTAAATTTTATGGTAACCTGGCTGGTATAGTTTTCAGTCGTAGGCGCTTTGTCGCAGATTTTTCATGCACCATCCTACGACGGTACAGGTGTCTGTTGCATGGGCTCAACATACTGTATAGGGGCGTTTCTGCTAAATTTATAATTTTATTTTATAGCTTATGCACCGCACACAGGCAAAATAAAACAAAAATTGAAAAATAGTATGTTTCACTGAAATCTTGAGAGTAGTAATTGATGCACTTTATCAATAATAGCATCTTGTTGAAAACCACTCGAAATCTGTATAATTTACTCAATCTTTACTAGGCGCTACCCAGCAAAAAATGTAAACCTAGCGTAAAGAACTACCCTACAATAAAAGCACTGGGCTCGACCGGCGCAAGTAAATAAAGAATAAAAAAATGCGCAGAAGGTCGATTTATTGGGAACTTTCTTTTCGTGCGTGCTTTCCCCAGTTTTGCGAAGTTCAAATCGTGGTCACGTGCGGAAAAGATTTCTGCCACTTAAATTATGTTGGAAAAGTTGTGTACAACTAAGATTTATACGTGTGTAACTTTCTCCGTAATGTTTCTTGAATTTATCTGCGAAGAGTGCCTCAATCAGAACCATTGGCATGGAATGACCCACCTTCAATCTCCTTACCCCCAGTGCAGGGTGATAAACCTTTTGTGTGTCCAGTTGACACCCCTGACTTTTCTTATTTTTCTTTCTCCTCCTCCTTCTCCTCCCCTTCTCACCCTCCTCCGTGAATCACCATCGCTAGTCTCTTGCGCGTGGTAAGTAACCGACTATTCAGAACAGTGGTGTTAATCGTATGATGAATGAATGAAGATGAGATGGAACAACAATCTTCATCACAAGAGGAAGACGCCACGACATTGACATTCAAACAACACCATCTCCTTCTCACTGTTCCACTGCCATCTATCGCATTTTATTTAGACAAGGTAAATGCACCAAATTATATTTAGTGGAGGTGCGGGTAATCCACGTTATCTGCACCCTGGAACTCCGATTCTGAACTGTTACGTCGGCCATGATAGCTCACGCTGCCCAAGAGAGCCTCACGGCCGATGTTTGCTCCGGCCTGGTTCACCAGTGAGACACCCCTATGTTTGCCGGACCGGAAAGCTAGGCCGTCGAAGACTAGTTTTTGTCGTACGAAAAGCTTAGTGGACCCAACCACTGGGACGACGCTGCTAAGCAGAGCACTGTGAACATTTGCCTCACCATCAAGGCGAGCTGGGATGTACGAACCACGAATCTGAGATGGAGCACTGGCTGTCTTTCAAGCAGACAATAACCTTGATTTTTCGACGCCCTGCCTTACGAAAGTTACGTGCCAAACAACGCCTACGTAATCGGCCACAAGAACCAGGGGAACAATCTACCACCTATATCGAGGGCACCGATCACGGCAATGAAGCACGCCGATGTTTCAGTGACCGAAAGTGCTAACATACAGAACGTCATGACGGCCATCGAAGATGATATTTTTTATGTGCTCCTAGCGAAGTCTCTCAGCACTGCGCCTGAAGTGGTAACCCAGCGTCAGAGCTTTGACGTATTGACAAGACAACGAGCTCTCACGGTGTTCATACCCGACGATTCAACCACTGATAGCACATGATTTCATTCCAAACCAGTCATATTTCGTCACACAAACGAAAGACTTTGTGCGGGAAGAATTCGCTTGTCAGTCTTTTCTCCTCCCGTTTGTTCATCACCAGGAGCTCTCACAGCAGCAGTCACAGCGGCTGCCAACCCTGCTGGCTGCCATGCTCCAACAAAATCTTCAAGAACAGATTTCTGAGGCCATGCGGGTGCCATTTCATCTACACCTTCTCGCCTCGCCTCTTACTTACGCTGAGGCACTAAAGCAGCAGCAGCTATGCCAGCCCTCACAGTGCCTTGGAGTGCGACATGCCTTACCATCGCTTCAGTCATGTTCTACATGGGCTGCTTTTCGAAACAGCCGACTGTCACAAGAGCCTGGAGAACCCACGACGATCGGCCAGCCTGCTTCACATGCGGCGGCCATGGCCATGTAATTATATTAGTGCCAGGACACGTACAGGCTCATTCACAGAATAGCTGCATGGGCAATCCCCCTTCTCGATATGAAAGCTCACATCCTCATATAAGCATGTATTCGCGTGACTATCTGCACACTACGTCTGGTCACTCACTTTCACCCCGTCGACGCTCCTTGTAACTCATGCGTCGTCGGCCAGCTCCCCAAAACGAAGTAAACTAGCAAGGACTGTTTTCGGGGTGAAAGTGTGCTGTTATAATGCACAAGTTAGCAAATGTTGCCATCAAATGTTTTAAAAGCTTTTCTTGAAATTTTGTATATTGTCGATACCGGTGCTGCCATTTTTGTTATGGACGAAGAACTGTTGCAACTTTCGAAAAGTGACCGCACCACGTGCTATGATGTCCTTGTGTACAGCGAATGGAGAACTTGTTTAGCCTATCGTTCAGACTTATTGTAGCGAACGACAAGTACATTGTTGAGTTTATCGTCCTTCCATCCTAATTGCAGGGCGTCATACTTGGCTTGGATTTTCTATCACACGATAACGCCGTGATTGATTCTGCCAGATCTGAACTTAGACGCTTGATGTTATATGATAAATTCTCAAATCATGTTCAGCAAGCCGCACATAAGTTAGTCAATGAAGATACTAAATGAAGATACTGAAATAAAGAAGATATTGAAATTCCGTCGGCAGCAGCTCTTTTGCTCCCCGTCTTCTGTGACGGCATTTGGGATGAAGCTGCAATTTTTTGAACCATCAAAACTTTTCCTGTGTTCGAAACCACTTCTTCTCCCCGGTTCGACCCCCTCCATTTTTCTTGCAAATAGATCTTTCTTTTTTATAAATCCTTTTCCGTATCGCATTAAAAAGCTGAGAGGTAAATCTCTTGAATGAGCACACATCATTGAGAAAGAACAAATTTTTGCATCTCCCATGTTCCTTTCTTCCTTCGTTCAGCTCCAACTGAATCTCAATTGGAGCTGAAGGAAGGAAGAAAGAAAAATTAGAGAAAGAAAAAGCAGTGATGTTAACCACTTTAAAAGAACTTCCGATTCTTTATACACATGACATTTTCAGGGGAAGAAAAATGCTTGATTGATTTGTGGGGTTAACCGTGCCAAAACCACGATATGAATATTGATACGTGTATGGAACTGTCGCCCCGACACAGCTGAATTGGCCCCCAAATGAAGAAGACGACAACGTGGTTGTTGTGGGTTGGACTCTCGAGCTTCTCCCGTTGGCCTGCTTGACTGTGCGCTCTCTAAGCCGTTAGCAAGACCAGCTCTCGGTGAATAAATCTTCCTCGCAACATCTTTTGGTGGAAGGTGCGGGGTCTTTACACAAGCCGGCTGTGGAACTCCGCAGTGGACGCTAGCTTTGTCCAGCCGCGATACCTGAAACCGGAACTCAGGCCTCGCCATCTACGCCGGCTCCATCACCTGTGATTCCCTCCCATTTTCTCGACCCTGGCATGTTTTCCGGGACGGACAGCACGGACGTTGAAGAATGGCTCGCATTATTCGAGCGCGTCAGCAAGCACTACAGGTGGGACGAAACGCTTATGCTGGCAAATATTCTATTCTACCTACGGGGTACGGCACGCGCCTGGTATGAGACGCATGAAGAACTAACCAGCTGGGACACATGCAAGCAAAAGCTTCGCGGTTTGTTCGGTCCGTCAGTTGCTCGTCCGATTGCAGCCAGGCAGGAACTCGCGTCACGTGTTCAATCATCGACGGAGTCGTACGTCACGTACATTCAAGACGGACTGGCTCTGTGTCGGAAGACTGACAAAAACATGTCCGAGGCGGAAAATATCAGCAACGTGTTGAAAGGCATTGCTGATGATGTTTTCAACATACTAATGTGCAAGAACTGTGCCACTGTCGACTCCATCATATCTGAATGCCGACGATTTGAACAAGCTAAAAGCAGGTGAATAACCCACCACATCACGAGACTACCAAACACTGCTGCGACTTCGTCTTGCGAGGATTCTGCAGCGCCCCGTTCACTTGCGCCTCCTGCCAATATCGCAAGGATTGTTCGCCAGGAGCTGGAAGCCATGGCACCCGCTTCCTATCAGCCCCCTGCGCAAGACAACTGGGCAACAGTCTCGCTTATTCAAGCCGTCGTACGTCAGGAGTTTGCTAACCTGGGCGTCCAGGTGCCCAAGCACGTCAGGCACATGCCACAGCTCTTGAGCACTCCCGTCCACAATACTGACCACCACTCTGCTCCACTTCTCGCTGCGGCAGCTGCGACTCTTCGGTTTCCACCACGCTACCAAAATTCATCTGATTGGCGCACGCACGATGATCGACCCATCTGCTTTTCTTGCTCTCGAGTTGGGCACATCTCCCGCCATTGCCGCAAAAGGTGGTATTTCCGGCCAAGCTTTCCTAATGTCGACCGCTGTCAGGACCGTGGACACTGTACGCAACCCGGTTTTTTGGATGACCATATTCAGGACCCTTCAGCTCACCGTTCATCTCCACGCTCCGAACCATCCTACGCTGAAGTCGTCGCCCAAAGAAACTGGTCTAGCCACTCGCCGTCACCTCAGGGTCGGCCGTCACGCTCCCTTCAACGCCGCCGCTCTCCGTCACCGGCTTATGCTGGCGATTGCCCGGGAAACTGACGAGTGCAGCTCCTAGAGGTGGCGCTGCGTTGACGACTTGGAAACAGGTTTAGCCGGTTCAACTGTCGCAAGGCCCAGCTTCAGCAAGGTAGTGGTGGGGCTGGGAGGGGACAAAGCAGCCGGCGTCACAGGTGCAAGTAGCCCCCAGGTGCAGGAAGCTCCAGCTGAAAAGTCACAGCATGTGATAATCGCCGGGGACTCGAATTTAAATCGATGCACAGAAGCCATCAAAGAGAGGGTAAGAGGTGACAAGAGGGTTGCAGTAGGGGCGTTCCCAGGACGCAAGCTTGAAGCAGTCATGAGGCAAGCGAGCGAAAAACTCAAAACTACAGCTGATAAACGAAACCTCGTGATAATTTTAGGCGGTTTAAACGATGTCTTAATTGAAGATACAGCAGTACTAACAGCCACACAGGCGAAAGGCGTCGATGACATGCGCGCCACTTCTCCTAAGGTACAGGTAGTGATATGCACGATATCGGAGGTACCTGTGCGTGATAGCAACCTGCAAAGAGCGGTTGTTAACGCAAACTAAGAGATATGGCGGATGAGTCGAGAGAAAGGCTTTGAGGTGGTGGAAATAAACAGAGAGGTGCATAGGTGGGGTGGTTTTCAACGAGACAGAATTCACTTCGATCGGCGACTAGGTCATGAGGTGGGTTGGCGACTTGCAGGACGCGCAGTAGCTTTTTTGGGGGGCAAGCGAGCCCTTCGGGGGCAGGATAGCTAGTAACGAGGAAAACAACCAGGGAGACACTTCGACAGGTGTTCTGGACAGATAGGATTCCAAAGTGGCACCAATGTCTAAGATAGGTAGAGTCCGGGGCATAAATAGACGTAGCCACGAGCGCCGAGCCCATTCATACATAGGGTAAATTACCATGCAGGGTGGTAGGAACAGGCTAAAGTGGGAAGAGATAGAAGAACAGCTAAGGGAAGAGAGGCCGATTGTATACGGTTTCGTAGAAACACATCTCAGGGACATGGAACAACCTCCGAACAATCCGGACTACGCATGGGAATATTGTAATAGAACAGAAGGCAGCAGAAAGGGGGGTGGTATTGGGGCATTCATTCATAAAAGTACAGACTGGCAAAGGGTCAAGCAGGAGTGCAAGGAACATTTATGGCTAAAAGGGAAAGTGGCAGGTCAAATGACACTTCTTGGCTTTGTGTACTTGTGGACGGGAGCAAAGGCCAGAGAGGAAAACCAGGCAATGGTAGAGTGTATATCAAAGGGCATTCAGGAGTTAGGAAAAGAGTGCGAGATAATTATACTAGGAGACATGAATGCGCACATAGAAGATATAGATTGGTATACCGACCCGACAGGCAAAATGATCATGGATATGTGTGAAACGCTTGATTTGATCATTTGCAACAGTATCGAGAAGTGTGAAGGGCAAATAACATGGGAGGTAGGAAGGCTGCCGTCAACGATAGATTATGCACTAACGTCACATAGAATGTATGATAAGCTCAGGGGAATGCACATAGATGAAGGTGGCTCCAGAAGTCTGGGTAGTGATCACAAACGTATCAAGCTAAGTTTTGGAAGAGCAGTGAAAGTGGGAAGGAGACAAGATGAGCAACTACAGGAAACTTGTTATTCAGAAAGGCAATTTGAAATAGCCACTAAACAAATTGAGAAAGTAATCACGGCGGATAATAAGACAGTGTGGACATACATGAATCTGATTAGACTCTTTGAGCTAGAGCTTGCAAAGACGCGTAACAAGTCACCCCGGAAAAGAAGACACAAACCCAAAAGTTGGTGGGATGACGAAGTTAAGAGAGCCATAGCAAAACGTCAGGAAGCCTCTAGGGAACACAGATACCCTAAGCAGCGGGGTGAACCGACAGATGATGTTGAAAGAAACTGGGAAACCTTTCTAAGCTGTAGAAGGGCTGCATCACTTTTGATCAATGAAAAGATTAGAAGAAAGGGAGCTCAGTGGCATGCAGAAGTACATAAAAAAAGATAGAAAGGCAGCTGCAAAATTTTGGAACCATCTAAACTACCTAAGAAATGAGACGAGCCTAGAGCAGAGTTTTGTTACGACAGCCCAAGGTGCCAGGCTAGAAGGGGACGAAGCTATTGAATATATAAGAGCCAGGGTGAAGAAAAATTTCAACAAAGAGGTACTTTATGCACCACAATAGACAAGGATGAATGGAGTGGTGCAATGGCTCCATTTTCACAACGAGAGTGGGAAAGGGCTGAGAAAAGGGTTCCTAGTAGTACATCAACAGGCCCAGATGGCATTCCATTTAGGCTGATAAAGACATTAGGTGCGAAGTCTAAGCAGGCTTTCAGAGAGACAGTGAGCAAAATAATAATCGATGGTGAAGTGCCCGATGGATGGAAACTTAGCAGGATGAGCATGATCTATGAAGGAAAGGGGGACAAAGCTGACATAAACAACTACCGTCCTATAACAGTGACATCAGTGGTCTACAGGCCGGCGATGCAGATTATAAAGGAAAGACTGCAGGCATGGATAGAAGATGAGGGGGTGCTGGGGGAACTGCAGAATGGGTTTCGGAAACACAGGAGGTTGGAAGAAGAAGAAGAAGAAGAAGAAGTTCTTTATTTCAACATTCGGGATGCTGAGGGCCGTGGTCGAAAAGCCTCTAATGGGCTTGACTGGGACCACGACCCCTTACAAATGGGCAGCATAGGCAACACTTTTATTGCAGTGACAATGTACAAAAATTTGAGCAAGCATAAAGCATAAAGTATAATAAGCAGAAGCATAATAAAGCATAAGCGAAATAAAGCATGAAGATTGAAAAGTAATAAACTCAAAGAAATGACCGTAATTATTTCCTTACACATACGATATCAATAAGAGAGTGTAACGATGCAAGAAAAGAAGATCGCAAGATTAGCACCAAAGTAAAAAAAAAAATATGGGGCATGTGCCCATACGCTTACTACACTTACAATCAGAACAGTCACTCAAATGGAAGACGATATGGCATTCAAGTGAAACGGCAGGAGGAAGCACAGCATTTCTTTGCCGTAGTTAGTGCGCGTGCGCGGGATAAGCCATGTGTGATTGAAACGCGTGTTATAAAGAACTTTGCGGTGGTTTAGGTTGGCAATGGTTCCTAAAAGGTTGTCGCCTTTTAATCCTGCCTGGTAGCGTTTCACAAGCATTGCGCGGTAGTATTCAGGTAGAGGTAGCAGCTTCATGTCGTGAAATATGGGAGTGGTGTGACTGTGATATGGAGCATTTGCAACGGCACGAACAGCCCTTTTCTGTATGACGTGCAGTTTGTGGATATTTGTTAGAGTTGTCGTACCCCAAACCAGATGACAGTAGTTGACGTGAGATAAAAATAGGGATTTATATATGAGAAGTTAACTTAACTAGAAGGAGGTTATCTGATTGGTGGCTAAAGTCAAGGCACGAGTGAAAATTAAACTCTTCACTGCAAAGTACGAATCCTCAAACTCACTTTTTAAGGAAAAAATAAATAAATATAGTTTTGAGTTCATTAAGTATTACGGCTTGGTGGCGCTAGCCACCGCCCGATCTAAAGGGTACAGCCATATCCATCCATCCATCCTTCCGGAACGGAAACCCTCAACTGGCTACAAATTCAAGACGCAATTTACTTCGGGTGTTCGTTGATGGCCACGCCATTACTGCTCTAATTGACACTGGTGCCCAAGTATCTGTTATGAGTTCTACACTTCGATCTCGCCTGAAAAATGTTCTCACACCGGCTATGTTCTCTACTGTTCGAGTTGCCAACGGAAGTCGAAGATCGGTGCTTGGTATGTGCACTGCCGGTGTTACTGTTGCTGGCCACCACACTTCCGTTCTCTTCGCAGTCCTCGATGCTTGCCCACACGACGTCATCCTTGGAATTGACTTCTTAACTGCCCACTCCGCCCTCATCGATTGTTCAACCGGTATCTTACGGCTCGAATCGCCTTTGTGCACCGATTGCACTCCTCCAAGTCGCACTCAGCTACGATCCGTGAAGTCTCTACGGCTACCACCCCAGGCTGCTATGCACCTTCCTCTGTCGCCCTTCCCGTCCGTTCCTGATGGAGACTATCTGGCGGCTCCCCTCATTGATTTGACCCTTACGCACCACATCGCACTACCACATACTATAGTGGTTGTTGCAAACAACACGGTGCTACTTCCAGTTCTGAACTTCTCTACGTCGACCCAAGTTCTTTCCCAAGGCATCACTTTAGCCGATCTTTCCACCCTTGATGAATGTTCAATTTGTACTTTTACCCCTGACACTAAGACCATGGCGAAACCTGTCATCACGTCGCAATATAAGACGTTCCTCGACAAAATGATATCCAACGACCTCTTACCTTACCAAGTTGCAGCGCTCCTGGGTGTTCTATTTTCTTACCTGGATATTTTTGACGTCGACTACCGTCCCCTGGGCCGCACAAGTGCCGTAACCCACCGCATCGACACCAGCGACGCCAGTACACTCCAGAAACGTCGTCATTGCGTGTCACATGCTGAGCGCCAAGTTATACAGACGGAGGTCGAGAAAATGCTGAGTAAAGACGTTATTGAGCCTTCATCGAGTCCTTAGGCATCTCCTGTGGTCTTAGTTGAAAAGAAAGACACCACCTGGGGCTTTTGCGTCGACTATCGCTATCTGAATCGGGTCACCAAGAAGCACGTTTATCCTCTACCCCGAATCAATGATGCGCTCGACTGCCTCCACGGCGCCAACTATTTCTCGTCCCTCGACCTTCGATGCGGATACTGGCAAATTTCTGTCGACGACCGCGACCGCAAGAAGACAGCATTCATCACACCCGACGGCCTTTACCAATTCAAGGTCATGCCTTTTGGGTTGTGCAATGCCCCGGCTACTTTTGAACGTATGATGGACTCTCTTCTTCGCGGTTTCAAATGGTCGACCTGCTTTTGCTATCTGGATGATGTAATCATTTTCTCGCACTATTTCGAAAGCCACCTGTCTTGTCTCTCGGCCATTTTTGACGTTTTTCGTTGCGCTGGTCTCCAACTGAATTCGTCGAAATGTTCATTTGGACGCCGGCAGATTAAACTACTCGGCCACCTTGTTGACGCCGCTGGTGTTCAACCCGACCCTGACAAAGTCCGTGCAGTTTGAGAATTCCCGGTTCCGCGTTCCACACAAGAAGTTCGCAGTTTTATTGGGCTCTGCTCATACTTCCGCCGCTTTGTCTTCAGCTTCGCGGATATTGCCAGCCCCCTCACGGATCTCCTTAAAAAAATGTGGCCTTTTCTTGGGGAAGGGACCAAGAACATTCCTTCGCGTCGCGTATTACCGCCTTCACATCACCACCTGTATTGGCTCATTTTGATCCAGCAGCTCGAACAGAGCTTCGCACCGATGCAAACGGCCATGGCATTGGTGCTGTACTCGCTCAGATACAGAATGGAGCCAACCGTGTGATAGCCTATGCTAGCCGCCTTTTGTCGCAAGCCGAACAAAACTATTCCATCACTGAGCGGGAATGCTTAGCCCTCGTTTGGGCTATTGCGAAATTCCGTCCGTACTTATACGGACGTCCGTTCGCAGTCATCACGGACCATCATGCGCTTTGCTGGTTGTCGACGCTTAAGGACCCTACAGGAAGACTCGGCCAATGGGCTCTTCGATTACAGGAGTACACGTTCTCGGTTGTTTACAAATCTGGAAAGCTGCACAGCGATGCTGACTGCTTATCCTGGCACCCCGTTTATCCACCTAGCTCCACTGATTTGGAATCCGATGCCTGCGTTTTAGCCATCACGGACTTTCTGAACATGGCTGACGAACAGCGCCGAGATCCATCGCTGCTCACCACCATTGACCGCCTTCGATCGCGTTATGCTGACCCTTCTCTTAGCAGATACCTACTTCAAGACAACGTTTTGTACCACCGCAACTTACACCCCGACGGCGCGGAACTTTTACTGGTCGTACCGCATCACCTGAGAAAGGATGTTCTGCGACAATTCCACGACGCTCCAACTTCTGGACATCTAGGAGTCTCCAGAACTTACGACCGCATTCGACGACGAGTATTCTGGAAGGGCCTCTACCGCTCTGTTCGCTGTTACGTCGCATCATGCGACCTCTGCCAGCGCTGAAAGAAGCCTACGACTCCCGCTGCCGGTCTTCTTCAACCTATTGAAGTTCCAGCCGAGCCATTTACTTGAGTGGGGTTGGACATGCTAGGTCACTTTCCTACTTCTACAACTGGAAATCAATGGATCGCAGTGGCCACAGACTATGCCACTCGGTATGCAATCACTCGAGCGCTACCAATTAGCTGCGCAACTGACGTTGCCGACTTCCTGCTGTACGACATTATTCTCCAGCATGGCACTCCGTCTCACCTGCTCACAGACCGTGGTCGCTACTTGCTATCTCGTGTGGTTGATGATCTACTCCGATCTTGTGCTACCCGTCACAACTTCACCACATCTTACCACCCTCAGACTAACGGCCTTACGGGGCGCCTAAACCGCACATTGACAAACAAGCTTGCCAGTACGTATCTACCGACCACACTGATTGGGACTAGCTCTTTCGTTTGTAACCTTCGCCTATAACACGTCGCGTCATGAAACAGCGGGCTACTCCCCTTTTTATCTACTCTTCGGACGTCGTCCCTTACTGCCCTTCGACACACTGCTTTCATCAGACCACCCATCCTCCACATCGTACGCTCAGGATGCGGTCACCCGGGCCCTGACGGCACGCGCGGTAGCGCGCACTCGGTTATCGTCGTCGCAGACAGCACAGAAGTCCCTTTATGACCGTCGACATAGAGATGCCGTCTTTTCTGCGGGATCCCTTGTTCTCCTGTGGCTCCCATCTCGACCTGTTGGCCTCTGCGAGAAACTACTATCGCGATACGCTGGGCCCTACCGAGTCTTTCGTCAGGTCACACCTGTGACCTACAAGATTGCCGCTACCACAAACTCATCAGCTGCTGAACCCAGAACGGAAGTAGTCCAGGTTTCTCGTCTCAAGCCCTACAACGCCGACTCGCTTATTTAACAGGCACCGAGACGGTGCCTTACGGGCCGGGGTGATGATACGTGTATGGAACTGTCGCCCCGACACAGCTGAATTGGCACCCAAATGAAGAAGACGACAACGTGGTTGTTGTGGGTTGGACTCTCGAGCTTCTCCCGTTGGCCTGCTTGACTGTGCGCTCTCTAAGCCGTTAGCAAGACCAGCTCTCGGTGAATAAATCTTCCCCGTAACAATATGATAGACGCCGTAGTGAGGGGCTCCGGAAATTTCGACCACCTGGGCTTCTTTACGTGCACCCAAATCTGTGCACACGGGCCTATACCATTTCCGCCTCCATCTAAAATGGAGCCGCCACAGCCGGGATTTCATTCCGTCACCTGCGGATTAGCAGTCGAGTATCTTAGCCACCAGACCACCAAGGCGGAACGGTAGAAGAAATGCTGCTGTGCTGTGCGGAAAGTTGCTATTGAGGCCACGTCGTGTCAAAGCGCAGTATACTACTGGCCCTTGTTAAAGTACGCACGGTCGCTGATTTTCCCAAGCGACTATTGCAAAGCAATTACAGAGTTTCATAAAATTATACTCCTACTTTCACCGGTGCGCGCGCAACTTCGTGCCTTAGACTCAGCTTAAACTAGCGCCACCGATAGCACGTGATGTTCTTCCGAATGTGGCTGAGCATTCGCCACTTCCCATGTCTCCGGACATCACCCTATATTGAGCCACTACGATCCTTCGGCTTTAACTGAGCTTCACACAGACAGCAGCGGTGTTGGCTTAGGTGCTGTTCTCGCACGTCAAAAGCCTAGGTTTCCTGAGAATACCGTCACATACGCCAGCAGAGCGCACAACAACGCTGAGTCAAACTACAGCGTTGCCGAAAAAGAATCTTTGGCCACAAATTGGGTCCTTGTGAAGTTCCGTCTATACCTATACTACCGCACTTTCGAAGTTCTTACGCACTATCACGCGTTATGTTGGTTGTCTTCACTGAAGAATCTGTCAGATGGTCTTAGCAGTTGGGCGCCTCGACCTCATCAGATTGACATCTGCGTTGTACGTATACCGTTCCGGCCACAAGCACGCCGATGCTGATGCGCTGTCGTGGTCCCCACGATTCACCGAGGCAGCATTCATATTCACTGTAGATCAGACCGTACCAGCTCTTGACGTCGATGCCGTCTCCTCTGTACAATGCAGCATTCTATGGACAGCTTCACTGGACGTTTTATCCGAGACGCCCGCACTTCCGACCACTCTAGCACTGGGACACCAGGCTTTGCACTTCAGGATTCAAGATGGCCTTTTTGAGCAGCGCAACTGCTCACCAGATGGCAGGAAGTAGGCTTCTCGTTATTTCTCAAATGGTGCGCTCTACAACCTCCACGTCATTTCATTCTGACACGCTATGTGCTTACTCCGCTCTCTTTAATGATCTACGAACGCTTGCAGAAAATATTCTTGGCGCGGAATGTTAACCTTCGTTTATCTGTTTGTTTGAGACTGCTATGAGCGTCAGCGACAAAAGAAACTATAGCATCCTGCAGCACGTTCACCGCAGTCACTCCTGTGCCCAAATTGTCCATTCGACCACGTCCGAGTCGGCTTTTATGGGCCATTGCCAGTCACTACAGCCTAAAACAAATAAGCTGTCGCTACTCTGGACCACCTTACATAGTTCAGTTCGCTTCCGAAAGCACTGCTCTTACCAAAGCAACAACACAGTACGTTGCAACTTTCAGCCTGAATCGTTTTGCGCAGCGTCGCCACCTGACTCGCGAAGTTTTCAGAGACCGTGGTAGTGTATTTCTAATCACGAACTTCTCCATCATTATCGTATTGCACACCGGACGAGTGCTGCCTACAACCCCCAGACGAACGGTCTGACTTAGCAGTTTCAATAAAACGCAGGGCCACATGCTCACGCCGCCTTTGTATCTCATCAGACAAACTGAGGTATACCTCTTCCGCTTGCGACTTACAAGTACAACGCTTCTGCGCTAGCCACAACTGAGTTTTCCCTATTCTGCCTTTTGACGGTTGTCAGCCTTCCCGCAACTGACACTTTGCTACTATAAGCAACAGATGCATCCGAGTGCACGAACGTGTGAGAAGCCACCAGTCACGCTGAAAATGCCGCTTACTCAGACTAGCCGACCGACAACGCCAGAAAGAGGTGCGCGATGACGACAATCTTCCTGCGGCAAAATTTGGACCCAGGAGACTTGTGTAGCTGCATATACAACCCTGCGCTCCTGATTTCCTTCCCAAACTACCTCATGGTCCCTACCCCGTGGTGGCGCGTACTTCACCAGTGAAATGCGTACACTGACCAACCGTCATCAACATTGACGTAACATTTATCACATAGACCACGTCAAGCCGCGCTTCGACAGGCATGTTCGCTTGTTTGCTTGTTCCTCTGTTGTGGCTCTTACCCACTAGGGGGCACTGGTGAAAAAGCCAACGGGTAATGCAAGTGAACAATTAAGGATTATGCACGGCAAAAAGAAAAGGTGATTACTATGTTTCCAACAGATGATGATAAATTTGGCAAAGAGAAAAAAGCTAAGAAAAAACACGAATTGTCGATTGACCGGCTTGTTTCCAGCTGTTATGATGATGATGATGATGATGCTGATGATCCTTGATACTCTGGCGCACACCCACAAAGGGGGATCGGCCAAGAACTGGGCGGCAGGATCTTAACTAAAAGGCTAATGGTTTTTCAAACGAAACGTAATTTTGGGCTGAAACAAATGATAGAAAGAAAAGCCGAAAATCGAAAAAGGAGTATATCTGAGCAGGGAGTGATGCAGGTTATCAGATGCAATTTGAGACAGAGGTAATGGTGGGTCTAAAATTATATATATATATATATATATATATATATATATATATATATATATATATATATATATATATATATATATATATATATATATATATATATATATATATATATATATAGGCAGATTAACATGGCAATCGCTTTGTTTCTATTATGTATTCAAATACCGCATAACCGAATTTAATGCTCCCAAACGACAAAATTACTGCCACATTTAAATCTAATCCCAATTTTTCAAATACAGCTACCCGGTATCTTTTTCGCTGTTCAGAATATCGGCTACAGAACAAAGAGAAGTGATCTATCGTTTCCATTTCTTCGCAAGTCTGACATAAAGGTGACGCCTTTAGACCAACTTTATGCAAATAATAATTCAGTTGCGGAATTCTGCAACGCAATCTTGTAAAAGTAACTTCCAAGTGCCGTGTTGCACACCACTGTCTATTCCAGCGGCATCTTAGATGTGCGAAATCTCGATATTTATCCAATGAGTAGCAGTCGTATTCATGCAAACAGAGGTTTCTAAACCTTATTGCTGTCGCGTAAGCCGTATCAGGCAAAATCGGGATAAGGGGACCGCTAAGAGATAAGAGACCACTAAGAGCTGTTATATCGTAAGGATGGCTTCATCTTTTTCGGGGGGGAAATTTCAATGAAGGAAGGAAGACTACGAAAGGGAACAACGATTATAATCACGAGACGTCAAAAATACGTAGTAATTTCAACGGATGCAACGCAAAGTCTTCAGAAGGCTGGAGTAGGTATTTTTTGTCATCAGCTTAATTGGTATTTTACGCTCCGATTGCCTGACTTCACACCAATTTATCTCGCAGAATTCCTGGTTATTACATTGGCTCTTCGAAAACTAAATTATCAGCAATCAAAAGCTATTATTATTTGGGATTCTTTGTCTGTATGTACACATCTAATGTCCGCAAACCACTCTCCTCTTCTCAGGATATTTTGGTCTCTCGTACCGCATAGCCTATCAGAAGTTCGGTTTATTTGGGTCCCGGGGCATGCTGAAATTGTACTAAATGAAATTGCTGATTCACTCGCTTCGGCATCTTTAAATTTCTCGGTGGTGCTAGTAGACCCACAGTTTCCTTTTATTACTACCGAACGATTCAAACGCCTGTTAATCTTAAAAATCAACGAAACGCCTCTCGTACAATCTGAAGAATTGCGGCACTTGCAATTCACATGGAACACCGCAAAATGCCTTTCCCGTCAATGTGAGGTGACCCTCACAAGCTTTCGCTGTAGAGTTCCTTGGTTAAATTTTTATCTCAACAAATCAGGATTTTCATTAACTAACCTATGTGCAGTTTGCAATGAACCGGAAACAATAGATCACTTTCTTCTCACATGCCGCCGCTTCACCTCACTGCGACGAATAATTCTTGAAAGACCGATTTGTATGCTCGGATTGCCAGTCAATACACCCACCCTATTATCGTTTGGAGCCAGTCAGTTGGGTGTGGGCCGCAGTGCTATTCTGTCAGCGCTACATAAATTCATTCAGGCAACCGGAAGGATACGCTGCTAGTGGTACTGCCAGATATATCCAATTCTATGTTTCCCTTCCTCCTTCTTGTTAATTTGTTTTATATAATCGGGTTTATCGCATTCTTCTGCAATTTTTCACGTGCTTTAAAGGTACGTTATTATTGTTCCTATCTCATTTCTCTTTCTTCTTTTTAGCAAGCGTTGTAAAAAATATCTATTATGAAGTACAGTGTGGCCAATCCCCCATGTGGGTATGAGCCAAGATATCCTAGGCGACAAGACAAGACAAGACAAGATCGGCTTCAGGATCACTTGACACACGTTATCATGAACAACCTAATTGCGACTGATGCATCCGTATCAAATGAAAAGGCTGGGGCAGGTAGTTTCTAACGCTCCCTTGACTGGTTCTTTTTGGTTAGACTTCCAGATTACACACAAAATTCATGGCAGAATTATCTTCTATTGTACTGGCAATATGAAAACTTCCTTTGGGCGAATCAGAAGCAGTCGTAATTACAGATTCTTTTTCAGTATGTGCTGCTTTGTCCTCGGGAGCCAACTTAACACTTATGCATATGTTTCGACTACTCATACCGACAAACTTGCACAAACTTTAGCTGTTATGAGCACCAGGCCATCGTGGCATATATCTCAATGATAAGGCAGATGCCCTAGCTCCAGTACCTCTTAGCGGTCCCCTTATCTCGATTTTGCCTGATACGGCTTACGCGACAGCAATAAGGTTTAGAAACCCCCGTTTGCAAGAAATCAACTCCTACTCATTGGATAAATTTCGAGATTTCGCACATCTAAGACGCTGCCGCAATAGACAGTGGTGCGCAACATGGCTATAAGAAATTAATTATACCAGATTGCGTTGTAGAATTCCACAACTAACTTCTTATATACATATAGCTGGTCTCAAGGCGTCACCTTTATGTCAGATTTGCGAAGAAATGGAAACGATAGATCATTTCTTTGTATTCTGTCGCCGATATTCTTATCAGCGGAAAATATACCTGGTAGCTCCACTTGAAAATTCAGGCCTTAAATAAATAAGCCACTAATTTTATCGTTTGACAGCATTAAGTTTGGGTATAGGCACAAGGACGTCTGCTCGGCGGTATTAGACCACATATTTGAAACAAAGCGATTGCCATGTTAGAGTGCCCTTTTTATATATATCATTTGTTCAAGACCCACCAATACTTTTGTCTCAAATGACATCTGATAGCCTGCTTCGATCCTTGCTCAGATATACTCCTTTTTCGGTTTATGACTTTTCTTTAGATATATACATTTTTTTAAGTCCGAAATACCTTTGAATTTGTAAAATCATAAGCCTTTTAGTTAAAGATCCTGCTGCCCAGTTCTTGGCTGATCCCCGTTTTGTTGGTGTGCGCCGGGATAACAAGGATCATCAGCATCATCATAATCATCATCATCATCGTCATCATCATCATCAGAAAAGCATCACGAGGTCGGCGTTGGAACACCACCATATTCTCGCTCGGTTCGCTTGCCATCAATCGCGTTTTTAGGCCCTGTAAATAAACCTCATTTCAAAAGAATAAGGCGCGCCCAACATCAGAAAACATAAAATCCGCTCAAGCACACCAGCACGCATTTTCAACGCATGGATAACACGTGGTATCGCTGGACTACGTCTGCCCAGCCTTTATTTCTCAGCCCCAGCCCGTACCTAATGCGAGCACTTTGACCCGAGGCAGCGTCATTTAACGTGCACTAGAGAGTAGGACTTGCTTTATAAGCAAGAAACGCGCGAGCAGAAAACGCTTATCAAACCAGCGAGCGGCCCACCTTGCGGTGTTACAAATTATTTTTCGAAAGCCACTACATGTACGTACATGTCACCTGAAGTGCATTTTCGATTGTTTCCTGTGTTTTGAAGGCGCAAGTCCTTGAGTCATGGGTTGTGCATCCCCGATGTATGTGGTAGTAATACTAGCAACAGCAGCAGTAGTAGTAGTAGTAGTAGTAATAGTAGTAGTAGTAGTAGTAGTAGTAGTAGTAGTAGTAGTAGTAGTAGTAGTAGTAGTAGTAGTAATAATAGTAGGTAGCCACCTCTCGTTTAGTGCTCGGAATGTCCGCTGGATGACGGTGCTTGTATATGATGAATATATGATGAAAAGGTGTGAGATGGCGGTACTCGGAGGGGTCACTCGATGGACGGACTGATGAACGGAGTTAAAAACGAACAGATGGGAGCACGGACCGACTGACGGATGCTTCGCCCCACCCATCAGTATTTGCACCATGGATATCTTGTGATTTTTTTTCTGTAGTATGTAAACGCAAGGACTTTCTAAGACGAGACTTTGCGTGTCTGTTTGTGTTATTCATAGCACAATCTGTCATAGGTCAACTAAACACCACAGTACGCATTCGGTTTTTTACAACATTAGCCGCAAGTCACTGCACTTATAAAACCACGTGTGGCGTAAATTATGCACGCTTGCATAATAAAACTAGCCTTATACCCAAATAGCCGTTCCGGCCCGCGAAACCATATCATTAGAAATATTTACTACTGACAGTCTTCATCATCTTCTTGCTCACTTTAGATGAGCGGCCAGAGATCTGCGCTCAGCGTCCTGCTGCTTCATGCAAAGAAAATCGTCGCCACTCAAAGTACCGTCCCCCAATGGGGTATTCTTACAATATCAGGACACTAGCGTGCGAGCAATACCGAGCGTGCTGGAATCTGGGATATCTGCTCAAGAAAAACTGGTTTCCTTCAAAAACGCTGTGTTTAATGCATTGCCGGTAAGTTTTTCCTTCTAATGTTCTCTATGCGTTTTCAGGTGAACTCGTAAATTATCTTTGATGAATAAAAATATTCGATACGCAGTATAAATATCTATGATTATACTAGTATCAATACAAATGGTTTCACCGAAGAGCACATGATCGCTGAGATGTCTATGTATGTCAATTCAAAAGCATTATTTTTATTTTATCTTTTTTTATTTCATCCTTCAATATCTCAAACAGGTCTAAATATCGCTAACAGTGCACACGAAATACTCTCACAAATTTTCTTATTTTTCGCTCATTTTAGTCTACAACGCGAAGCAGCCTTATTTTGCTTATTGTTGCAGCTTAGTTCTACTAGAACAGCGTTTTTAAGTGTTGCGGAAGAACGAACTACTTTTTTGTTCTTCAGATCGCACGCATTTCACCTTATGGTTGTTCTGTCACTGCGCTCATGATGCACTCTGCGAGCAATGGTACTTGCAGGAACTCATCAAGACGGCCAGAAACACGCCATGTGCGATAGCTACCGCTCCCACAGGCTTCTTGCGGAGGGCACACGAAACTGATAGAAGTAAGCAAACTGCTACAATCCCTGACGGCACCTTTAGCCTAGACGAGAGCTGGTTAAATACGGCTACTGCTTTCTGTGCTAGTGTTTTGAGACGTCAAAGTGGACCCTTCAATGTGGTCCTGCCTCCCAGTGCCGAATGCAGTGCGCGCTGATGTAATAAATCGAAAGATAAGCTTTTGAGCATCCGCAACTCAGTCTTAACGACTTGGCACAGTGCCTTCTTGGCAACTGGTGCAAAAAATGACCTGTTCTCTTCGAAATGGCTTGCCGTAGTGACGCTGATGTGTAAGTCACTTCGACGGCTACACTTCTTCTGGTCTTGTAGGGGAAAAAGTTGCAAATAGTTACGCTATCTTTTATATGAAACAACTTATAATTTCAAATTGAATAAAAAAGTGTTTGTCCTGCCATTCGAAAGCATAGAAAATCTGTACGTAGGCACTTGAAAGGTCTCGATATCCTACAGAATATTCTGTCCTCACTGAGCTGTCGAAACTGACTAAAAACACTTTCAAAGCTAATACTCAGAATGAAAAACACTACACAATCTGGCATAAAAAGCTGCGCACCAGCTACTGCAGCTTATTGGTTATGCTACTCAACCGCTGACCTGAAGGCCTCGGGATAGAATACGTCTTGCAGCTTCAAAGGCGGAATGCTTGAGGCCTGCATGCTTATTTTTTGATGCACGCTAATGTTAGCCAGTGTGTAGTGCAAAGTGACACAAGGGCGTCCAGAGAGGACACAACGTGTGCGACCTCTCTTGCCCTGCTTTTATCACTGTCCACTTAATATTGCTTAACGTCTTATCAACAAGGACGAGCTGTGCATGTTCAAGTAACTCAGGTGGTCAAAAGTTTCGGACAACTTTACCAAGGCATCCCCCGCCATAATACTGTGACTATGAGAAAACATTTTAAAAGTTGTGTGTCGTAAAGTTCCCACTCAAAACAATAAATCGGTGCTTGACGTGGACCTGAAGTCGGATGAACAAAAAAAAAACGTGGGTGAAAAGTATAAACATCGAGATAATGAAATTCGGCAGATCAGAGTTTTAAAATCCGGCAGAACGTTTAGTTCGAAGCATGCGAATTAGAAGTAATTGTATTATTTTTTTGAGAAACATTACACAGTGCCGCTAAAGTCATGTACAAGTGCTCGCACAGACACACATTAAACATTGGCATTTGTTTTATATAGGAGGTGAGTTACACTCGCGTAACAATTCCAACAGCAGCATGGATATTAGCACCAGTAGCCCTGGACCGTGCTGCATAATTGAACTTCATCGGATGGCAATCAACTATAATTCACGTTAACGCAACTTGATAGCTGTATCATTGGAGTACACAAGTAATGTTTATAAAATTGGATAGGCAGCACTGCAACCACCATTGACGTTTCAATACCATAAAGTCTATCCGAAAAGTAACTTCAAGACCTGGCATGGCACTGGGATAGAATACTTCATTGCTACGTAAAATGCTGGGGTTAGATTTCTGTAGGGGTCCTGACAATCATTTTTTTTTTTGCATTCACGGGGTCAGCACTGCCGATTTCAGCTTTCTCCTAATGCTCACGCGTTAAAATTACCCCGGTCTGTTCTCGCCGTTTCTGAGTAGCCCACGGGAACATGCCACACGCCTGGCGGAAAAGGTTTGACGATGTTAACCGCAGAATTGCAATGACATAAGTGTCATGTCCAACGAAAGACATATATCAAACCATCTTACCATTCTGTATGTTGTTTTACCTCAATTAGGGGATGACACCTATAGCATCCAGGCGTAAGCTGCTATATAGATAGAAATATAGGACACAGTACTGAATACTTAGATAAATTGTTAGACAGACAGACAGACAGACAGACAGACAGACAGACAGACAGACAGACAGACAGACAGATAGATAGATAGATAGATAGATAGATAGATAGATAGATAGATAGATAGATAGATAGATAGATAGATAGATAGATAGATAGATAGATAGATAGATAGATAGATAGATAGATAGACGGACAGACGGACAGACAGACAGACAGACGGACGGACGGATAGATAGATAGATAGATAGATAGATAGATAGATAGATAGATAGATAGATAGATAGATAGATAGATAGATAGATAGATAGATAGATAGATAGATAGATAGATAGATAGATAGACAGATAGATAGATAGATAGATAGATAGATAGATAGATAGATAGATAGATAGATAGATAGATAGATAGATAGATAGATAGATAGATAGATAGATAGATAGATAGATAGATAGATAGATAGATAGATAGATAGATAGATAGATAGATAGATAGACGGATGGACGAACGGACGGACGGACTGACGGACGGACAGACTGACGGACGGACAGACAGACAGACGGATAGATAGATAGATAGATAGATAGATAGATAGATAGATAGATAGATAGATAGATAGATAGATAGATAGATAGATAGATAGACGGATGGACGGACGGACGAACGGACAGACAGACAGACAGACAGACAGACAGACAGACAGACAGACAGACAGACAGACAGACAGACAGATAGATAGATAGATAGATAGATAGATAGATAGATAGATAGATAGATAGATAGATAGATAGATAGATAGATAGATAGATAGATAGATAGACAGACAGACAGACAGACAGACAGACAGACAGACAGACAGACAGACAGACAGACAGACAGACAGACAGACAGACAGTGGACGGATGGATGGATGGACGGACGAATGGGTGGACGGCCACAGCGCCTGCAAAGAAATGCTTCGCATTCAATAACAACAAAGCGGCGAAGTAAAATACCTTGAAGAGGGAACATGTGCTGAATTACAGTAGGCGGTACGATAAGATTTTAAAATTGGGTAAGTAAAAGAATTTAATGAAACGCACTTATATGTCAATATTGCGCGTATGCTACCGAGATGTTTTATTGGAAAATATGTGTGCTTGCCGAAAACGTAGAGAATAGTGTCACGATTATTAGCCGTAAGCGCAACATAGGAAAAAGAAGCCAGCATCACGAGTGGCAGCCTCTGGCGTTTTTCGAAGACGTTACGCGTCTGCTCTTGCATTTTGTTCTTGTGAGCGAATAGAGCTTTGCTGTTCCCGTCGAAACGAAGCCTTGTGCTCTGTTCTTTGCACGTTGCGACAATATGAACTGTGAGCAAGTATATCCAATGTAGTCGTACCAGCTTATAACAGTACTCAAGGGCCATAAAATTTTGATTTCATAACCAATAATTGTCATAAGCACTCCACAAATCACCGCCTGAACACTCCCTAAAAATGGTTAACCAGCAAAAGCTGTATCGTTCGGCACTAGCGTTTAGCAGTGCGTTAAACCCAAAGCTGCACTGAAGCCTTTCGCAATTATCCCATGGATGTTCTTGCTTCGGGATGGGATTAGACACACATTTGGCTTGCGTTTACCACAGTGTTTATTTCACAAGCCGCAAATTGCGCCTCGCATGATCACGGTAATAGAGGAGTGTGATGAGCGGTTAAATGCTTTTCGAAATGTGTTAATTGCAGTGGCTGTTCTCGAACCAAAGGTGGTAACAGACGTCACAGCCGAAGTCAAAGTGCCGCTGGAGAAACTCCCGCCGATCGCAGGAGTGCGTTCGGCCCGTCGAACGTGCTCCTGCAATCGTCACGTTGACGCTGCCATGCCCGCGACAGCACTGCGGTGTGGAGTTGTTGACAGCGTTTGACGTCGCGAGCGAACTCGGTCAAGTGATTTGTAGGATCCACACGCCACCGGCGCTTGCCTTTCCCTTCGCTATTTCGCGTGGCTTGAAAGTCTGTTCGATGATCGGAATGCAGTTGCTGCTGCTACTCACGCACCTCCGGCCTGTTTTTGTGCCTGGATTGCACCATCCGCCCGGGGAATGCGAGCTCTCTGCAATTGTCGTTGTGAATAAGTTGTTTAGCGCTAATAGTTTTCCCACTAACCACATTTATTCAAGGAAAAG
Source organism: Rhipicephalus microplus (assembly GCF_013339725.1). Taxonomy (NCBI): domain Eukaryota; kingdom Metazoa; phylum Arthropoda; class Arachnida; order Ixodida; family Ixodidae; genus Rhipicephalus; species Rhipicephalus microplus. The sequence continues at coordinate 150,189,538 of NC_051168.1, forward strand.
ACGAAGCGACATTGGAAAACACAAGTGATTCAATGCAACAGATCCATGCTCGCAAATAGTGCTGCTTTGTCGCTTTTTAAGCTACATGAACGATGAAGTCGCAATATTGCACTCCTTTTTCATTGATTGGGTACATAACTGTAGACCAAGCTCATTGTGAATCACGAAGCCCCGTAATAAAACTGGCCTGGAGTTGCAGATATGTCAGCACATGCTTCACAGCCCCCTTCTACGCCCTCGTATACAGCCATGTTAGTATATTTTGAACGTTTATGAGACACACAATAATGCAATGATCAAGGATTGTTCAGTTTTTCCGATTCCTAATATCTTGCTTAGCTACAGGTTCTTCTCTCCTCTAGAAATTGATTATACGCGAGTTTAGTACAGCATGCATTAACATAGATTGCTGTTTGTACTTCGTCATAGACTGTCCAATCGGTGTGCTCTATAAACACATCACCTAATAACATTAAAGTGGGAGTCAGTGAGATGAATAAAAACCATTATTACATAACGAAAACGTATGGTGTCCCGGGAAGAAACTCCTAATCCTAGATATTCAAACAGAAATTTTGAAATTGTCCCGCCGTGAATGGGATTAGCCTCGTGATCAAATACACTGCAAAATTTGCTACAATTTGCTATGCATGAAAGAGGTATTATTATTATTATTATTATTATTATTATTATTATTAATAATATATTTTTGTTGTTGTTGTTGTTCTGAAACAAGTCATCGTGTTTAACCTCGCATTTAGAGTCACTTTACAAGCTCCATGAAGGTAGCACATGCACCCTTAACCAATCTCTTTCACCCGGTGAGTTTCCTAAAAACTGAAAGATTGGCAAGGTAGTCCCCGTATTCAATGGCGGACGGGCACTCGCCCCGCAATTATTGACACATTTAGCTAAAATGCATGTCGTGCAAACTACTTGAACATATTATAGCTTCTCGTATTTATGATCACCTTGAATCGAATAACTTTTCCCCCCTAATCAGCATGACGTCGGGAAAGCGGCTACTTATGGGGCACTCAGTTATTCGAATTCACCACTGACCTTTATTTTGATATGAACAGTAACGATCAAACCAATTGCCACTTTTTCGACTTCACCGAAGCTCTTGACATCTTGACACTGTCCCTCATTGTCGTTTGATCTCCAAATTGTCTTCCCTCTGTATCGATTCACTAACACTGTCTTTGATACGCAACCCATCAGAAATTCATGGTGGCTAACAGAACTTTACGTAACACTTGCAATGTCACGTCTCGTGTGCCTCAAGACAGTGTATTGGGTGAATTACTCGTTTTAATATTGCCCCACCTGTTTTTTTATTTTGACTTTTGTTTCTTTCGGTTGTTCCCCACAAGGCCTGCCACGAATGCTCAGCGCAAAGTGTGCCTTATTGTTTGAGAAGGTTCGCGATTATTGCAGATTGTTTTGTTAAGACTGTGCGCAAGAAGAGAACACTCGTGATTATTTCAGCGCTTGCGCGACGACCAGTCATAGTGCTAGAATATTCGACGGCACATGCATAAATGCCGACGCGCGTCATTACTTGTAGTTGATCGACGACTGACGCTCTTCCGCTGCTCTCAGTGCCAGTGTCTTGCTGTAATCTGACGTTTTTTGTTTTACGTGGCCACAAGTTCAGCTCAATAAGCAGTTTATTAGGACTCTCTCGTCTGCTTCGTTCATCCACAACATGACCCCGTAGCAATATAAAACAAAGACTTGCCCGCTAACCTTTCATCCTCAGTTAGGTTGTTCATGGAAGCTTGCGTCATCTACCGCAATATTCAGTCTGTTGACTATCATTATGCTCTTTAAAATGACCTTAATCTGACCTTCAGGGGGTGTGATTACTGGCAATTGTCTCTTTACACCTCTAAATGTTCGTTAACCTCGTTCACTACAAAGCGTACTAACTCACCTTTTTTTCGGCACTATTAGGATTACTGTTGTTTCAGTCACATCATTGTACAAATATTTCAGCGTTCACCTATCATGAGATTTACCTTGGACTAAGCACATAGCAGCTGTCTCTTCAAAAGTCTCTAGGTCTCTCGGCTATCTTCGTAGAAACTTGCGCAACGCTCCTTCTAACGTACGCATGTTATCATACCTAATTTATGTTCACCCACAACTGAAACTGCAGTAGGCATCATCGACATGTCACCACAACAAGATTACCTTGTGCGTATGTTGGAAGCCGTCCAGAATAGGACAGCGAGATTCATCGCTTGTAACTACGACTGTCGTTCAAGCATCACCCTAATGGAACAATATTCTGCATTCATGTCACTGTATCAACGCCACGTCAATTTCATTTTAGGATTATTTCATACATACATACCAAATAATAATGCCTGCTGTTGGCTGCTTCATTTTCCTCTGTGCGATTTCGACGCATTCACAACACTTGTTGTTTCATGCGCGTTCATTGTCAAACACAGAGATTTACCTCATCACCATTACCTCGAACCATAGCCCATTAGAACGGCCTTCCAGATTGCATTGTTTTCATTTCTAATCGTGAAACGTTTTGTGATAACCTGACTTCGTTGAGTTTTACTATTATATAACTTTGTTGCACCTTGCTATTTGTTATTTGTTTTCTTTGTTTGTTTCTTTCTGCTTCTTTACTTTTAGTCTGTATTTTTTGCAGTGCATTTACTGACACTCCCCTTGTCCAATGCATTTCAATGGGCATGTAAGCCATTATCAATAAATAATTAAACACTACTGGCATTGAGTATAAGCGAACCTAAGCTCGTCTTGTCCGTCCGCGTTTCGGCCTCCATCTTCGCATTCACGTCACTGAAAGCACCCTATTTGAGCACAAGCACCTGTGGTTGCAACGCTCGCGTTCACGAGTGCTGTGGCCATACATACTTAGCTGCATTACTTGCTAGTCACGTAGGCAACGATTCGCGCGAATCTTACTTTTACAAGAGCGACATAGACTACGAAAGTGACCTTCCGCTGGCCCGTGTTGCGGACTACAATACAGGTGTCACGTGTTGTGGACTACAATACAATGACAGCCCGGCCCCTTAACTGATCCGCAATAAAAAACACACAAATGACATTTTCGTTGCTGATACTGGGGAGTCGCGTTTTCCGAACAAGATGGAATGTCCAAGGATCAGGTGACGGGTGAGACTAAATGTCCAACGAGCCTAAATTTCCAACCGAGACTGATTGTCCAACGAGCCTGAATGTCCAACCGAGACGGAATGTCGAACGAGACCGAATGTTCATCGAGATGGAATGTCCACTATGGGACAATCCGTCTCGATGGACATTCCGTCTCGTTGCACATTCGGGCCGCAAGCGGAGAGCTACTCAGTCTGAACTTGTTGGCGTATTTCGTATCATCTTCTGCTTTACTGCCTCTAATTTATTGAGGCTCTTTGGTCACCGTCAAAAACAAACTATGCTAACATATTCTGATAATACTGTGAACGTAGGGCGTGCCAAGAGTTTCGAGTGCGTAAGAGAAACCGTCGGATGTTTTTTTATACTCTGTTTCACACATCATGTGCAACGTTTCAGAAGCTAGCAATACTTCTTGCAGTCGTTCTGTTCGCAACAAAAAGTAGTTTGATGTTTTTGCCAGCAAAAACCTAATTGGTCTTTCATTACTAAGGCGAGACGTAATCGAAGATGTTATGTGCTTTCCAAAGAAAAACGCCAATAAACGTCTGGTATTATGTGGCTGCATAGCTTAGTTTTTACGTGACGCCACACACAGTCTCTGTACTCTGGGTACGTCATGATGGCGGCCACCTGGACTTTCGGTGTCACTGCAGGGTGTCCCTGCACAGCTTATTTGAGCACCCGTGTTTTTTTGTGCTCACCCCGCTTTCTTCTGTTCGCCAGCCGCGCCTAATGGGAGCATAAAAAATGCTAGGATGTACTGGCACTAATCAGATGTCACGCTAGCGACCACGAAACATGTGGAGTTACATGTTTTGATTGATTTGTGGGGTTTAACGTCACAAAACCACCATTTGATTATGAGAAACGCCGTAGTGGAGGGCTCCGGGAATATTGACCACCTGGGGTTCTCTAACGTGCACCCAATCTGAGTACACGGGGGAGTTACATGTTTTGCTGGCCAAACTTCTTTTATACCTTTCACAGCGTTGCACCTGATGAATGAAACGCAGTATAGGTAGAAAAGAGGACACGCTGTGGTCGGAGTGACACTAGCGATGAACGCATCGTATCTGCGGTCATACGTTACCGTTATGCCCAAACAAATATACCACTCATTATGAGTGAAGCTGTGAATCATTAACAGTCCAAGTGAGGAGTATCAAGTACGCGGCATCTCACGAGTGGCCCGAGCTGCACATAGATGTCCACCTTCCATACAAGTTTTTTTTATTTCTTAGTATGTATACTTATTAGCTACACGTGTACGATTCACTTAAAGATTTGGTTTCGTGAAATGCTCCTTGTAGCCACCAAGTGTTGTAGCCACCCGGAGCAACAGCTCCATATTTCGGAATCTCCATCTAGATTTTATTCATTTCGAAAACGCACAGTGATATATATCCTGGCCCCAAATGCTTTCCAGGAATGCCTAGCACATTAGATACAGGAAAATATCGCTCTCAGTTGGCGACTTTGGCTTTATATTTTTTACAAAGCTAACGCACAACACGACTGTTCACTTTACGTGCAATTGAACTAGCATCAATAACCACTGTAGGTACGATTCAGCTGCACAGTGACATGCCTATTGTTGTTTTTTTGTTTGTCTCTTGGTATATCCTCCACAGAATACTGATGGCCGCGTTATCATGCAACGAATATCAAGTTTAGCCTGTTATATAACGCAACATCGGCCCATCTGCGTTAAGTTTAGTGTTTGAGCTTTGAAACATTTACGTATTATGCTGAAATGGTAACAATAGATGTGTAGGCGGAATATCAGTTAAGGACACTTCTGCAGAACATTTATTCGGAAAAGGAATCAGAAGAAGTCTTAAACAAACTATCTGACCAGGTTGGCTAAAATCTCTATATTGACATTTCGTACTGAATGGCACTTCTTTTTTTAAAACTCCTTGAGTGTAGCATGGTCTCAAGGCATGTCTACGCATTGATTCATCATGATTTTAACTGATGAGGAGGTGATTTTAGGCATGCTGCATGTGCAACTAAAATCTACATTCGTTGAGTTTAGCGACAACGTATACATTCAGAAACAAGGTATTTGTGTAAGGCCTAGCTTAGCGCGATGTTGAGGGACACATATTTGACGAATTTGGATAGGCTTTTGGTTGACAAACATGGTAATTGAAAAGGAATTAAGGTAATTCGTTTCAATCATGGCTACTTTGTAGTAATAAATAATGCTCCAGGGAGCCTTGAACAATATAGAACAACGTTGTTTGTGGACGTTCAACGACGAGTTGCTCAACCACGAGGCAATGTTCACGAGAAATAATGTTCAACCATGAGGTGCCCCTGTAGAAGTTACTACGGTTTCTACACTTCCAGTTGAGGTTTTAGCAAGACCTTGTACGCTGCGCATACGAGCCACGGCGTAACAAACTTTTGTTGCCTTTTGTGTCAGACCACCTGAAGTTGATTAAGAGATCGGTGGTTTAGATGTGTCTTGTTAACGCTTTACACGAGTCCTGCGCTCACCACATGAAAAAAATATTAACCAAACAAGTGCTGAGGCTGAAGACAGCCAGATATCCATAGCAGCTGATCACTTCACTTGCTGAAAGAGTGCACAGGGCGACTGAGAAGTGACCAAAATATGATGCAGTGGGCGAACAAAGTGAGCACCCAAGAAGAGTGACAGTAATTCTGCACATGCAATATAAGGCACACAACCTAACAAGGATTGGCGAACGTTTCAGGGTCAAAGTTGAAATGTCAGCACCTGATAAGTTACCCTGAGCTATGCCCTACAACTTCGCCAGTGAAAAAGCCAAGGAAAGTGTGTGCTAATAAAAATAAAAGAAAGTTTTGGATTACTCAAAGAGGGTGGTTTAGAAAATTCTGCTTTCTTGTGACCGATTTTACATAGGGCAGAGGGAGTGCTGTGTTAATGTCCGTCTAAATGAGCATTGTAATAACATGGAAAAGAAGCGATAGGCATCTCGCGATGCATTGCCGAGAACATGGGTGCGACCACTTTTTAGATAACACTGTGGTATTATGTGTAGTCTTAAACATTGACTCCAGATTAATTGTCGAGGTCACCGAGATGGAGACGGATGATTTAAATGTGGTTAGCGCTGCCTCGACTGTCTCGAAAAACAAGGCACTTCACTTCTTCGGGTGTGCGCATAAGGCAGTCATGTAACACACGACTTGGCATCTTTACGTACCCTATCAGCATAATGTCTAACAACGTCTTTACTTAGATTCTGGAGGTACGGCCCTTAAGGCCGTCCCTATCTCGATCTTGTAAATAGCTTAAATATGTGTTTTCAACACCACCACCACCACCACCACCAGAGCATACGCTCTGGACATGTGTTGGCATGTTCAAACTCTTCATAGTGATAGTAGGACCTTGTATTCGATTGTTATATTAATCTTCTCTGGTTATCATGCTTCTTCACTGTAGTTTTCTTGTCTTTTCTTTCGGATGGACACCAATATATGTAGTGTTTTCTTTTATTGAAATTTGAGTTGAAAGTAGCGCTTGTTCAGCGTCCTTCACTTGTCTTATGTACGTGCCCTTCACGCTTGCAAAAGTTATGAACTCATAATGAATGGAAATCTGGTGTAATCGTACTTCTAAAAGGCATTTTTTTTTCAAGGGGCTTCACAATGAACGGCATCATCACAAATAAAGGTGAGCATTTTATGGTGCTCTTCTATAGATGAAGTGAAGATATCCTCATTAGATCATTGGGGATCATAGTCGGAACATTTACGGCAATACGATGACGGTGTTTTACAAACGCCTGAAGCATGGGAAGATGAAAAATACATCACAAAATATGTGGGAGGGGGAGGAGTGTCTCTGAACCCACGTTTGGATAAGAAGGCTTCGCATAGTAAACACAGCAATCGTACATTGAAAATATAGTACAGCTGCTCTATATGGTAGGGTGATTCCTAGTCATCCAGCCAAAACACAGGTGGAGCGTAAAATGGCCAGGTCACCACACGTGCTTTGACCGATTCAAAACTTCAGACTTCGTCGGGCCATGTAGAGCTTTTTAGGGAGAAAACTCCTCTTAGTCTACCATTGTCATGCGTCACGCGTTTCCGGGAGAAGAAGAGACCAGAAAGAAAAGATGGTGGTATCTCCCGAACAGTACAATAGACGGTGCTGTCTCATAGAAGTAAATACAATCTGGAGTTCAGTGAGGATATTTTAGATGGCGCTGTACCGTTACTCTCCGAATGACTGCTCGGTGGGCTGTATCTGGGTACACGGAGAACGAGTGCCTCTCTGTCTCCTGGATAGTCACCGTATGTGGCCGTAAGTTGGTGGGGCATGGACGAAGCAGAGCGGTGGGCGCATTGAAGGCGCTTACGGTCGACTTCCTCGGCTCGAGTTTTGTCAGTGCTACCCGAGCGCCGTCTGCATTCTCGAATGTGATCGGGACGCATGCACGGACAGATTAAAGAACGGATGCTTCGCCCCACTCATCATAATTCAACCAATGGATATGCTGTGGTTTTTTCTCTGCACTCGGGGTGGACCAAGGCTGACATTTCGGGCCAAGAATGGACTAAGGCCCGCTTTTTCTAAACGAGAAATCCCAGCACGCGTTAGTCGTCCATGGCGTCGTCAATGGCATTTTGTGCCAAGCTGAAGTGACGCATGCAAGCTGGCCATTACTGTATCTGAAGGTAGAAAGAAAAAAAAGAACCTATGAAGTTCTAATGCGTCCTTTGCCACTATGACGCAAGGGTGTGATCGTGGGCGCAGAGGTCGCATTACGATTTAGGTAAAATGCCAGAGGCCAGGGAAATATGCGATTTTTGAGCACGTTAAAAGAGGCCAGTTGCCGAAAGTTCCAAAGCCCCTCACTTCCACGAGCCTCCTTAACATGCAACATTATGAAATATAATATAATATCTTGCTCTTGTAAACACATACGATCCTTGTTTCCATGCTATGAAAAACAAGAAACTGTTCTTTGTTCAGAATTATGGTTCCCAGCCTTGTCGCTACTCTTACAATAATACTTTTGCGTGCACCCAAAAAACATTTTTATTTGGATTAGTGCGTGCCAAGACAATGAAATGACTATATGGAATGCCATAGCCCGTGCCACATTGATGTTTGCAATCTCTGTTTTTTTCACTGGGGACTTATTCTCACTAAGGTGTTGCATCATAAAAGGCACACGGTGCAAAAAGTAGCAGTTTGGCATAGTTACTATCGATGCCATGCTAAAAACCAGAAAACTGATGAAAGCCACACACAGACGTACTAAACTACTTTAAAGGCTAGATTCTAACACTGGCATTCGCTATCAACGGTTCATCTCAGACGACAATATCGGTTCTTGAGCAAATTAAGATTTCTATAACACGAACACATGGAATAGCCAGGCCAGGCTTTTTCATGCATTGCAGTACGTTGGCGTGCCATTATTATACGAGGAAAAACTCATGTACAACGAGCACTGCGCATGGCAGTCCACTTACCTTAAGTAAAAAATAATCATGAAGAGCAGGCACAAAAGCAAAATTACGGCTGTTGCACGAAACATCAAGCGCTCATGGAAATCTACAACACCCGACGCATTTCGCTAAGGAAATTCGGCAAAAATACGTATGCCATACGACAGCAAACATTTAAGCAGACATTTGTGAAGACTTCCTGTTGGTGTCTGTGAAGACTTGCTGGACAGATATTTCAAACTTAATTGCAAGGCATACAGTCAGTAAGGTTTAAAATCTGTGTATCGCTCTGCGTCGTGCTCTTAACCGCATATGGAATAAAGTGACAAGGCCATGTTTCGCTACAGTCATTGTTTTTTGGCGTGTCATGTATGCTGGAAACAAAACTAGATGAATGACCTTGGCATAAACATAAATGTTCATGAGCGTTTATTTAAGCACTTTGTCATACTATCTTTCCTTGGCTTTCACTCTTATTTCGTTGCGATACCACGTTTGTGAAACACCATATCTTTTTATTATACATCTGCTAAGTGAGCAGGCAAGTTTTGTGTTTTTTTAATGATGATAATGTTTTCCTTCTCAGGACTTGAAGTCTAACGGATTCAGAACACTCTCAGCTCATCTTCATGGACATAACGGCGTTGAGGGCTAACCATGAGCCATATGGTAACAATAATGTGAAAAGAAGAACGAAGTAAGCGCCTCAATTGGTTCCCATACCCTAAAATAATACCTATAATATTTTAGACGAGAACTTACATAAGCAAAATTTAAAGAAACTAGGGAGCACCACTGTATGTATGATTCTCTTAGGAAGCTCTCTGGGCGCCAAATAGCTGAATCAAGGTGCACCTCGAAGAACTTCGAAAATGCGGCATCTCGAAGTACCCTGAACACGTTCACGTGGTCAACCACCTATAACTCGTCAGCTGAACAAGAGTTCCGCAACCTCTCGTTGCCATCGGAGCATCGACTCAATAAAAAGTAAATGCGTTAAAAAGCACCATTGTAGCTCTTCTTTTGTCTCCCCATCAGGGACCGTCAGTGCTCTCTTTTACTAGTAAAAGAAATAATGTATCTATCCATTTTTTTCCATGCTCAAACAATGCTTTTTCTTCGCATAACATTCTTGTTGCAGTAAAATACTTTTTTTTGTGTAAGCCGGAGCTATATGCGTTAAAGTTACCGAACCAACCTGAACCACTAGAAACGCCAAGCGCTTTAGGACACGTCTCATGGTATAACCTATGGCAACTTAAATCGGTACCCTTTGTTTGGGAAAATCAGGTGATTCGCATGTTCCTGCTCCTGGCCACCGCATACAAGTTTCTTGGTCAAATTTAAAACATTTCTGTCGGCTAGTGTCATATTTTGAACTCATTTGAATCGTGCAATAAATATTCAGATTTCACCAGGAAACTGGCGTAAAGGAACGTAATTAAGTTTTTCAATTTGAAGATATTCCTTTCGAACACCGGCCACGCATGTTGTATGTACGCACCATGCACTCAAATCAGCTGTTTTCGTCAGTAAGACCACACTCTAAGCTTGTTAAGCGTGGCATAGCAAACCTTTGCTTTAACAATACCCCCAAGAAAACGTGCCACCATTTGATGGGACATTGCTTTGATGAGCAAGGGAAGCATCTGAAGGTGGTTGCCTTTGCAGACACTGTCCTAAAGATTGTAGCCGAAACCAAAATTAAGAGTTTGATGATAGATTTATATGTCGGGTTTAACGTCCCAAAACCACCGATTAAATATGAGAGATGCCGTACCGGATGGCTCCGGAACTTTCCGCCATCTGGGGTCCTTTACCGTCCACCAAAACTTGAGCACATGGGCCTACAACATTTCCGCCTGCATCGAAAATGCAGCCACCGCAACCGAGATGCCATTCCACAACCTGCCGGTAAAAATAAAGGGCCTAAAAAAAGAAGAGCGTCACATGTCACGCACCTGGGAAATTGTGGACCAGAGATCATATATCCACAAGATTTCTCACAGTTTGTCGTCAGGCTAGGCGTACTAGTAGCATTGCGGGCGCAATGCTAGCTGCTGTGCCCGTGCGCGAACACTGAGGACTAAAGAAAAATCAAGGGACGCTGGTAAAACTCGACATTTATAGATTGCGTCACAAATGTTTGTATGAAATACCATTTAAAAGTGGTATTTCACACGCTACATTTGTGACAATCTACGTAGGACAGACGAAGTGCTGTGGCAACATTCGGTTGTTAGAGCAGCAAACATCTGTCACTTCAGCAAGAAGTGTGAATCTACCTGCGCATTGGACAGCATGTGGGTGTTCGGTCATTCTCAACTTTCCAAGAATATTGGTAGGTCAGCCACGAAATACCAAAAATAAATACGCGAGGCATACAAAATACAAAACGCGTATAGGGTTGACAGGGAAGTGTTCCTTCCATTTCGCTATCACAAAAAGAGTTATATATACCGATACATCAAAAACCAAAAGATCCAGGATGATATCGTAAGAAGCAATAATATCCCAAAAGAATTTGACATTCTACCACTAATGACAGGGGAACAAACAAAAGCCCTTGAAGGAACGCAAAGTGGCAAAGCCGCTGCTGAAGATAGCGTAGCAATGAACCAGCTAAAAGATGGTGGAGAAAGTGTGTTTTAGAAACTGGCCACCTTATTTATATCAGGAGTTTCTCTTCGTGGGAAAGGTACTAGAATCTTGAATGAACAATAACATCGTTAAAAGGCGTTTACTCAGTCGAGACATCGGCAGTTATGCAGGCACAACAGAATCAGGGCACCTATAAACCCTACATAGACATTGGAAGAAATCTACAGTGGAACCACAGTCATATTAGTTCTTCATAAAGAGAGCGACAGAATCCTAATGAAAAAATGTACAAGGCAGAGAGACGTGATCTGTTGAATGCTATTCACTGCGTGTTCACAGTGAGTTTTCAAACCCTACATTGGAAAGAGTTAGGGATAAAAATTAAAGAAGAGGATCTTAGTAGCCTGTGATTCACTGATGACAATGCCTTGATGTGTAACTCAGGGGACAAATTACAGCTCACGATTACTTCACTGGACGCAGTAAGAGAAGAGTAGGTGTGAAAATCAATATACACAAAACTAAAATAATGTGCACAATCTTGGCAGAAAACAGAATTTAGGGATAGGTAGAGAGACGCTGAAAGTTGTGAAGCAAGATGTCAACCTAGGACAGGTTGTAACCTCGGAGCCGAACCTTGAGAGTGAAATACTAGAAGAATAAAGATGGGGTGGATCACATTAAGCAAGCATTTTAAAATCACGAGTGGTAATTAGAAAATAGCCCTCAAAAGTAAGGTATAAACACCCGCATGATCTTGCCGGTGCTTACCTAAGAAGCAGAAACCTGGAGACTTACAAAGATGGTTCCGCCTAAATGGAAGACGACACAGCGAACAATGAAAAGGGCGTTGATAGGGGTAACCTTGAGAGACAAAAAGAAAGCAGAGTGGGTCAGGTGTCAGGTAACAAGCGAAAATTCAGGATGTCATAGTTTAAACTACAGTAGGGGAATAGACATGTGCTCGGCACGTAGCACGTAGGCAGGATAACCACTGGTCATCAAGGGTAACCTACTGGGTTCCCAAAGAAGGCAGAGACACTATGGGGTGACGGAAAGTTAGGTGGACCGATGAGAGTAAAAAGTTCGCAGGCATAAAGTAGCAGCAGAAGGCACAAGACCGGGTTGACTGGCAGACGGGTGAGAGGCCTGCGCTCTGCAGTCGGCGTAGTCAAGCTGATGATGATGAAGTTTAAGGTGCCTTTGGATGCGTCCTTTCAGGACATTTCTTTTTAAAAGGACAAGGGAGCTTCTATGGCACACCATTGTTTGTCACATTCTTACGATTGTCTCCCCTTATGATATCTTGTGGGGTACATGCCTCTTACGTTCTTCTTTAGAGTATACGCGTTGTTTTTTTCATTAAACTGTTCTATGTTTCCAGCGTGTGTTCATCGTATGTCTCTTCTTGTGTATGTGTTTTTCGATGCCTGGGTTCCTCAATTTATCCCTTTAGTTCACGGTGTGTACAAATGTACTTGTCAACTTCAATTGCACCTCACGCACCACGTCTTTCACCGAATGACTTGAAACTTAATCAGGCCCCTGAAATTTAGCGCAGGTTTTCGTTTCAAGGAACATGTGCACTCATAGCGGTTGCCAGGCATCGTATGATCTCTTTAAACAAGATGAAAGTACCAAGCATGATTACAATTATTGTCTAACCAGTCATTCGAAATAAAAATACTTTTATGTAACAGTAAAGAGTGCTTCGGTTGTTGATTTGTCTCTTTTAATCTTTATTTTGACAGTTTTTAATGGAGGAACGCGCGGGAAGACTTGTGTTTAGCGATTGCCTCCGCTCCCTCCTGCCACTTGCTCAGAGACATCACAAGGGAGATCGCCGTCGAGTGTCTCACTCAGTTAGCATGCCAAGTAAGAATATGCAAAGATGAGAGATTTCATTTGGCGTGCAGTGAACAGAAGCCTCAGTAGGCCTGGTGAGTCACGTCAAATGTGCATTAGATGAGGGTTGCGAAATTGGGGCACCACACGTGTTGCACGACTCTGCAGCGTGATAACCCAGAATTTTTTCTTTCTGCGAAAGTCTTCAAGGTCTCCTTGTGGGAATGGGTGAGCACAAATATATGGGTTCATTATTTGAGCAGGTATTTATTTTGCATGAGTTCTTGAGAAAACCCAGCTCTCAGCAAGCCTGTGTGGGTTGATATAAGCGTGTCATTAGACTAGCTTGTGAAAATGAGAGCGCAGCTGCTGCTTCTTGAATGTTTCATGAACAACTTGAATGCGTGTTGACGCCACTGTCGAGTTTCTTTATCATTCACATTTGGTATGTAGTTGAAGTGATGAGAAGCAATTATAGCATCCTTCATGTTAATGGAAAGGCATATAGCCAGTTAGAAACTTTGTGGGAATTTGCGCCTGAAATGAGAAATAGTTGTTTTTTGGTCAGCATTGTTTACAAGTATGAATTAAGCCAGCAGTTCAATGTGCCTGGCCTTTCAGAACGTGCTGAAACTTTTACCGGGTGACTGAATCGTGTGAGAGATGAGCATAGAGTTCAAAACTTTTGCAAGTGTCCCAAGAAAGACGATAGTCTTTCTTGGGATACTTGAACACAGAAACTGTCATCTGTCTATAATTTACACTGATTGTTATCCCATGATTTCCATGGTTGATATATGACATGATTCAGCCAGCCAGGTACACACCTCAGGCGGCTTGTGAGGGGTGCGTGGGCAGCATGCAGCTTCTGGGCCGTGTCTTTGCGGCCCCTGCACAATATAATGCGATAGGTAGATAATACGGTCGCAACTAAGTTGAAAAGTGCAGAATTAGCATTGTGCGTTCTGCATCATCAGCGTGACTGCGTCCGCTGCAAGACCAAGGCCTCTCCCATGTTCCGCCAGTCAACTTGGTCCTGTGCTTGCTGCTTCCTCTTCATACCCGCAAACTTCTTAATTTCGTCTGTTTATCGAACCATCTGCCCCCCCCCCCCCCTCACCCGCTTGCCTTCTCGTGGAATCCAGTTAGTTACCCTTAAACAGGTTCTGCAACACTTTTTCAGCATGGTGAGAAAACGTCGCTGATAGATAGTAGAGGCTCCGGAGAACACGTGACCGAAATATTGCCACGTTCCATTTCCCAAGTTTTTGTTATCGTCCCAAAACACCACACGATTCTCAGCGCAAACCGCACCTGCAGTTTTCGAGAAGGTTCCGGACTGTAGTAGATCATTTCGATAAGATCACGCCCACTGTGCGAACGGTACAGATTGTTCTGGAACCTACGCCACCGCCAATGATAACGCTAGAACAATCGACGGCAAGAGTATAAATGCCGACGCGCTTCGCTGCTTGTCGGTTGTTGATCGAAGGCCGACGTTCCGTTCGCCGCTATCAGTCCGAGTCTGCTATCTGTGCGAGACTGCTGCTGTAATTGGACTTTCTGTTTACCGGGCACAGGTTCGCCCAAATAAACAGGTAAATCCCAACACGAAGTGTCCTGTCTTCGGCTACGTCACGACCCCGTGACATCTGGTGGAGGTGCTGCTTCGTTCGTGTACCGGACGCCCCCGTCAAGCCGTGAACCCAGCCCACGTAGCGGAAAAGACACCGACGCCAACCAGGAGCAGCGAACAAGCCGCTGACAGCAAAGGCTACCACTGGAGTACGGGCTTCTTCAAGACAAGGCGCGGAAAACCAAGGCCATGACCGCGACTGCAGCGACAATGACAACTGCAGCGTCCCAGCCCACGATGGTCATGCATCAACCAAGGAAACCACCAATTTCCCATGCGTCATCGTTCGAAGACCCGGAGTCCTGGCTAGAAACATACGACCGTGTGGCCACCCTCAACCACTGGGATCATGACGAAAAGCTGCGTCGTGTGTTCTTCTATTTGGAAGAAACCGCGAGGACCTGGCTCGAAAATTGGGAGTCCACGCTCCGAACGTGGGATGTTTTCTGCGGCGCATTCCTGCAAACGTTCGCGAGCGTCGCTCGCAAAGAGAGGGCCACTGCTTTATCAGAGACCCGGGTTCAGCTACCAAATTAAAATGTCACCATTTTCATAGAAGAAATGACCCAACTATTCCGTCACGCTGACCCAGACATGCCTGAGGAGAAAAAAGTTCTTCGACATGCCTGAGGAGAAAAAAGCTCTTCGCGGGACTGATGAGAAACCCACCGAAAACCGTCCAAGATTTGGTAGCCGAAGCGACCACTATCGAAAAGACCCGGACATGCGCACGAGACAGTATAATCGTCGCCTGACTGAAAACTGCGCTGCTGCTTAAGCCAGTAACTCCGGAGACCTGCGTGAAACGATCCCAACGATCGTGCGGGAAGAGCTGCGCAAGCTGTTGCCTTCGGCGTAGCCTCAAGTGGATTCAATCGCCGACATTATGCGAGAAGAAGTTCGGCAATCGCTTCAAATTCCCCACGCACCGCTGCCCGAGCCGGAAGCTATGAGCTACGCCACTGCACTGCGCCACAAAGCTCCTCCCCGTCCACGCCACAACGCTGCCCCGTCGCACTTCCGTCGACAGACGCCACTGCCGCCACCACCCCCGCAGACGTCATACCGTTCGCCAGCGGCCCAGCACAGTGCACCGAGGAAGACTGACGTCTGGCGCACCCCTGACCTTCGCCCGCTCTGCTACCACTGCGGCGAGGCTGGACACACATACCGCCGTTGCCAGTACCGACAGATGGGACTGCGTGGCTTCGCCGTCAATGCACCGCGTCCACAGCCAGGAGAACGACCACGTGACATCGCCGACTACCTGACAGGAACTCGGTGGACACCACGAAGCCCTTCGCGTTCCCCATCGCCCAGCCGCCGCACGTCACCGCACCACCGGCAGTACTCTGGCTCTACGCGGGGCCGGTCTCCTAGCACGTATCCGAGAAACTAAGGGCAGCAACCGGTGGAGGTGCGGTTGCTGTGCGATGAACTACCGAAGATCCTCCGACGACGACGCCGACGCGGAGCTGTTTGAACACAACACCAACCAGGCAAAGCCCTGACGGCGAAACCTCACTTACCGAAGGTGGCCTGACGACGCAACATGGAAGCAGCAGAACAAGCCGACGCAGCCGGGACCCGACGCCACGCCCTAACTGTAATGCGAGACGGCGAACTAGCGACCTCGACGTTCTTATCGACGGCCACAGTGTGACCGCTCTTGTCGATACTGGAGCCGACTATTCTGTCATCAGTTGGTCGTTCGCCGCGAAGTTAAAGTTAGGACAGCTTGGAAAGGCCCTGAAATCCGCACAGCCGGAGGTCATCTCGTAACGCCTGCAGGATTCTGCACAGCGAGAGTCACCATTAACGGCCGTATTCACCCTACAGACTTCGTAGTCCTACAGCGTTGCTCGAGAGATGTCATCCTTGGCATGGACTTCTTATGCCTCCATGGGGCTGTCATCAACCTAAACACAAAGTCGATAACGTTATCCAAAGAAAAAGCACTACCGCCGCGCACGCCGTCAGGACACCATGCCTTGAATGTGCTGAAAGAACAAGTCACCATTCCGCCTCGCTCAAGCGTCATTATTTCAGTCGGCGCTCCTAAATCACCTAACTTGGAAGGCGTCGTTGAAGTCAGTCAGAAAATGTTGGTCACCCGAAATATTTGCGTCGCAAGAGGAATTGCAGAACTGCGGGGAGGCAAAGCAATGGTTATGCTCACGAATTTCAGCAATGAGTACAAACATGTGAACAAAGCAACAACGGTCGCATACATCGAAGAAATTGTCGAAGCCACCAGTGCTTTCGCCCTCGCCGATCCTGCGGAACCTGCTTAGAGGAACCAAGCCCCTCCCATAGCTTTCGATGTCAATGCCAGACTTCCGAACGATAAGCAAGAACAGCTCAAGGCCCTGCTCCTGCAATACGAAGATTGCTTTTCGTCGTCATAAAAAAAATCGGCAGACCCCAATCACGAAACATCGCATCATAACCGAAGAAAATGACAGACCACTCCGTCAGAGCACGTACAGGGTTTCGACGCGAGAACGTGAGGCCATGAAGAGACAAGTTGATGAAATGCTGCGGGATGACATTATCCAGCCGTCCAAGATTCCATGGGCATCCCCCGTGGTATTAGTGAAGAAAAGGGATGGGACCCTACGTTCTGCGTCGATTATTGCCGCCTGAACAAAATCACAAGAAAGGACGTGTATCCTCTCCCACGAATAGATGACGCACTTGATCGGCTCCATAACGCCAAGTACTTTTCATCAATGAACCTCAAGACTGGCAAATCGAAATCGACGAAAGAGACCGACAGAAGACGGCAATTATAACACCGGACGGCCTCTTCGAGTTTAAGGTGATGCCCTTCGGCCTTTGCTCAGCGCCTGCAACTTTTCAACGCGTTATGGATACAGTGCTGGCAGGATTGAAGTGGCAGACTTTTCTTGTGTACTTGGACGACGTCGTCGTGTTTTCTTCGAGTTTCGACGAGCATCTTCGGCGCCTTGAAGCTTTACTTCAAGCCATCAAGACTTCCGGACTCACACTGAAGCCAGAAAAGTGCAGATTTGCGTTTGAGGAGCTCTTGTTTCTGGGGCACGTTATAAGCAAGTCTGGAGTTCGTCCCGATCCACAGAAAACAGCCGCCATTGCCGACTTCCCGCCGCCCACTGACAAGAAAGCCGTGCGCCGATTTCTGGGCCAGTGCGCCTATTATAGGCGGTTCGTGAAAAACTTCGCCTGCATCGCCGATCCTCTCACAAACCTTACCAAGGCTGACGTGGAGTTCAAGTGGGAAACGCCACAGGAACACGCTTTCCAGGAGCTTTAACATCGCCTCCAGATGCCTCCGTTACTTGCCCATTTCGACGGATTCGTCGAGACAGAAATACATACTGACGCAAGCAGCGTAGGTCTTGGTGCCGTTCTTGTGCAGAGGGCTGACAGACTTGAAAGGGTTATTAGTTACGCCAGCCGATCGCTATCCAAAGCAGAAGCAAATTATTGCACAACAGAAAAGGAGTGCCTCGCCATCATCTGGGCTACGTCGAAATTTCGCCCCTACCTCCACGGCAGGCCCTTCAAAGTTGTCAGTGACCACCACGCCTTGTGTTCGCTAGCCACCTTGAAGGACCCTTCAGGTCGGCTCGCACGATGGAGCCTGAGACTTCAAGAATATGACATTACTGTCATTTACAAGTCCGGCAAAAAACACTCCGACGCTGACTGTCTCTCTCGTGCACCTGTCGACCAACCGCTACCTGACGACCCAGATTACGACTACTTCTTGGGAACGATAACTACCGACGACTTCGCTGAACGACAGCGGGCCTACCCGGAACTTAAGGCCCTGATAGAATACCTCGAAGGCAGGTCCGCCGAAGTCCCGAAGGTATTCAAGCGCGCACTTGCGTCATTCTTTCTACGAAACGGTCTTCTACAAAAAAAAAACTTTTCACCACTTCGAGCTAAGTACCTCCATGTGGTGCCTTCAGCTCTGCGACAAGAACTCCTGCAGTCCCTCCACGACGATCTGACGGCAGGGCACCTCGGTGTTTCTCGCACGCTCGCGAGGATACAAGAAAGGTACTACTGGCCACGTCTTACTACCGACGTCACTCGTTATGTGAGGACATGCCGGCAGTGTCAGCGACGCAAGACACCGCCGACAAGGCCAGCGGGACTTCTGCAGCCAATTGATCCACCTTGCCGACCTTTCCAGCAGATTGGTATGGACCTACCGGGGCCATTCCCGACGTCGGCTTTCGGAAACAAGTGGATCGTGGTAGCTACCGACTACCTCACCCGCTACGCCAAGACAAAAGCCCTGCCAAAAGGCAGTGCATTCGAGGTAGCTAAGTTCTTCGTCGGAAATATCGTCCTACGTCACGTCACCCCGGAGGTCCTTATCACCGACAGAGGAACGGCATTCACTGCCGACTTAACTCAAGCGATCTTGGCATACAGCCAAACAAACCACCGCCGGACGACAGCGTACCACCCACAGACCAACGGCCTCACCGAGCGGCTTAACAAGACGATCGCTGACATGCTGTCAATGTACGTCGATGTCGAACACAAGACGTTGGATGCCATTCTTCCGTATGTGGCCTTCGCATACAACACGGTGGTGCAGGAGATGACGCAGATATCTCCATACAAATTGGTCTACGGAAGGAGCCCGGCAACGACGCTCAATGCCATGTTACCCAACGTCACCGACGAAGAAAACCTCGATGTGAGCGAGTACCTTCAACGCGCCGAAGAAGCCCGACAACTTGCTCGTCTCCGTATCAAGAATCAACAGACGACCGACAGCCACTGTTACAACCTTCGACGACGCTTCGTGGAATACCAGCCCGTTTAACGTGTTTGGGTGTGGACGCCGATACGCCGATGTGGACTAAGTAAAAAGCTTCTGCGACGGTACTTCGGACCGCACAGGGTGGTTCGACGTCTCGGCCCACTTGATTACGAGGTTGTCCCCGACGGCATCACGAACTCTCAACGACGCCGATCGCGACCTGAAGCCGTCCGTGTCGCGCGCCTCAAGCCGTTTCATGCGCGTTAACAAACAGAAACAGTGTTTTTTTTGTATTATTGTTGTATCGTAATTTATTCATTGTACTTTCTTGCACTAATATTGTACCTTCATCGTTAGTTAAAGCATCGGGACGATGCCTTTTTACAGAGGGGGGCAATGCCACGTTCCATTTCCCAAGTTTTTGCTATCGTCCCAAAACACCACACGATTCTCAGCGCGAACCGCGCCTGCAGTTTTCGAGAAGGTTCCGGACTGTAGTAGATCATTTCGATAAGATCACGCCCACTGTGCGAACGGTACAGATTGTTCAGGAACCTACGCCGCCGCCAGCGATAAAGCTAGAACATTTGCCGGCAAGAGTATAAATGCCGACGCGCTTCGCCGCTTGTCAGTTGTTGATCGAAGGCAGATCAATGTTGTTCGCCGCTATCAGTCCGGGACTGCTATCTGTGCGAGACTGCTGCTGTAATTGGACGTTCCTTTTACCGGGCACAGTTTTGCCCAAATAAACAATTAAATCCCAACACGAAGTCTCCTGTCTTCGGCCACGTCACGACCCCGTGAGAATATTATAGCACAGCACGCGTGCGGTCAGAAATTCACAATAAAATATCAAAGAAACCTAAGAATTGCTTTCTATTCTCTCTAGAAATGACAGAAGACGCTAAAAAATCACACGTAGCAAAGTCATCTATCAGCCATTGGCTTATTTGAACATGACACCCCCGGTCGTCAGAGAGATTGCCGCGGGAGGCCGCGACTTGTCTACACGTGCGCGCGATCACTCTAACAAAGCCGCGCATTAAAAAACGAAGAACAAGAGTGCTCAAGGTCACGAGGTGTGGGGGATGTAGTTTCTTTGCCCTTTCCATACCTCCCTGATCAGCTTCCAGTGCTTTCGCCGGGACGAGAGAAGAGAGAATGCAATTGCAGCATGCGACCAATCTTTGTAACTCCACTCGCACTGGACGGATTCTTAAAAGTTTTGCAGCGTTGAATTCGTAAGGCAATAAGCTCTACTAGTGAATATTTATTCATTCCATAGTTACTTCAAAAAGTATTTCAGGGCCCCTTTAATGACCAGCGGTTATCCTGCCTCCACGCTGCGTGCCCGGCCCATGTTATTTGCGTCCTCTTATTTCCACTATGATATCCTTAACCCCGGCTGTTCCCAGGTCCACTCTGTTCTCGTCTCCTCTCTTAAAGAGGTCATGGCAAGGTCACCCAACAATAGACGGTTTTCGGCGAAAACGAGGGTAGAGGGTCAAGTATGCTTGTTCACGTCTGAAAACTGGACTGTAAGAGATTATTTCAGTCAAAAATAAGCCGTAAAAGTCATCGGCTGTGAACTCCGCCCGCCACCGGCTACCACCATTTCGTCATGGCGTGCGTGAGGTCACAAGCCGAAGGGAGCAGTGTCGCGGTCTGCTACTAAATAGCACCTTCCGAAAGTGGTTAGTTTTGCGATTGTTGCTTGCCGCTTGGTCTGCACGTTTCATTGGGTTACAAGCGTTGAACTGTGTTACGGCCACCATCACGATGTCGGGCGACTTCGTCGTACATGTACGTTGCGCATTTCCATTTTGTGTCTATCATTATCAGCTTAAGCGTACGCCAGGGTGTGCTCTTTAGTAAAATGAAAGCGCCATTTTGGCACGCGCGCGCGTCTTCAGAGGCTTGGCGGAGGAGGATGGAGAAACATGCTAAGCGGCGTGCGCGCAGGGCGGCGGCGGCTTGAGGTCGAAGAAAGGACCCCGAAGTGTGAGCGCGCTAGGCAAAAGCACGCCGCGAAGCTGCACGGCAGCGCTGCGAGAACCCTGCAGTACGACAAAGGGATGCCAAAGTGGCGCGGCAGAGGCATGCGGGCCCAGCTTTGCCCTTATCTTCATAAATAACCCCGTGGATATGCTGTCATTTGTTTGCGTCGGTTGGTGCGTGCGGCATATGTAACCATAAGCCCGAAGAACGGCATGTCAGTGCGGCGATAGGGGTACTCACGATATACGTTTTTGCGAGATCTATGCTTCACCTCTGTCGATATCATTTTGTTCAGGTAATAAAATAACACGTGTGACGCTCAACCATGGCACTGCGTGCGAGGAGTTTAAATATATTCTTATCTATAGCAGCGAACGGTATATGCACTGCACATTCACAGGACACTTTTTGACTTCTGAAATTGCTTGCTGCAAGTATCAACGCTACATGGGTGATACGGTGACATTGTTCGAACCCCTGGAAGTCATTTAGTCCCAGTGAAAGTTGAACAACGCAGAAAAAGTTAGATTTCGAAAGCAGCTGACCACGAAACACGATCGTCCTCCGTAATGCAGACCATGCAGCTGCTCGGCCAGCAAGTGGTTACTGACGTCACGGCTGGCGATCACGCCACTGTTGCCCAACTCTCAGGCCGCTCGCTCCTTTTATCAGAATATATATTTATAAATAATGGCTTGACCAAATTCATTCAACTTTTGCAGCTTATCTGTGAACGTACAGTAATAAACCCACACAACACAAATAATGGTCAAAATTGGATGTTATGACCCCTTTAGCGTTACCCCTATCATTTTCTTTTCCATCGCTTGCTGCATCATCCTCAATTTAAGCTGAACCCTCTTTGTAAGCTTTTGGGGTTCTGCTCCGTAGGTCAGCACCGGCAACATGTAGATGTTATATATTTTTTCTCTTTTTAAAGATTGCCAATCTCCCAGTGATGAGTTTAGAATGCTTGCCGAATGTGCTCCACCTGAATGTCATTCCTCTAGTTACTTCAATACTGTGGTTCGTCTCTGGTTACTACCTTTCCTAAGCCGACGAACCGTTTTACACTTTCAAGTACACTACCCCGAAGCTCTCTTCTCTTCGGAGGTTGTTGTACATTACTTTCCTTTTCCGTAGATTAACTTTAGGACTCGCCTTTCTGCACTTCTTGTCTAATTCAGTTCTCATGAATTGCAATTGGTTTCCTAAATTACTCAACAATGCAATATCATCGGTCAAGCAAAAATTGCTAAATTTTTCTGCATTAACTCATATTCCTAACTCTTCCCATTCTAGGCTTCCATAAAAACCATATATAAGCACGCAGTTAATAGCACAGGGGAGATCGTATGCCCTTATGTTACACCCTTCTTTATTGATATTCTGTCGCTTTATTCATGAAGCACAGTGGTGGCTCTGTCCATTTATTCTAGGATGTTTATATATGTTTCGTCAACACCTTGTTTCCGCAATGTCTGCGCGACTGCAGATATCTCTACTGAATAAATTGCCTTCTCGTATTCTACGAAGGATATGCATAATGGTTGGGTTGTATTCTGCGCATTTCTCTATCACTGGATTCATAGTACGAACGTGGTCGATTGTTGAGTAGCCTGTTCGAAATCCTGCTTGTTCCTTCGGTTGATAGAATTCTAATGTTGGCTAAATATTGTTAGCAATTACCTTTTTAGATAGCTTGTAAACGACGAGAAGCAAGCTAATCGACCTCTAATTCTTCAAGTTCTTGTCATTCCCTTTCTTATGAATTACGTTGATAGTAGCATTCTTCCAAGATTCTGATTCCCTTCCCGTCAGGAGACACTTTGCGAAAACAGGGGCTAGTTTTTCTAACACAATCCATTCTCCATATTTCAGGAGATCCGATGTTAGCCAGCATTCTAACCAGCAGCTTTGTATCTGCATTCGTTCCAAGGCTTTCCTTATTCTTCCTATACTTAAGATTATTTTGTCATGGTCATACATGTGTCGTTGCGCGTGAGCACTGTTCTTGCTTTTTGTATAGGAGTGGTCGTATCACCTTCAATAAAATTCCGTTCGCAGTCAGTGCTCTTTGTTGCCCTTATTTGTCTCTTTCTGCAGTTGTTGCGCCATTACTATGACACAACCACAATGAACCAACTCGCCCAAATCAAGCTTTTGTTGTTTTGTTATTACTAGTGGAATGTCATCTGGGTTACGGCTAGTACTTACATTATTGGTCGTGGTAGTCCCGTCGACTATACAGACCTCTGTAAAACTCCTCTGCTACCGTGTTTACTCGCACAATTCACGGCTCAATTCACGGTACAATTTACGGCACAATTCACGGAATTTTAGGCTCTGAGAAAGGGTTGCGCATATTACGCGGGGATTTCGCGAACGCATGCAAAATATTGTGCATTAGTCCTAACGCACTGTATATAAATTAAAAAATAAAATAAATTGGAGCACGAACGAATTGTAGTTCTTTATTTACCAGAATTATAATCTACCTTGACAAGTCAGATCTGGTCACGTGTGGTCTAGCCGGAAACCCTAATCGTGAGGTCAGATTGAGAACTATTGTCACGACTGTAGTCACCGCTCAATCAAAGCGCCTCGCCCTCGGTTCTGTCCGATGCGCTCGAATGCCTATTATCTTGAAGCTCTTTTCCACAATGCTGAAAGAAACTCGCTCCCAGAACACGGCGATACCGGAGGCCCTAAACGTTCGCACATTATTGAAAATGCGGCTTCTTCAACGGCAGGAAACTTACAATAGCAAACGCGCGCGCACCCTTCTCCTTCTTCCCGTACCATTCGCGCCGATCTTCATACGTTGAAGAATTTCACGCTGAAGTGCTTGGCGTTGGCACGATTCCTGTTTTATTCCGTAAAATTTCTAAGCCCATTGCCAAAGAACAGTAAAATCGCGATTGGCGAATAGCAAAACCTAAACTTCCGAAATGAACCAAGCGTGCGTTGCAGCGCTGACGCAGAGAACGAGGGGAACAGTTGGCGAAAATAGGCATGACAAGACTAGTACACTGTAACAACGCCTCGCATGCCTCCAGTAGTAAAAGGCCTCCGTTCCGTGATGTGAACGTGCATACGTATGGTTGCAGAGATAGAGAGTTACAGGGGCGCAGACGCTCAAGCAGTTGCAGCAACTCTAGTTCTGTTTGTACACTGTAGCTCAGGGGAAGTTCTCGAAAGAAGAGACTTCGCACTGGCAGCCCGTTTCACTGCGCTCGCCTGATCGGCGGCGCGCGTGCTCGCCCAAAGAATGCAGAGGTGCAATGTCACTTCGTGCGTGCGCCAAAGAGCTGGCTCGGGCGAGTTGGGGAGCACAAAATACGTGAGAAAATATTTTAAGAGCGATAGATTTTCTTGGGGACCTTCGACGGAAATATTTTGGTCTGCCTGCCTGCCTGCCTGCCTGTCTGTCTGTCTGTCTGTCTGTCTGTCTGTCTGTCTGTCTGTCTGTCTGTCTGTCTGTCTGTCTGTCTGTCTGTCTGTCTGTCTGTCTGTCTGTCTGTCTGTCTGTCTGTCTGTCTGTCTGTCTGTGTGTACATTTGTCTGTTTGTCCGCCCTTAACGACACCTCAGACGGCACCAAACAGCCGACGCCATCCACAGCGCCCACCTATCTTGCTCAAGATTCAGCGTTCATAGTTGTGCGATTGTCAAGTAAAAAGCAATAATTGCGCATATCTGAGGTGCCATGACAACACGTCGATGTTTTGTATGTGTGGCTTAATACTAGAAGAGGCACACACAAGTAACTATAAGTACTGTAGTGTTTATGGCGCTGCACTGACAACGCAAGGCTATGCTCAAAAAGGTAAGTGTTTCCAACCCTTTTCTAAGACGACACGGTGGTGGCACCTGCCTGTCGCTTTGCGTTCTACACCTCAACTCCGAGACGAAGCGCATCTTTGTCCGCAAGCACGCATGCCTTCGTTTACGAAGATAACTGCCAGATGGCGCTCGGGTCTAACGTGCCTCGATGCGCTCGTTCGCCTCCGCTACACGCTCAAGACACTTTAACGCAGCGCCTCCACAATACCATTCACCGATTTTCTTGCACAGATCATCAATCACGTTCTGTTCACTCCAGACGCAAGACTGTCGTCTTTCGACGACATTTGCAGTTAACATGCAGATTCGGGGACAACTTTTTCCCTAAACCTGAGGAAAGATTGAGGTTGTGCATATTATGCGAGTAAATAGGAAAACTTAACTATCTTATCATATTTGCAGTAACTTTGCCATCCTTGGCCCTTCGTGCATAGATCTGGTTTTATTTCAATAGCAACTATATGCACACTTTCAGCTAGATTTTTTGCCGGCGTCGCCGTCACTCACTGTATATGCATGAAAATGCAAGAAAGAAACCCCGCAAAAAACTTCGGCATGCTGAATCGAACTTGGATCCTTCGAACTGAGAATGCGAGGCATTACCCACTGCGTCACCGAGAAGCCCGTCCTGCAGTGTTCAAAGAGCAAGCTATTCATGTTCACCACTCACCGCTGCTGACGGGCGTTTCGCGAGGCATTGCGTCTTCAGCATCACCAGCAAGATGACACAATGAGTGCGCGTCGCCACATAGCGCGCCGGTGCTCTAATTTCCTACACGTACTTTGCCCCACCGAGAGGAGGGAAGTGACACTCCCTCGCGCGCCCATACTTCAGAGTGGGGAGGAGGGGAGGATCGTACGTTTTGATTGGCTTCGGGCTTTACCTGGAACTATTCCGCTCTAGTTACCGGACGCTCAAAGGTCCCTCCATTCATTGTAGTCTTCGTTTGCGAAAAGCACGTGTTTTCAGACAAAGTAAAATAACAACTGACACGTTTATTCGCGTGCATCTCTACTTGTAAGTACATTTAGTGCGTCACTCGTGCGTGAGAAACGGGGGGCGCGTTTTTATCTGCTTTCTAGTCAGCGAGTGACCTCCCAATTTGTTGTTATCGCGTTCATTGCATCGCCTTTGCAGGGAAGGTGTGGCTTTTATGTCTATTCCAAGTTTCCTCTTCCCTGCTTTGACCCTCCTCTGCTCTTTCGAACATGTCCAATTTTCGCCATGTTTTACCTTCTTACGCCTGATACCTTAGGGTAATAATCAACGTTGAAAACTCTGCAAGTTCAAATTTAACTGTCTTGCTTGAGGCTTTCATTCATCGATGTTTCTTAATGAGGTTCTTCATCTCCTGGACAACTCGGGGTAGTCTTCAGATCTGTTGACACCCCCTTGTGAACGAGCCAAATGTACCAAAAAGTCGAATACACCCCTCAGCACGCGGCGTTTCAATGATTACGATGAAACCATTCATTGTATCAAAGACAGTCGACTAAGTTGGGCGGTGTTTTTATACCCGCGGCATCTTCTAACATTTGTTTGTCGTTCCATTAGGTACAGAAGTGCACTGATGCATTAAATGTTTCAGAAACGTTGCCTCACGATATTTTAGAGGCTCGTGCTGCCTAAATTTATTTTGAAACTTATAATGCCTGCACTAACTCTGGTTCGGAATAATCAGCACGGTGGTCTCTGAGATCAGTACTGGCCGAGCGTCTTACAATATCGTGATCGCAACTAAACCCGAGGCCACGTGTTAATCATTCTGGTCAGCCAGTACATTCTAGCGCACTGCAAGGCATATGCGCGTCGTCTTTGTTGTCATCAGCCGCTAGCACCTGAGCACGTGTGGCCACTTAATTAGCTATTTGACTGGATGATATACCTGGCCAGTTAGCGCAGGACATGCTACGACCAACCTAATTATGCCATGTCATGGTAAGACCGGGTTAATTACGCCACATGCTAAGAATACCGTGCTGGTGAAGCCATGTAAAGCTAGAACCGTACTAACAAAAGGATGTTAGATGATGAGCTAACTAAACTATGCAAATTAACGCGACGTCAATCATAGGTATGCTAACTAAAACCATGCTAATTAGCCCTTACGAATGTGATGAAAGTATCCTAATAAATATGATTACGTTCACTAGCTCCATACTGATCATGGCATTACTAATTATACCCGAGATAATTGCATTTATTTAAAACCTTATCCGTGAAAATAAGACAGCGCAGTATAACGGTCGTTAAGCCTTAGTAATTAGTGCAATCGAGATTCAGACAGAGCTGATGTGGTCTTCAGTTCGAAACCGACCAAGCGCATCAGTAGACGAACAACTTAAGAAGCTGTAAGCAGCTGGGTTATCACAAGATCCTCTACGGCTCCAGCCTCGCACAAGTATTGCAAGATCACCAAAATGTTTGATATGCAAAGAAACGGTCACTTAGCGTGCAGTGAATCAAACGCTTGCCAGCCACACCACCACCATATACTCGGGCTTTCTGAAAATAAAAGAGTTGTATCCGAGTTCACGCGTCAATCAGCTTGATTGACAGACGCCCGTGGCGGAGATCGGGTACGCCCACCACGTTTGCTCGTGCCAAGGAGCAGTACTGAGGTCGAGTGGCAAGATTAATCTATCTGCTTTGTTGCGCAGACTATGCACGCACGCACGCAGAAGTGAAAGCGCTATCACCGCGCGGATGCGATGTCTCGCCATAAATTTCACTACGCTCACGACGTATCTAATTACAACCGCGTTGCCGTCATGATGCCGGCACCCCTAGTGACCTCCTGTTCGTATATATGTCTACGATATTTGCTGCCTTGCTGCCTTAGAGCGTGGAAATTTTCATGCTGCAAATGGAAAGAAAGAACCTGCTCGAAAGAAGTCCTACGCCCATGAACACCTGTGGGAAGTGCTTGTTGAGTTGGCAAAAAGATAGCGCAACAATTACGCTGATGTCACTGCACTTAAAATGTTGAGTGAGTGGCAGCACTCACAATCTCGCACGCGCTGTTTCTTTCATAACCACCGCATATGTCCCACAAGCGTTTTCATCGCCACACGCGTTCTGGCAGCCTTTTTTATCATTGCTTCTATCACGCGCTCCACATTGTCTCCATGCCATGGCCACTGCTGAACAATCTTGCAGAAAAGTCGTCTGCCCAAGAAGGTGGAGCCATCCTGCATCACTACCCAGCTTCTTCTTTTAGCTGAACCGTAATAGCAGAGGACGTGCCCATTCTGTAGAACTGTCTCTACCTCATCTATCCTCCTAAAGACACTGAGCCCTATTGCATTCCACTTACCACCCTCTAGCTCCTCAAGTAGCACATCAAGGCTTGCCACAATAGATAGGGCTCCAGAGTAGAACGTTGCCAAGTTCAGGTATCAGTGATGACCTGTCCGCACCCAGAGATTATTAGCAGCCTCTGCTGCGTCACAGATCTGACCACCAGCGTGGTCAGTTGCTTCGCAGGTGCTGGGGACTGAGTGCCAACGGTTATTTGGAATATCCATGTGGGAGGCAGTGGCGAGACACTGCATCAGGGTGGCTGATCTCTCTCTGGTGAGGGAGTGCGTTACCCGTGGTGGCCACTGACGAGGCCACACACCAGTTCTCATAATGCCCTTCCATCATCACGTGCATAATTCTTTATATTCTGATAGAGAATTGCGTGGCACGGGGATTCGAGCAATGGTCGTCTTGCATGTGAGCCTGATACTCAAAGCACTAAGCAATCACTGCATGGCGTGGGGCAAAGAAAATTCGCTTCGCCACATATCTGGTACTAAAAATAGAAATATTATTATCGTGCACGGCGATGTTCTATTACAGATCATATGCAAATATGCATAAAATGATTAAGCTTTGAGATGCTTACATGCGTTTACACTGCTAAGCTAGAAGGAGCCCCTAAAATAGGCCGACATCACTTCGGCGACATCCTAGCACCACTACCCACGTAAGCTCACCTTCTACCGGTACACCGTCGTAAGGGAGGCATACCCCACTAAAATATGGGAAGATAACATGGTGAAAATTATGCATAACATAATTGCTGAGAAGTGCTAGCTATTGAGGAAAAGTTTAATTGACAACCTTTAAATAGAGGCATAATGTCCGGGAACGATAGAAATGTCCGGGAACGATAATGTCCGGGAACGATAGAATCCCCGCAGGGGTGTTAGCGTAAGCAGGCGTTTGGTGTGTAGCAACACCACGCACCCAAGCTAACGGCGGGTTTCGACCTCACCCACGCCTAGCCTTGCGTGGCTAAGCCGTGTACGGGGAAATTGGGATCCTGAGGGGTGAGCTGACGCTGGGTGATTGGACCTTGATGACCCCTCGGCAGAGGCAACACACCCCTTTGGCCCCGGCTTCACATAGACGCCCCCCCCCCCTGGGCTGACCCACCCAGGGGAAATCGGCCGTCGCCATTTCCTATCTCTCTCCCCTAAAACTTCGTTTTTAACTCTTACTGTTTTATGTTTCCTGTCTACTTCTTCCTCCTGTTTGCTTCCGATTTTTTCTGGCGGCAAGGGTTAACCTTCTGTATGTGCTCTGTCTTGGGCACAATATATTTGGGTGTAGCGGCTATTTACAGGTGACGTTGAGATGCCTCATATAATTTTAGGACTTCTGATGCCCCCGTGTTGGGCTTCATGGTGTGCGGCTGGCATGGCTGCCAAACTTAAACCTATTATATGGCTCTTACTTCTCTCCCTTTAATGCACGATCGTCCTCTCTCGAATAGAGGGCGCACCATAGACATTTACAATTATTTCAGAAAACCCAAAGAAACTTTTCCCCGCTACTATGTAACTCACTGTCTAACTGCTAAAATAAATTCAAGAACAATCTCGCCTTTTGTTGTCTCCAAATGCCTCATCACTGCACTTCGCCCAGGTTACCAGGCTACTAGAATGTCCAGTGGGGACCTACCTCCTCCTCGAGGTAAAAAATCAGACTTGGTTTGAAAACCTCCCAAAACTCAAATCGTTTGGAAACATTCCTATCTCAATTACTCCACACCGCTCACTCAACATTTCCCGAGGCGTTGTATCCAATTAACACTTGCTTAGCCTGGCTAAAGGTGAGCTCTTTGAGGGCTGGAGGGACCAGCAGGTGACACAAGTACAAAGAATCAAAATCAGGCATGATAAGAAGGAAGTCCCAACCAAACATATAATTGTAGCCTGACGGAACATCTCGAAACAAGATATTTGAAGTTAAATGTGTGAGCATATATTCCCAACCCAGTTCGTTGCCTAAAATGCCAGCGTTTTGGTCATGGCTCTCAGAGTTGCCGCAGCCAACCCACCTGTGCAAAGTGCACCACTACAAGACACGCCACAGACGATTGTGAGATGGAGGATGGGGCCCACTGCGCAAACTCCGATGGTGCCCACCCCGCATACTCCAGAACATGTCGAACATGGAAAAAAAAGAAATAGGTACGATCAAAGTGACAAAAAACATAACTGCAAGAAGCCCGATGACGGGTATCTGGCCCTTAACAAATAAACCATCGTTCCCTGATGTAGTGCAACAGCGGGCAGCAAGCACTACAACAATCTGCAGCAGCTGCTCATGCCGGGCACATTGTGCCCAGGTGGTTGCCAATATCCCCATCCCCTCTTATGGTGGGAACCGCCAAGGTTGCCCTGCCACTCGTCCCCACGGCCACACCAGCGGCCGTTGCAAGCTCTTGCAGTAGCCAAGGTAACATAGCAGCAAAGTACGTCGCCTCGACCTCTGGCCCGAAGGATTCAAAGGTTACGCCTCCCGAGGTGAAGGACACCCCAGAGTCGGCAGATATAAAGGCCTCTGCTCACCAAGTGTGGCCCCCACCTCGAAACAGCAGCTCGCAAATGTGGGCACGCAGTGCCTCTGAGGAGGCAATGGACACCACGGTACCCCTGGTGCTAAAAGATCAGCGTAGCTCCCTGGAACGCGCCAAGAGAAATAAAAAGCCGATAACGGGCCCGATGACGACCCTGTAACCTGAGTCTTACCGTCCAGCTTAAAGAGCACACAAACCCCTTTCATGCAAACAGCACACTACATTACCCCCAATGTAGCAATGCGAATAATACACTGGAATGTCAGACGACTGCATAGAAACCTCACCGATGTCAAAGAGTTTTTATACAAACATTCGCCAAAACTGTTGTGTGTACAAAAAACACATTTAAAATCTAAAAACACCATTTTTGCGTCAGTATGTTCTATTCCGAATGGCAGAGATGATGCTGCGGCGTCATGCGGTGGTGTAGCCATTATTTTTAATGAAAGAGTAGCATACACACATTTATCACTACAGACAACCGTAGAGGAAGTGGCTGTTCAAGCAGTTCCTTTCAACAAACTAGTCACCATCTGCTCTCTGTACATACCTCCACACCACCGCCTTGAAAAACGAGAATTCCAGTCCTGAACCCTATCTGCTCCTTGGGGACATAATTCTCATAGTGGTATGTGGCGTGATTCTCGCTGCGACCCACGAAGTCGTCTCGTTGAACAGCTCCTTTTTTCTCATTAGTTCCTTATTTTCTTCTCGTTGAGTCGAGCGCTCTTCAACACTGTTCACCCCGCAAGGGAGGGCGCTCCAACGTCAAGATGTCTAAAGTGCCTCGATGTGCGCGCGCACCATCTAAACGTGTCCCGTTATGTCGCATAGCGTGACGCCACAACTTTTCACGCAACTTTGACGTCACAATTTGTGATTTGTGATGACGTCATAGCATGATCCAACCTCATGCTAAAGATTTTTACCGTCACACCTTTGCGACGCCGCTGAGAGTGTGTTGGCCGCCCCTGATGGTAATATTACTATTCGCTGAGGCGTCTGAGACAATGTGTGTTGTATATTCTACCACTCATGCCAACTAAAAGATAACAAAACACTCAGCCTGCGTGGAACACGCAGCATATTCTTAGAGAAAGCTGAAATGACGGCTCGTGAGCCCGTTCTACTAGGTTGGAGCAACTAAAACAGGTACACATGCAAGGTACCTATTGCGTCAATGTCGTAGACATGTTCATGAAGTACTAAAGTAAGCTGCAGCCACACAACATTGTGTACTCGCGTTCTTTCCAATTGGAAATGATTTTCGCGTGTATAAAACAATGTATGTGTGAAGGCTATAGGGTAGAACCCCACCACTCCCACACTCCAGCACTATATATGGCGAAATGCGTATTGGACACTGCTACTTCGAAAACATGGTTGCGCATGGTTGCGCATGGGAAAACATGGTTAAAAAACATAAACTCACTTGTGTGTGTGGAGAATGCCTGTTCACAAAGCTCTTTAGTTTCGAAAGCGTTCACATTGCCGGAGCAACCACCGAAGAAAAACCTTTTTCACTGGCCTTTCTCCGCGTTGTACCATTATCTCAGCAACAACATTTTGCAGAGTCCCGAGTGGGCTGGCATTTGGCGTCACTCAGGGAGGCCCGAAGCCACTGCGAATAGCGATTGATATAGTAGATGGTATATGCTCCAAAATTTTATTGAAACTACAGCAAGAGAAGGTTGTTGAGAACAGCTCTTATTATTGCAGTTAAAGAGTAATCTTCTACACCATCAATGCACCTGCCTGTAAAATGCTGGACGCAAAATATACACCGTACATTGACCCAATTTCACAAAAGCAGTTAAAGCAACATGAAATGCATTTGATTTGCATTGTCTGTTAGCACGACAGCTAAAGTGAAATTGCGACTAGTCAAGCTGCGGCTTCCTTGTGATTGCGGAACTGATTACTTTGCTCTTGCCATTGCTAAATTGCCCAGATACACTCCTAGGAATTTTTTTTTCAGCCATGCAGACCGAATTGTCAGAAAAGGATGACGCCATCTCCCACTAAAGACAGCCATGTGTAGATTCGAAGCAACGGCCGCTAACGCTTACACTGGCAGTGACGTTGTCTTGACGCTCATCGTGGCATTTCGCAAGGGAGGTGCAAAGCACGCAGTGATAGACCGATGTTTTATACTGGAACATGCCAGTTGCTGCCAATGGGCAGTGAGAGACAGAAGACTCTGATTGGACACAGATATCCGAGGTCCGCTTTTAGTTAGCACGCACGCTGCAAATTTTTGTAGGTTCCCGTGAAGAGATACCGTGAAGAGGAAGGATGAAAACAGCGACATTGAGACGGTGTACGTGACAATGTAACGCGACGCCCGCATCCCCCTGCCTGCACGAGGGGCTAGGTTGTGACCGCGCTACACAGGGACGCGCGCACGTGCCCCTTACCACCAACGCCAGCAAACTTGGGACGAGCCAGGGCGAGGAACGCAGCTCTTTTTGGTCAGTTTGTAGTGTCTAAGTCTCCCACCGACTCTACCTTAAGTGTAAAAATGCAATGCCTATATATACTAAGTGGCCAGTGAACTGTTGTGCAGCGGAAGCAGTCAGTTTCTTCAAGAAAGAAACTTGCCAGCACACGCTGCCTGCGTCGGCGTTGTGGGGTGAGATAGAGGAAGCGTTGGACACGAGAGAGAGATGCAAGAGATGGCGCATGCGCAATGGTGGTGTAAACAACGCGTGGAGTATACCTAAAGGGTAAGCGAGAGCGAGCGTAAGCTAGCACGTCATCATCATCATCATCATCATCATCATCATCATCAGCCTGACTACGCCCACTGCAGGGCAAAAGCCTCTCCCATGATCCGCAAATCAACCTGGCCTTGTGCTTTCTGTTGCCACGTTATACCCACAAACTTTTTACTCTCATCGGCCCACCTAACCCTCAGTATCCCATCGCGCGTTTTCCTCCTCTGGGAATCCAGTCAGTTGCTCTTAATGACCAACGGTGATCCTGCCTACGTGCTATGTGTCGGGCTCATGCCCATTTCTTTTTCTTGATTTCAACTATGATATCCTTAACCCCGGTTTGTTGCCTGGCCCACTCGGCTTTCTTCTTGTCTCTTGAGGCACACCTATTGTTTTTCTTTCCATCGCTCGCTGCGTCGTCCTTAATTTAGGCTGTAGGCTTATGCCACAGGAGCGAAAGAAAGACACGCCTGA
Organism: Rhipicephalus microplus; assembly: GCF_013339725.1. Classification (NCBI taxonomy): domain Eukaryota; kingdom Metazoa; phylum Arthropoda; class Arachnida; order Ixodida; family Ixodidae; genus Rhipicephalus; species Rhipicephalus microplus. Next base: position 150,223,911 of record NC_051168.1, read on the forward strand.
ACGGTAACCGATGCCAGCCAGGAACGCGAGCCGTGGCTTCACGTGCGCCTTCTTATTTTTTCACGTGCGCCTTCTTATTTTAGCGCCTTCTTTATTTTCTTCTCTCGCCATCGCGCGCTCTCCGGTTTGCGCGCCGCCCAAACGAGGGCGCTACAGGGCCCCCCGTGTAGACTGGAAGTCGGAGTGTGACATGCCGTTTGTGGTGTTCCAACGGAAGATCAGTCGTAGATGAGAGGCTTTCTAGGGCGGTCTCCAGGTACGCCGGCTTGAGTCGGTCCAAGCTGACTGTCTCTTCACGGCCGTTCTGAAGTAGAGTGGCAGTTTTGGGGGTGCGGTGAAGGACGCGGAATAGTCCGTCGTAGGCTGGTGTCAAAGGTGGTCTGACCGCGTCGTGGCGCACGAAAACATGTGTTGCAGTGGCCAGATCAGGGTGGACGAATATGGTCTTGTGTTCGGAAGGTCTGGGTGGAGTGGGCCGGAGGTCTTGAACGCAGTCGAGGAGGCGTTGTAGGAATTGCTGTGGCTGGTCTGGTAGCTTCGTTGACATGAAGAAGTCTCCCGGAAGCCGTAGAGAAGTGCCATACACCAGCTTTGCTGTTGAGCACTGCAGGTCTGCCCGGATAACAGCTCGTAAACCTAAGAGCACCAGTGGCAAGGCATCAACCCAGGTGGCTCTATTGAGGCGGGTAGTCAAGGCGGTCTTCAGTTGTCGGTGAAGACGTTCCACCATGCCGTTGGCGCAGGGATGATAAGCCGTGGTACGGCAATGTCGGGCTCCGAGGATGCGATTAAGGCAAGTGAACAGCGAGGACTCAAACTGACGTCCACGGTCTGTTGTCACGGTGCCAGGACAGCCAAAACGGGATACCCACGTAGAAATGAAACGCGGGCAACTGTCTCGGCTGTGATATCTTGAATCGGAACAGCCTCCGGCCAGCGTGTGAAGCGATCGACCATGGTCAATATATAACGGTACCCCTGAGACACTGGTAGAGGGCCCACAATGTCTAGATGAACATGGTCGAAACGACGGCCGGGTGGAAGGAAAGGTTGGGGCGGCGTCTTAGTATGACGGGAGACCTTTGTCATCTGGCAGGGCAGGCACATGCGCGTCCAAGCGCGCACATCACCGTTGATTCCGGGCCAGACATAGCGCTGGGTGAGAAGACGCTGAGTAGCCCGAATGCCAGGGTGACAGATGTCGTGTAAGGAGTGGAAAACGGTGCGTCGTAATGAAGCGGGAACGAAAGGGCGGGGAAGGTCAGCTGAGACATCGCACCACAAGCGCTCAGATGATAATGGATGAGGCACCAGGCGTAGTCGGAGAGAACGGGGGTTCTCCCGAAAGGCGGCAAGCTCTCTATCATCCTGCTGTGCCGAGGAGAATGAGGCCCAGTCGATGGTTGGCGGTGGAGAGTCAACCGCGGCTATACGAGAAAGGGCATCTGCGGCGGTGTTGTCAGCTCCTTTCACGTGGCGGATGTCAGTCGTGAACTCCGATATATAAGCCAGATGGCGGAGTTCACGGGGCACGTACTTGGATGAGTTAGTGCGGAAAACATACGCCAGTGGCTTATGGTCAGTCAGCATGTAAAACGAGCATCCTTCCAGGAAATGCTGAAAGTGCTGTATTGCAGCGTAGATGGCTAGTAGTTCCCGGCCAAAGACGCTGTAGCGGGTCTCAGCAGGAAGTAGCTTTCGAGAGTAAAACGACAAGGGTCTCCACTCGGAGTTAATACACTGCTGTAAGACGGCTCCGACGGCCACGCTGGATGCGTCCACCATCAACCGAGTAGGGGCGTTGCTGCGTGGATGAATGAGAAGCACGGCGTTAGCGACCGCTTGCTTAGCAGCAGCAAAGGCGGCCTGGGCCTCTGACGACCAAGGAATGGCGGAGGACGGGCCGGCGGTCGACCGAAGGAGGTCGGTGAGCGGTCGTAGCAGTTCGGCACAGTGTGGTATGAAGCGCCTGGAAAAATTCACAAGCCCCAGGAATTGGCGTAATTGGCGCAGTGTTGTAGGCTGAGGATAATCCTGAATTGCTTTAACGTGGGACCGGAGAGGGCGTATTCCTTTGGATGATATGTGATGGCCCAAGAACTCGAGCTCAGATGCGCCGAAAGTACACTTAGAGGCGTTCACAACGAGGCCGTACTGCTGAAGACGTTGGAACAGAGCGCGTAGATGTTGCTCATGATCTTCAGGTGTGCGGCTGGCGATGAGGACATCGTCAAGGTACGCAAACACAGTAGGAACACCCCATGTGACCTCAGAAATGAACCGCTGGAAAGTTTGAGCCGAATTGCGGAGTCCAAAAGGCATCCGCACGTATTCAAACAACCCAAAGGGCGTCGTGATGGCGGTCTTAGGTATGTCGGCGGGCTCGACAGGAATCTGGTGGTACGCCTTAACAAGGTCCACTTTGCTGAAAATTGTGCAGCCGTCGAGGCGCGATGTAAAATCCTGGATGTGAGGTAGAGGATAGCTGTCGTGAACAGTCTTGGCGTTCAACGCTCGATAGTCCCCACAAGGACGCCAGTCACCAGGATCACGCTTTGGCACCAAATGCAGCGGGGAAGCCCAAGCGCTTGACGACGGGCGGATAATGCCGAGCTGCAGCATGTGGTCAAACTCCCGTTTAGCAATAGCTAGGCGGTCTCCGCACAAGCGGCGTGGTCGAGCGGCTGCCGGTGGACCCCGGGTGACGATGTGGTGTGTCACCGTATGTTTAGGCGGCTGAGTGAGGTTGCACGGTTTAGTTAACTCCGGGAAACTCGCCAAGATTTTTTCGAACGGTGAGGAAGGTATCAGCATGCGGATGGCCATTGGAGCGATGTCGGACAGGACTCCCGAGATGGAGAGACGAGTCTTACCATCTATGAGGCGGCGCTGCCGCACGCTGACGTCCAAATCGAAGTATGAGAAGAAGTCCGAGCCGATGATCGGTTGAACCACGTCTGCGATGACGAAAACCCACCGGAAAATGCAGCGAAGGCCGAAGTCGAGGGTGAGAGATCGGAGCCCATACGTTGCTATAGACGAGGCGTTGGCAGCACGAAGCACTTGCCCCTGTGACTTTGAACGATCAGCCTTAGTCGGGGGCACAACGCTAATTTCCGCGCCCGTATCTATAAGGAACCTGGCGCCTGATAGCTGGTCCGTGACCATGAAAAGGCGGCTGGGACGAGAAAGGAGATCACACGCCGCCGTCAGTGATCCCGGCGGGCGTTTCCCTGCCACGAACATGGGGGTGTACACTTCGTGGCTCGGTGTCGGAAACGCCGATGGTACCAGCAGAGGGGTGGAGGGCTGGGACTCCGAGCATCTCGTGTGCGTGGAAGAGCTCGACGACCGGAACGAGGCGAACGAGTCTCCTGCGGGGGGCTCCGGAGTGCGGCAATGGAGGCGGCGAGTTCGTCGATGCGGGCCTCAAAGCGCGAAATCGCTGTGTCTGCTGGTGGTAAGACAGCGTTGACAGATGGGGAGGTCGCTTCATGAACCTGATCGGCGAGCTCCGCCAGGCGGTCGAGATTGACGTCGCCGGCCGCAGCGAGGACGAGGCGGATTGGCTGAGAAAGGCGTTGGAGGAAGAGCTCGCGAAGCAACGCTGAGTGGGCAGAGACGTCGTGTTTCCCAAGAAGCTGTCGCATTCGGCGCAGTAGTTGGGAGGGGCGCCTGTCGCCAAGGTCCCCCTCTGCAAGGAGCTGCTGTAGGCGGACGCGTTCCGAAGGCATGAATCGTTCCAGCACCTTGGTTTTAAGGTGCTGATATGGCGTAGTGTCCGAGGGGTTGGAGAGGACGTCGGAGAGCTCGCTGGCAACGTCAGGAGGAAGGACGGAGGCTACGTGGTAGTAGCGTGTCGTTTCCGAGGCGATGCGGTACAGGGAGAATTGCGCCTCGACCTGAAGAAACCAAACTTGCGGGTCCTGTGGCCAGAAAGATGGGAGACGCAGTTGCACGGCCGAGACGTCCTGCGGACGTGAGGCTTGTTCGGTTGAGGGTGCATTCGAGTCAGTCATTGTCTTCGTCCGAGGTCACCACTTGTAGGCTTATGCCACAGGAGCGAAAGAAAGACACGCCTGAACGGTAACCGATGCCAGCCAGGAACGCGAGCCGTGGCTTCACGTGCCACGGCCTAGCGCCTTCTTTATTTTCTTCTCTCGCCATCGCGCGCCCTCCGGTTTGCGCGCCGCCCAAACGAGGGCGCTACAAGGCTGAACCCTCTTTGTGTGCCTGCAGGTTTCTGCTCTTTAGGTTAGTACAGGCGAGATGCAACTGTTATATACCTTCCTCTTCAGGGAGAGCGGTAATCTACCATTCATTATTTGAGAGTGTTTGCCAGATGTGCTCAACCTAATTCTTACTCTTCCAGTTGCTTTAATCTCGTTGTGCGTCTCCCCACTTATTGCTTGTCCTAAGTACACATACTCCTTAACAACTTCCAGTGCCTCTCCACGTATCACAATATGCGGTTTTCTGCCGAGATTGTTGCACATTACTTTAGTTTTTTACATATTATTTTCAGACCTACTTTTCTTCTGTCCGTGTCCACTTCAGTACTGAGTTACTCATGAGTTACTCATGAAGGTAATGTCACCCGCGAATCGCAGGTTTCAAGGTACTCTCCATTAACTCTTATTCCAAACTCTTCCCTGTCTAGGGTCCTGAACAACTCCTATAAACACGCGGTGAATAGCATTGATGAGATCGTGTCTCTCTGCCTTACAGCTTTCATTATTGGGATTCTTTCACTTTCTATATGAAAAACTATGGTGGCTGTGAATCCTCTGCAGATTCGTTCTAGCATGTTTCTGTAGGGTTCTTCGATGCCCTGATTCCGTAGTGCGTCCATTACTTCTGATGCTTCGACTTAGTCAAACGCCTTCTCGTACTCTATAATAGCTATGTATACGGGTTCGTTGTGTTCAGTGCTTTTCTCTATTACCTGATTAATAGTACAAATATGGTCTAAATTGAAGTAGCCGGTAGGAAATCCTGCTTGGTCTTTTGGCTGATTGAACTCTTAATATCACCTTATTTCTATTAGCTATTATTTTTCTAAATATTTCGTAGAGAGAACTAAGAGTAAGCTGATTGGCCCGTAATTTTTTAAGTCCTTGACGTCTCCTTTCTTATGGTTTAAGATCATTTTGGCGTTATTTCAAGATTCTGGTACACTTACCGTCAAGAGACACTTTGTATATAAGGAGGCTAATTTTTGTAGCACAATTTCTCAGCCATCTTTCAGGAGGTTCATTGTTACTTTATCCTTAGCAGTGGCTTTGCCTCTTTGCATTCCTTCTAAAGCATTCGTTACTTCTCCTGTGATTGCTTGTAGGATGCCAAATTTTCTTGGAATAATGTAGTTTCTCCCAATAAGATCCTGGTTCTTTTGGCTTCTGTACAGCACTCTGTAGAACTCCTCCGCCAGCACGACCATCTTATCCAAAATAGTTAAAACATAGCCTTCCTTCTTTCTCAATGCATACATTCAATTTTCGCCTATGCACAAGTTTGCCTTGGCAGCTTTTAGGCTTCCGCCGCTTTTCGAAAGCTTAATTAGCTCTATTTTGTCAATTGCATTTGAAGCTTTCATCGTTTGTCGTCTCCTAATGAGATTTTTTTGGTCTCCTGAGATATTTTGTCAGTTTCCCGTCCAGTGACTGAACTTCCAACTTCAATGCGTGCTCTTTCATGGCACTGGTAATATTATCGTTCATTGTGTTAATGTGAGGAAGACGAAGTGATTCTTTGTAGAACACATCTGGCTTGTCTCAGTGCTTTTCTGGACTTTTCGCCGCAGTTGTGGGGTGTATAGCCCCGTAGGTTGCGGTAATGGATGTACAACCTGACGAGGCAACGTCTGACTCTGGTTCGACCGCTGCCACTACCTCGAGGAAGCGAGAAAACACATGCAGTGAGAGCGATGACACTGAGCTGTACTCCCCATCTTGCGACGAGTCCTCAGACGACGGCTTTCAACCTGTCCTGCACCGCAAGGCCAAGCTACGGATCATCAATCCATCGCCGGTGTCAAGCACGGCCACCGTGAAAACGGCGCCCCAGCGATGGCCCAATTCCATCCTGTTTGTGCCAAAGAACGCTACCGAAAGTGTGCGTGTTCTGAACAGGCAAGCGCTTTCGCTTTATCTTGAGAACACTGTGCCGAACGAGATTAAAGACCTACGGCTTAATACAAGAAGAAACATCCTGGCTGTAGATTTGCGGCACCCGAGTGCGCTGAGCACGCTGCAACAAGTAACACAACTGGGAAACATTACAGTTAGGTCCATCATACCAGCTGATGGTGTGACCACATCAGGAGTCATTTACGACATTAACACGGAAATACCAAACTCAAACCTTCCAATACTTATAAAACCAGCGAGTCAAGACAACGTCATTGTCAGCGTTGGATGGCTTGGAAACACACGCTGTGTGAGAGTAATGTTTAAAGGTGACTGTCTTCCCGCATACGTGAAGGTTGGCCACTTTCGTCAACAAGTTCGACCGTTCATTCCTAAACCCGTGCAATGCTTCAATTGTCAGAAGATCGGCCATGTAAAGGGTGTTTGCAAGAGCTCCGCAGCGTGCCCCCGGTGCGCCGAACCACACGCGGAAGACAACTGTAGCGCTACCACACTGAAGTGTCCTAACTGTCAGGGTGCTCACAAGGCTTCTTCGAAAGAATGTCCTCACATAAAGAAAGAATTTTCTATTCTGAGACAAATGGTGCGAGACAGCTCCACCCACAAAGAAGCTGCCGAGAAAATCCGGCGAAGACGATGTCGCCGTCGAAGGTCTTCACGTCGGAGAGCGCCAACCTCAGGCGATAAGTCGACGCATCAGGAAAGATCGCCAGCTTCAGTTTACAGCACGGCGAACACAGACGTTGTAAAAGAGCAAAGGGGCAGACCAGTCTCTACAGAAGAGTGACCTCCACTTACGCGTACACAACGCTCAGAAGAGCCGCAGCAGAAGCCGTCTTCTTCAGAGCAAGCTGCTGTAATGGAGGACTTGCGGAACACAGATCAGCAAGTAATAGCTCTTTTGCGACCATTAATTAACGCCATCCGCTTGTTGTTAAGCAACTTGCACACACCGTCAGCAAGAAGTGCATTGTAATTACTGGACGCTTTGAGTCCAGTACTCGCAGCGCTTGAGTAAATAATGGCTCACCAGCCACTGTCTTTCAGAGAAGAGGTCCGAAAAGCAATGATTATTCAATGGAATGCCCGGGGACTGAGGTCACGCATCGCCGATTTCCGTCGGTTCGTGTGCACCAATAAGTTCCCCATCATTGTCATCTGCGAGCCAAATTTGCTGAAAGAAATGAGACTTTCTGGTTATGAGTCATTTATGTCGTCTACAACTGTGGACAATAGCAAAGTTCTGATGTGTATTCACCGCGCCCTCACCTACATTCATCATCCGGTGTCACCCCACGACGACAATCAATATATAAGTATAACAGTGAAAAGGAGACTTACCATCACGGTTGTGGGTGCCTACCTCTCTCCGTCAAGTCGTTTCGACCATACAAGACTACAAGGTATCCTGTCAGCAACTCCTCGCCCATGCATTATAATTGGCGACTTCAACGCCCATCATACAATCTGGGGAAGTTCGAAGACCAACGTTAAAGGGAGAAAGTTGGTGTCCTTCGCCTCCGACAACCAACTTTTCTTGCTAAATGATGGCAGTCCAACCTTCCTACGTGGTTCAAGGTATAGCAGCTGCCTTGACCTGGCCTTTGTCTCACGAGGCCTCGTCAGGCATGCTGAGTGGTTTCCAGACATAGAAACGCATGTAAGTGACCACATTCCCACTTACGTCAAAATCGAAGGATTGTTCCATGCTAAGATACGCGACAGTGTTCAGAGAGTGGACTGATTGAAATTCCAGTCTAGCATGGAAGAGCAATGTGAAGCAAACATATCCCTCGACATAGAGGAGATAATTAAAAGCACAATACACGATACTACGTGTACCCTCACCTGCTCTCTCAAAGTAACGGAATTTGACATCGAGCTAGAACGACTTCCAGCAACCCGACGGCGTGCTGAACGAAGATACCGACGCACGGAGGCAATAGAAGACATACGGATTGCTCGACGTATACAAAAGAAGATTCAGCGCCAGATAAATAAACTCGAGACACAACGTTGGACTGCTTTTTGTGAGTCACTTGACCACGAAAACCATTATCCCAATTGTGGAAGACGGTACGAGGTCTCCGCACAAAACCCACTCAGTGGTCACCATTCAGGGCTCTCGCACTTTTTGAACAGAGACGCAGCATTGACGTGGCAGAAGACTTCTGTGCCAGAGTATCTGGGCCACTCGCAGTGCCCAATAGCCTATTTCCCTCGACTAACTGTCCACAAACACTGGATTCCCGCATGGATATGCCTTTTACTATCGTGGAGCTCAGAGCAGCACTAGCTTTGTCTGGACGCACGTCGGCACCAGGGCCCGATAGAATTTCTTATAGGGCCTTGTGTCATCTGGGTGAACGTGCGAGAACCCTCCTTTTGGAGTTGTACAACAAATCCTGGCAAGATGGAACGCTCCCGACAAGCTGGAAGACAAGTCGCCTAGTTCCACTTCTGAAGCCAGGCAAGTCACCGTTGGACCTCTCATCTTATCGTCCGATCGCATTGGCCAGTTGTGTAGGCAAAGTTATGGAGAGGATGATCGTGGGACGCCTGGAGTGGTTCTTGGAGTGTAACAACATCTACCCAGATGCCGTGGCAGGATTTCGGCGTAGTCGAGCATCGATTGACAACGTAGTCGACCTGGTCACTTATGTCCAACACGAGAAAGGCCGTAAGCGTCTCTGCGCATCTTTGTTCCTAGACGTCAAAGGGGCGTATGACAACGTTACGCATGAAGCTGTTCTCACCGCTCTCGAAGATATAGGAGTAGGTGGTCGGATGTATCGCTGGATACGTAGTTATTTGTCAATGCGATCCTTCTTTGTGAGCACTGAAGACGGTCCAACCTCTCCACATTACAGCCACCGTGGCGTCCCCCAGGGTGGCGTACTCAGCCCTGTGCTGTTCAATCTTACGTTAATTGCTCTCACTGAGCAACTGCCAAGCACGGTCAGGCTATCAATGTACGCAGATGACATCTGCATTTGGGCATCGGCTGTAACACGCCTGCAGTTACGAGGAAGAATTCAAAAAGCTGCCACTGAAACATTACACTACCTTCGAAATTGAGGCCTGGAAATTTCTTCCGAGAAATGCGCCCTCGTAGCTTTCACACGAAAGCCTATGGATAAGTACAGTATAAGCATGAATGGTCAAACTGCACCATACGTTCGATCGCACAAGTTTTTGGGCGTCATAATTGACAGGAATCTCTCATGGAGCGATCACGTTTTGTACATGAAGAAACTGTTAATGTACATCTGTAATATACTGCAGTTTTTTGCATGGAAGACTTGGGGAATGTCTCCCAGCGCAATGCTACAGCTGTAGAGAGTACGTTTTCTCGGTTTCCTGCGGTACAGTTTACCGGCATTGACCAATGCAAGCAAAACAAGCCTTCGAACGCTACAGAGTGTTCAATCCCAGGCACTCCGGATTTGCCTCGGCTTGCCTCGTAGTGCGTCAACAATGGCTACTATAGCTATCGCCGGTGACCACCTCATCACGACGCATATCGACGTTGAGGCACTCCGGACACATATAAGGCATATTGCTCGGACACCCTGCCACCACCTAGCCTCTTTACCAGCAGTTAGACCACGTTCGTCATTTTGCCAAACGGTCACCACATACCGCGATTTTTTGCCAACATGCTTCACACCCGCCGCCAGGCCTTTGACTCCACCCTGGTGCCTGACTCAGTCTAATATCAGGCTAACTATACCTGGCATCAAGAAAAAAGCAGATATGTCGTCACCTGCTCTCAGACAGCTTGCTCTGCTCTTGTTATACGAGACGTATCAAGGCGGTATACACGTATACACCGACGGCTCTGTTTTACAAAAGAGTTCAACGGCATCATTTGTTATACCGATAAAAGACACGACCACAAAATTCAAGACCTCCCACTTTACGACATCAACGGGAGCAGAGCTCACAGCTTTTCGTGCCGCATTGCAATTTATCAGCGATCAACAGCCACGAAAATGGACAATTTTCAGTGACTCAAAGGCGGCGCTGCAATCCCTTCTATCTCCTTTACGCCGCGGCCCGTACGAACAGCTGGTATTTGAGATTGCATAAAAGACTCACCAGTTCATTGAGGAAGGACATGAAATAGCTTTTCAATGGCTGCCAAGTCATTGTGGAATAATTGGCAATGAACGGGCCAATCGAGCTGCGCGTTCTGCCCATACTGAAAGCGATGAAATATCAATTCCGCTTTACAGAACTGACGCTGCACGGAAACTCCGCATGCTTGCTCGCAACCGCACCACGTCACAATGGAACGAGTCACATTTTTTCCATGCACGGTTAGGTACTTTAGACCCAACTCTCAGTCTTCAAATTCCTCCAGAATTATGCCGACGAGACGCTACTATGCTGTGCAGATTATGGTTGAGCGTCGCATTTACCAATGCGTACGCGTTCCGCATAGGAATGGCTGACACTGCTGCATGCAACCATTGTGGCAGTGATTGAAAAACTTGGCACATTCTGTGCGAATGCCCACAATACTGCTCGCAGAGACAGTCACTCTGCAATACACTAGATGAACTGGACAATCAGCCTCTTTCGGAAGAAAGACTCCTGCGCTGCCGACAAGACTTTATGTCGCAGAAGAAGGCTGTGAAGGCGCTCATGCGCTTCTTGCGTTCAACCGGCCTGTCCAAACGACTGTGATCGGAACTCCCTGACTGTGTGCGCATGTGTGTTTTTTTGTTTTTTAATTTATTTTATATCTCTCTATAGCTATCCTCCTTCCGACCTTTTTCCCCACCCCCGTACAGGGTAGCAAACCAGTTCGTCTAGGTTAACCTCCCTGTCTCTTCCTTTTAATTATTTCTCTCTCTCTGTGTCAATGCAAACGTCAGTTATCTCTCTGTGTGCCTCGAATTGAATCCGAAGCAAAACTCTAAATTCCTGTATTTTTTCTCTCACCACCAGTTCATTATTTGGCTTCTTGCGTATCAGTTTTTGTCTTTGCGTTTTTTTAAACTAGGTGTATACGAGCTCTTACCATTCTATAGTCACTGCTTTTTGCCAACTACTTCTACATCTTATACAATGTCTTAGTGTGGACAGAGAATGAAGCCAATTTCACTTATAGTTTCGCCATTAGGACTTCACCACGTACACTTACGGTTAGCCCGTTTCCTGAAGAAGGTATTCATATTCCGTAAATTATTGCGTTCTGCGAACCCTACTAATAATTTCCTTGTGGCATTTCTAGAGCCGATGCCCTATTCCCTCACTGCGTGGTTTTTGGCCTGTTTCTTTCCTACTTAGGCATTAAAATCGCCCATAAGAAAAGTATGTTGTGTCCTTACTTTATTATTGGCTGGCTCTACGTCTTCATAAGAGCGTTTTAATAAATGATCGCCATGGCTCGATGTAGGCGCGTAGGCCTCTACCACCCTCATCGTGTACCTTTTGTCAAACTTGTTTATGATACTTGCCAGCCTCTCACTGGTGCTATAGTATTCGTCTATGTTGCCAGCGATATTCTTGTGAATGAGAAACGCCACTCCTAGTTCTTTTCTGTCAACTAGTCCCCGGTATCACAAGACGTGTTCATTCTTCAGTATTGTATAAGCCTCACATGCCCCCCTAACTTCGCTGAGCCCTATTACGTCCCACTTAACACCCTCTTTTCCTCCAACAACACACCTAGACTAGCCTCCATCTATAGCGTTCTAATGTTGAAAGTAGCCATGTTCAGATTCCAATGACGGCCTGTGCGTACGCAGGGATTCTTAGCACCTTCCGCCGCGTCACAGGTCTGACCACCACCTTGGACCTTTGCTTCGCAGCTGCTGGAGACTGAGGGCCAAGCGTTTATTGCTGTGTTCACGGAAGGTTGTGGCCAGGTGGCCACAAGGGTGGCCAATCATGCTCTGGTGATGGAGTGCATTACCAGCAGATGGTCGCCAGCGAGGCCGCACCCAAGACCTCTCTTTCTTTAACAATTCCTTGCTCGCGCATTTTAAGCAGATATACCACTGGAAATGGTTCGACATCTCTATTCGAACCAAATTTTGTCATGGCAAGCTTGGCCGCTGCGCTATCTTCAAGTAGATGGTCCGTTGCACTTTATTAGCAAGGTATAAAACCACCTGACCGCCTATAAGCTCCCGAATTCACCTGGCTTGTAGCTCACCTCATCTTTTGTTCCTAGTTGTCAGAAAATCTAATTTCGCAATTAAAAAAACTGTGTGGTTTTGAACTTCTGACCTTGTGAGCTTGTTCCGGGTTATTGCTCTCAATGACGCTTCTTTCCATCTTTCCATGCATTTCTTCGCTCATTTATTCCTGTCACGCTCGATATTGACATTGCAAGTTTTAAAGTGTCCACAATGTCTGAGATTTAGCGGCACACAAAGTTTTCTATATATACTGTTGAGTGAACTCTGCCACTAGTGTATGGGGGCTGCAATGCGTGGCGCTTTAGCGAGCATGTGAATTATGGGTATAACAAGGATTCGCCTAGTCTTCATACTTTACGTTCGTTTTCGCTTCGCGTGACTTGAAGCTGCTTTGTCGGGAAACAAGAATTGGTAAAAGTTCAACAGTTACGCTTCACCACCTTAATTATTTAGCTTACTGCTTTAAATCGTGTCACGAAGTGAAAAAACAGTTTGCTCGAACTTTCAAACAAAACATGCAGCTATAAACGAAGCCACAAGTGTTTTCGCCACCCGCAAGCACGAAGACTAGGCAAGTACATTTCATACCCATAATTAACATGGTCTCTGAACGATCACAGCTCCAGTGTCCCCTCTAGTTATTTTAGGAAACTTTATGAGCTAACAGACGCCCTCATCGTGGGCGTTGCGAGGCTAGAGGGTGGAGCGTAAGAGAGGAAACATAGAGTTTCTCACAAACTTACCTAGAGAGAAATCTGGCGCTAGTGAGCAGCTGAATGCAAGGAAATGACGGGATGTGTGAGCTTCGATCTTGACTCGGATTTGTATACCTCAAGTAAGCACCTGGTTTCACGCTGAAATATTTGATTTCTTAGTAAAAAGCCTGTAAAAGGGCATTTATTTTTATCACTGCACAGAGACGTATTTTATTTAACACTGGAACCGTCTGCATCGATGTACAATTTTACAAAGCGTGAGAAGTAACCAACGGCCGCTAAACTGGCAGGCAGACGACAATGCGAGCGTTCCCTCCATCGCTTTCATGTCGTCTGCTTCTTTTTTTCGCTGTTTGAATGCACCTTCAATTACTAATTACTGCCCTTAAATACTAATTTGAACTAGACTTTTATTTTAGAAAATAAAACGTGTGAATAAGATCCGCTTAAGACCCTTGTGTTTTAAAAAAGCTTTATTTACGTAGTCGTATTCACTTTTGAGCCGAAGCCTCTCGCTACACCAGCCAACACAAGCCTCGCAGACACATATACCCTCATTCCCTGTGCTCCAATGGGGCTCTTTATGAAATTCGCATAGATGGTGTCGCCACACTTCTCTCTAGGTATTATTGTGAGAAACTTATTGAGAGGAAAGACATTGCGCAAACGTAGTGTGAGTGCGGACGCCAACGCCGATGCTGCGGAAAGTAGTCTTGAGCGAGAGGTGCTTTGCATCTAAAAATATTTTCATGCTTGACATTTTTCATGGTTCTTTTGCAGCTAAAGGTTTCATCGAGTTGCTTGGTGTGAATCGGATTATAAGATATATGCTTCTTTCAGTTATATCTTTCTTTCAGCTACTATCAACTATTTTACCCTATGAACTCTTCTGTTCTGATGATTATTAGTAGAATCTCAAACACACATGTATTGTGAATATAGGACAAGTACTTTGAATGTTGATTGCTTTCTTTCGCACAACCTTACTAAAAACCAGAAGGTGATGAAACTGAGAAGAATATAGTGAAATTTCGAATGAAATGTTTTTTTTCTCAGTGTATGGTTTATATTGGTGTAAAGAATGTAAAATGCGTGAAAATATCACTTGCCATGGTCAGGGAACGAATCTGAAATCTAAGAACGCTGCACCCCAGGCCCTTAATTACTAATTTGAGCTATGGTGGCAGTCGTTACATTGACGTCATTACTCGGTATTTTATTCTTCTAAGATTTATGTTTGAAGTTTACGTTTTCAAGACAGAGTTGGTCAAGTCAGGTTGATATGCACCATAAAATTCAATATCTTTACTAGCTTTCAAAACTTTTGTATATTTGAACAGGAGTGGAGAAAATGGATATTTCCTTTAAAATTTTCGCAAGGTATTTTGAGGTAATTTATTCATAGTAATAACATCCTAAAATGCTAAACATAGATTGACCATGGTGTCTCGTTTGTTTGAATTGAGCTGCGTTGTACTTACTTATAGTATCCATTTATTATCGAAGGTTTCCAAACAGACTATTGACTATACAACCTCCCTTTCCATCGGCAAAATCAACTTTCGTAATACTATTATTATGCACGCTGCAAAAACTCTGAACAAGGGAGCCACCTCTCCTCACCCAGGTAAGTGAAAACACGCGCAGTGCACATGCTTCAGATACAGCGGCAATGTATGAGAAGCAGAACTCGCATACAAATATATAACATAGCACTTACTAGTACTGCGCCATCATAAACGTCATCATATCGGCAATGCTTTTTGGAAAGTTCCAATAAACAATATAAAGTCCACGCATTTCCGCGAAGTAAACCATGAAGGGGGGGTGAAACTAGCTCCTAAGTTGTATAATGCTACGTTGATGTCGATGACTAGTATAAATAAGTACTTGTAGGTTTTCTATAATGCTATATCACCAGTGATTGATATATGAGGTTTAATGTCCCAAAACCACCGTATAAATATGATTGCCATATTACCATAATTATTGACACTAGTCTACTTTAAAAAACCTACGCACACAAGCCATTTATACCAGTGCATGACTTCAACGTAGGCATTATGAAAATTATGACCTAACTGTGTCACCCACTCTCTATGGCACTTTCTATTACTAAGTCATTCAATTTACAATATATAGGACAACGCCTGGGTAACATATGTGAGACACCAAAAAATGGTTTAACGTTGTTCTGTCATGAGTATGACTGATATTTGTCTATGCTTATACCTTCTTTTGTGGCTCACACACGTTTCGGCTGGGCCGTATACGTTACCTGAGCGTTGCTCCATATAATCCAACTATGACAATGGACACTGAGAGAGGCTGTGGGCAAATATTTTACACAGCACATTTTATGTGAAGCATGCACAAAAACTTGTGGCATACGCACCAAACCCAGTGCCAGCGAGTGCTATAAGAATGTGAAGCATCATATTGCCGTTTACGTTCAAACAACTGTGGGCCCTCTTTTCTGGGTGACGCTTTATCAGAACAAAAGAGAATGAAGGAACTTTTAAGCATATTATCTCTCTGCAGAAATTGCGTCAGGAAGCGGCAACATCACGTGCGTGTGTTACACAATACTTGGTGTTATCGGATCTCAACCGCACTATGTTCGTACGCAATCAGTTTTTCAGAGCTCACCGAATGAAGTGCTAGCGAGTGATATAAAACCTTGAGCTTCACATTGCCATTCACGTTCAAACAACTGTGGACCCTATGTGGTGGGTGACGCTTCATGAGAACACACGGCGTATCAATCAGGAACTTGCAAGCCCATTCTCTCTGCAGATTGTACGTCCACAAGCCGCAACATCGTGTGCATGTGTTAAACAATGACACAGGCCTATACTGCCGTTCACGTTCAGACTATACGCCCCCTTTGGTGGGGGGTGCTTCGTAAGCACAAAAGTTGTATCATTCAGGAACTTGTAAGTACACTCTCTCGGTAGATTGTACGCCCGGAACCGACAACATCATGAGGACCCGTTAAACAATGAATAGTGCGATCTGCTCCGCCACGGTGGTCTAGTGGCTAAGGTACTCGGCTGCTGACCCGCAGGTCGCGGGTTTGAATCCCGGCTGCGGCGACTGCATTTCCGATGGAGGCGGAAATGTTGTAGGCCCGTGTGCTCAGATTTGGGTGCACGTTAAAGAACCCCAGGTGGTCGAAATTTCCGGAGCCCTCCACTACGACGCCTCTCATAATCATATAGTGGTTTTGGGACGTTAAACCCCACATATCAATCATAGTGCGATCTAAGTTTGCAGCGATATATTGAACTATGATGAAAACTTGCTGAGCTGATTCAGCCAAGCAAAACGATGGAAGCCGCCAACCCACCCTTAAAGCTTTCACCATTGTTTCGGGCTTTGTCTGTTATCAAGACTCGTGAAAGAGCATGTTTTCGTCGTTGCATAAACGGGTAAGAACAACGATCACTTCGAAAATTTTGCTGTAGTGAAGTATTGCGGGAAAGAGGGAAAATATGAAGAATATACACCAAATTGAATTGAAACTATTTGTGTCTGCGGTTCGAATATATAGTTTAGATTAAATTGTCAAGTGAGCTAGGCCATAGTTCATGTTCGATCTGTCTGGTTGAAATCTCAAATAGTGCTCATGGAGTAGTACACGGCTAGCATCCTAATGAGTTTCGGCTTCAAGCGTAGAATGCAATAGCGCACTGGGGCCTGTCGTGCATTCTCTCCTCAACTGCTATCATACTTCGCTTTTGGGTGCATGCCACAATGATGCCCTAAGAAAACGCACAACTGCGCATGTAAAATTAGCCTTGCCAAAGTATCCTAAAATGCCGTTATGCCCACTGTGCCGTTATGATTGCGCTCGCGAATCAGCAAATGTCCACTAAGTACTCGTAAGGCAGCACGTGAAACTATGCAACCGCTCACCTTGTTAATGCTTTTTCTTGCCATGATGATAATGACGAATAAATAGGTTCACGCGTTTTGTATTGGGTGGGCCTTTGAAAAACCAACTAATTGCGCAGTCCACACCACCTGGTGCAATTATGCCCTTTCGCCCAGCAACATAAGAAGCGCGAAGGAGACTCGTTCTTCAACATGACGTTTATATAGCGTTCGGGTTTTTCGATTTATCAATGCTACCTAAGAAACAATTTTGCGAAGAAAATTACAGGAGATGTTATTAGAAGCAATTTTAATGTATTCGTAAAGAAAAAAAGTGTACGAAAAGATAACTTGCCGAGGGCATGGACTGAACATGTTACCTTCAAATAACGCGTCTGATCCTCAACCAACTGAGCTATCACAGCGGCTATCTGCACTGTGACCGCTTTTATAGTATGTGCATTTAAACACGGGAGCGTCAGCCACTGCCACCCATCACCATTGCACTGAGCCTGAAACACTCATTATTTTCCTTGGCTTCACGTAGCACGTCATCTTATTTGGAGCTAGCGGCTGAGCGATAATCGCTCGCAAACAGCCAGAATAAGTCTTTCAGAATGAAACATTTGCTATAAATGAAGAAAGAAAGGTTTATTAAAAGGGCCCGTGATCTTCATGGTATAACTGTCAGTTTAGGTGCACGAATAAACAGAAAGAAAGAGAGGGCAAGCGCTGTTTATTCGTGCGCTTGAACTGACAGTTATACCATGCATATCCAACTAGCCCAAATTTCGATTCCCATGATCTTCTTTAGTCATACCATCATTGAGAACTGACCAACAATTATGTTATAGAAAGTATTGGGATGTTGTTAGAAGTAATTGTACTGTAGTTGTAGGGCTATTGTAGTATAAAGAAAAGTTTATGAAAAGGAACCTATTAACAGGCAAAAAATGTGTGTCCCACACTGGCCGCAATGACAACAGGAGGCGCTGATTGACACTCCCACGTTCAAATGCACAAATATATCCCACAGAATAGACAGGGAGACAGCTGCTGTAGTAGCTCAGTTGAATGTGCATCGGACGCGTTATTCAAATGTTGCAGGTTCGGTCTCTGCCCATACTAACTTATCTTTTCGTCCACTTTTCTTTCTTCGAAATTACATTGGAATTGCTTCTAATACATCCTTTGCACTTTCTTTGGCATAATTGTCTCTCAGTTCTCAATGACTTGCATAACGGAGAAAAGGAGCCCTTAAAATTACTCTTCATTCTTTAGTTTTTTTAAAGCAACTTATAGAGTTACCATGGCCCTGTGGTACAACGTCTGCTTGCCACGCAGATTTGTCAATTATTTTATCTTAATTGTTTGATCTTAATTCTTCTTAATTGTTTGATCACGGACAACTTGATGGTTTTTCGCTCATCGCCAAGGAAACCGACACCGACTGCAACTCTGACACTGGAGTGTCTGTGAAACCATCTGTTGCATGCAATCACGTTAAAAATTGGTCACATATATTTTTTGTGAAAACCCCTGCCTATTATTTGATATGTGTGGTTTAACGTCCCAAAGCCACCGTACGATTATGAGAGACGCCGTAGTGGAGGGCTCCGGAAATTTCGACCACCTGGGGTTTTTTAACGTGCACCCAAATCTGAGCACACGGGCCTACAACATTGCCGCCTGCATCGGAAACGCAGCCGCCACATCCGGGAAAAGCCAGGCTGACTAGATACAAGTAGCTGAGTGATTGTTTCCGCTAGTGATGGCTCAAAACAGGCTGACTTCGTGCAGCAAACGTTTTCGGCGCCGCTTGGAAACCTAGACCTCATAAAAATGTCCTAGTGTTCATATATAGCAACGATGGAAACATATGGACTGTTGCTCACGGGGCAGGAAATAGTTGCGCAAAATGGGGGAGGTTGGCTAAAATATTTAATTATCTAGATGCCTGCAGCATGTGTTTCGCAGGCCCAAGTTTCGATAATCCAGCGAAATGCGTCGCTTGGACAGGGCATTCTTCACATTTCTTTTGGTCGGGGTGTACTGCACACTTGAGGCATAAAAGTTCATGATCAACAGGGGTGTAGGCAGAATTTTTTTCGTTTGCGGGGCACCACTTTCGTATGGCCATTTTTAGCTCTGTATGCCATGGTGAAACAAATTGCAGACGGGGGACAAGGGCCAGGTGTGCTACTCCCTGGCGACGCCAGTGATCAGGTAAGATATCACGATAAGGTGTTTCGTGAAAAAAAACACGGTTGATGTTCAATACATGCATAGGGTGTGTCATATTGTGAAAAATCAAAGCCTATCCACAAAGTGAAAGGTGATGACTCGGCGAAGAAGAGTAATCGTTCAGTGTTACCGCAAACACCCATGACATTCATTACTCACGCAAGTTAAGGAGTTAAGACGCTGTGTACAGTTATTTAGAATGCGTATTTGTCATAAATGGTAGGTTGTGTTCAGTTGTGAATTTAGTTTTGCCTTCATTATTACTGTTGTATTGTATCGAATGTAACCTGAGGTTGGCGAAGATGACGTCCGTGCACGTTCCTCTGCTGGTTGTTGGTTGTTTGCTCTCATACGAAGAGAATTGCAGAGCATAATAAGACGTCATTTATTGCAGAAGGCAGTCGCTGTCCGCGATCATCATTGTCATCATCATCTTGTAGTGGCTGCCTTCCATGTACAATGCCGCAATTGCAGAAAGAGAATGTGTGGTGTGAAACGTGCTCCTTCTTCAACATCTTAAGCGCCACCGTCATTGTTACGACGTATAGCCGTATAGCCCGACGTATAGCTCATGATGATAATTATGAATGTATGGTCTGAAACACGCTAGCTCTTTATCGTCATCAGCATCAACGTCATCGTCAGCGGCGACTAAGGTGTGGCAGAGGACAGGCCTCGTTCAGAAGCTACTTCGCATAAAAAACAATTTAACAGCCCCGCGATATCATGGCGCTTTTTTAGCACATAAGCACACCTAAGTTGTCCAGAGTAGTAGCATGGTAAGCATCGTTATCAACTTTCTCGTGAATATTGAGAGGCAACTGTAGTCCTGGCGCTTGGTGAGAGTTTCGTCAGCAGGTTCTACTTTTCTTGTCAATGTAGAAGGTAGAGGGGTGATGGAAATGAAACACCAGGGTGCAGTATGCACTGACTAATAAAAAAACGCCAGGTCTGTGCGGAAGGTGCAGCACAGTGACAGCGAATGCAAGAAGAGCAGCCTTTCAGAGCTTTTTCTAAAGACTGATTAGGAAACTCCTCCTAGCACACTAGCGGGGTAGCCACTCAGGCAATAATAATAAAAATTTTACGGCATCCTTCGTTTTTCGGTATCATTTTATGCAATCCTTCGTCAATCTTCTCAGAAGCGGGGTATCCGCTAAACAATTGCGAGGAATTTTGTGCCATTTGTTCGTGCAATGGCTGACGACGATGAGGAGTTATGCCTGAAGTTGGTGTGCGCCCATGTTAATAAGTGATCGACAACAAGCGTTTGTAGTGGTTTGGAGCATCGGATGACCCAATCGTTACACTATTCGCATTGTGTAACGCCTGGTTGCTCGTTTGCTGTTCTAAAGCACTTTGTTACTCACAATAACGCGATTCCTTTCCGGACATGAAACCCGCCTCGGGCAAGTTTGCCAACAAGCCCCAAGCACCAGCGTAGCTTAAGCTAAGCATCTAACTTCCAAGCCACACTGGTGTATCGATTGCTGTTGGAAGAAAATCAGGATGTACTTGCAGT